>JADRCH010000040.1:2935807-2976993 GCA_019843965.1 Rhynchomys soricoides
GTTGTGCATGCATGTGTGAGTGTGTGAGCATGTAAGCATATGTAAGCATGTGTGTGTGTGTATGCATGCGTGTATGTGAGCATGTTGTGCATGTGTGAGTGTATGAGCATGTGAGCATGTAAGGTATGTAAGCATGTGTGTGTGTGTGTGTACGCATGCATGCTTTGATTTTTTAAACAGAGACAGAATAAAGTCAAATAATAGTATCTGAACAGAATCATAGTACTAAAGAAATATGTCAATCCCCCTGTGGTTGGAAGAAGACATATTCCTGTTTGAGTAAACCCACACTTCAGGTAAAAGGAAACCCCTTTCCCCCCACAGTATTGACTTATGATGTATTGACATAAAGGCCATTAGACTCTAATGGAGCCAGGACCTTGTGACATTTGATGCTGCAAATGCAACATGGCAGACATTCAAGCGACGCACGTGAGTCTCTGCTTTACAACACCATTTCTAAACAAAGTGTACCAGGGATAACATTTCTTTTATCACATAAACCATTGTAATATAAACTTCTCCCTCTCGCCTCATAATATTTGGATTATTTCATTGTTCTGCCTCCTGCTCATCCAGACAAGTGCAGTCCAATGGAAAAACTGTATGTCATGCCCTCGCTTGCCATGCCTTCAGAAGGGCCTTCTGTGGCCATCCTCCACAACAGAACCACTATGAAGAAATGAGGCCGCCTCTAGGAAATGTGTCTTGGTGACAGACAGTCAGAGCTCCCTGGTACCCTTCAGATACTGGGGAAAGAGTGTGTAAGGATGACCACAGAAAACTGCTGCCCGAGACTTATCACCCAGAAATATTTTAGGTTCCTTTGTGAGTACTCAGACATCTTGAAAGCATGGCTTTCAGGCCTACTTGTTGCATTTATAAAAACTTAATAACTAATCTCTCTCATGGTCAGCTATAAAACATTGAGATTTGCTGGGATCCCTGGTACAGGGGTATAATCCCAGCTACCTGGAGGTTGAGGCAAGAGTGTCACGAGGTCATAGCCTGCCTGGGCAACTCAGCTAGATTCTGTCTCAAAATAGAAAACATAAAAATGGTTTAAGGCCTAGCTTACTGGAGGGCACTTACCCAGCATGCACAAGGCTTTGGGTTCAATTTCCAATACCCAAAATGACCTTTAAAGCACGTTTTTAAATGAAATGGGTAAATGTGTAAATAGATAAATGAGTAAATATGAGAAAGGAAAAACAAATGACAATCCAAGGAGACCCTCTCTCAAAAAGCCAAAGACTGCCAGGCGCATTTCATAGAGAGGAAACTGCCACCTCTAAAGTTTTCTAAATGTGTCAAGAAGATCAAGTGTGTCCCTGATATTTATGTGCAGAAAAGACCCCGAAGAGGGCAGACAGGGACAAAATACAGGATTGTCTCCAAACTTATATATTTTCACCTTTTTGTTTTGTTTTGTTATGACAGGGACTCCTGTAGTCAAAGGCTGGCCCCAAACTCACTGAATAGCTAAAGATGGCCTTGGGAACGCCTGATTCCCCTGCCTCTGACACAACCCCCCCCCAAGTTTTGAGACCACCGGGGGATGTCTACACACTTGGCTTTTTTTTTTTTTTTTTTTTTTTTTTTTTTGCCTACATTAATTTTATACCAAAAAGTAAAGGTTACCCACTTAGATTCAGATTAGCTTTGAACATTCCCCTGTTTACTAGGAAACTCTTATCAGAGAAGGGGCTACTGTCAGAAAGAAGAAAAAGATTTACAAGCAGGTTAGAATTACTGGGTATTCTCTCAGGGAGAGTGGGCTGTGGTCTCCCTGACCCTCCCAGAGGGTCTTTGACCTTCCTGGTTTTAATAAGGCCAGTGGTCTCCAAGCATGTTCTCGGAAGTGGCAGACATGTTCACGGTCTACAAGCTCAGCACTGAGTACAACACAGTCGATATTTGTGATTGCAAATTTCACTTTCATTCTCCAATAAAGACACAGAATTTTCCAGAACATCCAGTGCTCATGATTAAGTCATCCCTCACATGATATTATGCAATGGGTTTCATTATTGATATCTTTAAGTAAATAACTGAATGATTTTAAAGTCTGTCTATTCTTACAAGATATTTATATTACAAAATCAACTCTATTTGAAGTCTTGAATTTTCAATAGGGTCAAATAATCTTAAAACTAAAAATCTTGAGAACCTGCCGGACCAGGCAATTTCACAGCTCTCGGGCAAGGGACAGGGGCTAACTTACAAACAAACCATACTAACATAACGGCTCCTAGCTGCAGCAGGGCAAATACTTGAGAGCCATCCAATCACTTCCCATGCCTGACACATATAACATAGCACTGTATGATCCTTTAGGGTATTAACCAGTTTTGGATACACTAGCAAATATATTTCAGCATTCTTGGATGGCTAGCTAGGCGTACCTGGTTATCCACTGCTCTGTTATCTGGTCCTAACATCTTCCTGGTTGCTCATTAATCAGTAAGCTAAACAAAAGTGTCTGCATGTGTCTATAATTGTGAATCTAATTTTTCTTTTGCTCTTTGGAAATTATTCTTTCTCACCAACTAACTACAAGTAGATCGAATTTGAAAGAGAGGTCATACATAACACTAATGAAAAATAAGGAGCAGGACTAACTAGATCATGGATTAAATTGTGTTTTCAAATAATTATGGTCTATGACAATGAGTTTTACTACTCCAGCAAAACAGGCTCAGTCAAAATTCTACTCTAGCTCCTGGGGCTGCTATTTTGTTCTCAACAGAAATGAAAACAGTACAGAGTGAGTTCTCAAGAAGCTTAGGAACCAATACTTTATTTCAACAAGGAACACTACCTGACTTACGACCTGGTGCTACCCTCATAAGCTCTTTAAAGTTGGGGATGCTGCATGCTGAAAGGCACTGGATATGGAGAGCCCTCGCTGAGTAACCATCGCTTACACCATCGCTGAGTAAGTAGCAAGCACAACACAAGCCACTATTTGTGACTGCAAATTTCACTTTCATTCTCCCAATAAAGACAGCATTTTCCAGAACATCCAGTGCTCGTGGTTAAGTCATCCCTCAGATGATATCATGGAATGGGTTTCATTATTGATATCTTTAAGTCAATAACTGAATGATTTTAAGATCTGTCTATTCTAACAAGATATTTCTATTCTAACAAGATATTCTAACAAGAAAGCAGGCTGTGGCTGACCCTGTGGGTTCCCAGGATCTGTGGTTCACAACTACTACCCACCATTGACAGAAAACAGAATGCCATATCTTGCTAGCCTAAAACAAGACCAACATTCAAAATCCAAAGTATACTTTCTACTGAATGTATATTGATTTTACACTATCACAGAGGCAAAACCTTGCTCACCAACCCATCACTAAGCCGGGATGGCCTGACTTTCTTACCACTCTCTTCCTTACAGCAGTTTGATTTAAGCAGCATTTTGCAGTTAACATCTTGCATTTTGTAACTCTAATCTTTATTCCTATTTAAAAAAAAAAAAGAATATTTATTGAAGTAAAAGTAGAATATGTGTCAGTACCTCATTTTCTAGATGGCTGAGCCAGGCTTACGTGCACTGCAAGAAGCTGGGGATCACTTCAGCTCCTGCATCTTCACACAGTGTAAAATATTTTCCTCCCCTCCCTCCGTCCCTCCCTCCACCCTGCCTCAGGCTCTGTGGCCCCCTTAAGCTTAGGCCTCACAAGCATTCACACTTTAGCAGACACTCCGGGGTGCTACAAACTGAGGTGCTGCCAAATTAGATTCGTCAAAAAGGTGTTTATCTTATGTGTTATCTACTGCAGTTTTATACAGTGATAAACATTTTTTTTTTTAATTTTAACATTTTCCTTAAGGAGCCCACATTTAAATATTTACAATTACATCTGAAATATTGCATATATGTACACACACACACACACACACATAAATTAGGTATATATATGCATAATTTCAACTAGTCACAGGACAACAAAGGTAGCTTTCTTAAAATGAGTTCACAGTCTTCTCAGGCAGCAAACTTCCCTCCAGCCCAATGCAGCCAGCACTTACCCTGTCAGACCCATCTGTCTGCGTACTGTCTGTGGTGCTCTGGCACTGCAATGGCAGTTACAGAGCTGGTTGTCAAGGACAGCACAGGCTAAGAAGTCTAAATATGCACTAGCCGCCCTTTCCTGGGAGCTTTCCAGGCCCTGCTCCAAGCGACTGTGCATTCATTTACCTCAACTCCAGGTTATTTTCCTCCTAAATGAAGTTTAAATCACACTGCCTCATCTTCATCCAGTGACTGTCATAGAAAATGGTTCTATTAACATGAATGTTGTATTTTTAAAAATAAAATACCTGACATGACCCTGAGAACCAAGGACATGTGTTTGCAGAGCCTACAGATACATCACTGCTAGCAATGCCACAGTTAACTTTAAAAAGTTATAATTTTATGATTCCCAACTTTCGAGAGCCAGCTCCTTTGCAGAACTCAAATCTGAACTCTTTGCTGCTATAAGACTTGCTATTCTCCTATCAAGAAGCTGAAGTGAAATTCAACAAACAAACAAAAACCCACTTGGGTCAAACGAACAGCTAAGGAAATGGAAAGCTCCCTCGACCTCGGCCATTACAGACTTCCTGAAAGACTCCTAACTGATCTGTACACTATCAGCATATAAGCACCGCACTGCTCTTCAAAGTAAGACTCTCGGGGAAGACTCTGGCTCGTTCGCTTCTCTCTGCCATACGCCCACTTCTCTAAATGTCTATTTACACATGAACCTCTAACGATGCCCCACACGGCTTAGCAAGCAGCTTTCCTGCTTCTATAGTGAACAGATGGCTCAAGGCATCAATTATTTTCATTTTAACCAATTTACAAGAACTAGAGGTAACAGAAACAGACTGAACCGTGAGCTCCAGACTTGGAAATTCTGTAG
This sequence comes from Rhynchomys soricoides, assembly GCA_019843965.1. Taxonomy (NCBI): domain Eukaryota; kingdom Metazoa; phylum Chordata; class Mammalia; order Rodentia; family Muridae; genus Rhynchomys; species Rhynchomys soricoides. The sequence goes on from JADRCH010000040.1 coordinate 2,940,727, forward strand.
AGCAGCTAATGAAGTTCTCACAGGTTGCAAAGCAAAAAACTACATGAGACTTAGACAAGAACACACACACACAAAACAACACACTACCACCACCACGTGTAAAGCTTGTTTGACTCCAGAGTTGAATAAATATTTCAAACAGATAAAAACTTTAAACTGATTATATGTTTGGAGATTTAGTATGCATTAGATGTGATGATGGATTCCAGCTGTTTTTAGAGGCGGCTCAGTTGGTAACACACTTGTTGCATAAGCAACAAGTTGGACCTGAGTTTGGATCTCCACACCTACATAAAAAACAGGTGTGGTGACATACATCTGCAGCCCCATCACTGAGGAAGCAAAGACAGAGTGCACTGGTCAACCAGTCTAGCCAAAACTGGTGAGTTAGGGAATGACCTTGTATCCAAAACTTAGGTGAAGAAAGACTGAGGAAGACACCAGACATTGACCTTTGGCCTCCATGTGCACGCCAACTGGGCAAGGGGTGGGGATAGGAGAAGTCTTGGTCTCTTAAGACATGTATTCTAAAATACAAAAATATTTACAAAAGATATGATTTGATATCCAGATATAGAGCTGAGCTATTGACAGTGGAGATGAAAGAATGGCCCTAGTTGGTATTTAAGCTGTGAATACAAGGAAGGTTTGCAAACTACTCATACTAATTTTTCTGTTTAGGTATGTGTTGTGAAAAAGAGCTGGCATCTTTTATCTTTGAAATATATTTTTATATTTGAAACAAGAGATGCAATGGGAAGGTGTAAGTCTGAGGGAGAGACATCTGAGGAAAGAGAGGGTCTCTGTGACATGCCATTCATTGTGGAGGCTTTTAAATTATGTTTCCATTTTAATAATCATAAAGAGTACACTGCCACGATTTCTGAAGGCTGAAGACAGGATGTAAGCCTACTGCCCTCACTCACAGGACCCACAGGTGGAAGCTGCGGTCATGATGCTCTGTCACTATCATGGCAGTGCTAAGTTCCATGGTCCAAGGAGATTGTCCATGATGGGCCTAATCACTTGAGCCTTTTCCTATTAACTTTTTCTCAGGTTATTGTAGAAAGAAAGGGGGAGGAGGAGTCAGAGAAGTTTGCCCCTGCTGGTACGGAAGATAGCAAACATCTTCCCAGTGAGCTGACAACATGAGCTTACATACCATGGGACTTGTGGGCCTCTATACACAAAAAGCAGTCCAGAACTAGCAAGTCCTTGGTCTTTATCACAAGAAAATATATTCTGCCAACAACCAGTGAGCTTGAAGATCCTGAACCTCAGAAGAAAACTGCAGTCATGGTTGACACCTGGATTGTAGCTTGCCAAGACTCTCCCAGAGGGCCTAGCAGGGCAAACCCAGGCTTCTAAGTGCTGGATCAAGCCACTAAGTGTGTACTAAGTTATTACACAGCAGTGAAAACCAATATGTCTGGAGAGTATCTTCTAGCCAGTAACACTACAGTCTCTCCACAGCTGCCTTTGCACATGGATTCTATTTCCAGTGGTACCGATTAACTTCTCAAACATTAAGCCATTTTTTAAATTTTTTTACTGATTCTTTGTGAATTTCACATCATGCATCTCAATCCACTCATCTCCCTATCCCTTCCTATCCACCATTTGCCCTTTCAACCTCCCCACCCCACCCCCCCAAAAAAGGAAAATTGAAAAAAAATGAATGAGGGTTTCTCAAGGGATCATGAATCCAAACTTGAGAACCCTTGAGCTTCATGATGTCTGACAAATAAAATACACCTTATCAACACGCACAGCTCTACAGCAAAGAGAATGGGTTTTATAGTGTGAAGTTTCCATGGTGAAAAAATCTTGCAGAATAATCAGAAGGAACATGTTTAGAGCAAATGATAAGTAAAGTAAGCATAAGGCCAACTTCATCATTGTGGTGGGTGTGAAATGGACAGTGACGAGAAGATATAAATCAGCTACAGCAAAGATGTCTTCCTACCAGCCAGTTCTATTACAGATGACCTATAAATACTAAGAAATTGCCAAAATTCTTCTTTGTCCCTGGTACACATCTGGCTAAAGGAAGAATCAGACACAGTTGATGACAGCAATGTTAAAGTAAGATCTCTGAGACCTCACAATATTTTTCTCAGGTTTCTTTACGTGACTGTGTCTAGTTTGTCTTTTAAAGATAATTTGGGATATAATTTGTAATCCATACAATATCTGTATCGTGTGTAGCTCAGAGGTCTTTGTTGTACTAATAAAGTCATAATTAATACTATTTCCAAGGTGTGCCAGCATCCTTCAGAAGAAGCCTCGTGTTCTTTTTAACTGCCATTCTTTCTTCAAGACCATGTCATGCTGATAACTCTCTTGGAATCTCCTTGGAAAATCTTGGTCTTCCAAGACTCAAAACCAGCATTTGTGGAAGAACTGTAAGCATAACAAATACTGAAAAACCTAACTGGAGATTAAAGATACTGTTTCCTGTAACCATTGCTGAGGCTGCTCCTTTGAAATGATGGAAATGGGAGCCAGACAGATGGCTCAGCAGGTAAGGGTGCTGGTGACATGAGTATCCCTGGGGCATACACGGTAGGAGAGGACCAACTCCTGTGAGTTGTTCTGTGACCTAAACACACACACACACACACACACACACACACACACCCCAAAATAAGTAAATGAATGTAAAAATAAGTAAAAAAGAAAGCTGGAAATGTTCCAAATACACAAAGCATGAAACTCCTCAGAGTGGAGACGATGACCTTTCCACTTGGGAAAAGCCCTTCTGCACAAGGTCATCTGTTTATTTCAGAAACCAAAGACACAAGTCTGATATAGTAGAGCAAGGCTTCTGTATGACAAAGGGAAATGTAAACAAAGGGAAGAATGTAAACCAGCAGCACTCTGAGGTCCTCAGCCAACATCAAACAAGTTCTCCATGACAAGAGAACAAAGGTGCTTTCAGGTGCTGCTTCCACAGCTCATGGTAGAACCCATAAATTATTATACTTATATTCCTAAAAGTTAATTGTTTTCTTGTCTCTGCTATGCTTGCTTAGGAATCAGAATCTGAAAGTTATCTTTTTAAAAAGCCACTGTAGGACCAGGGAGATGGCTCAGTGGGTTAAAACCTTTGCCATCAAGCCTGAAAGAGTTTGGTCCCTGGGAGCTACTTGCTGGTGCAAGTGGAGAAGTGACTCCTACGAGTTGTTCTCTGACCTCACAATGTGTGCCATGGCACATACACTCATGTCCCACCACACGCACACACACACACAATTGATCGATCATCAGTTAATCAATAACCCCCACTTGGTTATTATAACTCTGAGCCAAAGACAAGATCTTCCATGGGGATGTGGTGCTGGAAAGGCACCAGCTCAGAAAGCAGCACCAGTGCCACATGTGCTCTGCTCTGTGCAGCAGAGTCAGCTAGGAAGCTCTAGAGCTTTCTAGATCACGTCTGGACCTCCCCTAGAACAGAGGCTAGGAAGAGCACCCATGACTATTCCCCTGCCCAGCTTTATTCCAAAGACCCTTCGTGTTAAGCATTTGTGACCAGGCAGTTTCTGTTACCCTTTCTTACAAAAGATAGGTTAAAGGGTACATGGAAGCCTTCCAGGGAAACATCTTGGGGAAAAGATCATTCCCAGGTACTTACAGGTTTTTCAGTTAAATATGATAAAGCTCCACGCTTATTAGAAGCACTGAGTCTAGCATATCACACAACATACACTATGCCACCCACCAAAAAAAAAAAAAAAAACTTCCTCACCTTTATAAATAAAAAGATTTACAAAGTTCATGCAAAATGAATGCAAACTCCTAAAGTTAGCATTTAGACAGACAGACAGACGACCTGACACACAATGTGCAACAAGACCCACACTTCCCAAACCCAAGCTCTTCTGGTCTTCTCACATGTTCGTGTTAGGACTTCCTGGGGTGACCATGACAGTCCTGGAGCTGGGGCCCTAGGTGTTTTGAACCAGTCTCCTCATGAATCTCTTTCTCCAGTTAGCCTGGGAAAGCCTTATGGCTAGCTTGAAAAACCGACACAGTAGACCCCAAGGACGGGTACAGATGACCTCAAAATTCCACACAGCCCCTGAGAAGGAATTATAGTTGACTTGTTTTTAATTTTGTGTGTGGTTTGTGGGTAGCTTACGTATTCATTCATATGGGCATATGCACCTGTAGATTGTGTGTGTGTATGTGTGTGTGTGTGTGTGTGTGTGTGTGTAGCCAGAGGTCAATGCCTCATGCCCTTCTACACTGCTCTCTGCCTCATTTTTTTGAGGCCAGGTCTCTCAGTAAATCTGGAGTGCACTCAAGATTTCACCGCCTCCCCAGCTGTGACTACAGGCTGACACTGTGTGTGTCTTTTTAGATGGGTGTCAGGTATTCAACATTTGAGCCATCTCCCTAAGTGGTGGCTTTAATGAAAGCCATGCCTCTTCACACATTATCTTTGCATTAGCTGACCAAAAAAAAGGATCTTGGATCAGTTAATTAAAGTGCAACAACATTTTCACTTTGAACTCTGAAAGGCAAGTTTGGGAGGTGCCAAACCCCAAGTTTTAGAGTGAAGTCTGAAAGACATTCTTGTCTGTGGGAGGAGGGGAGGCAAGCCAGGGCTCTTCTCTGTTGTTCTGGGACACGCTGTCATTTTTAAAGGCTAAAGCTGTTTTTAAACCATGCTGGCCTTTGACAACAGCAAAAGCTTTGGCTTCCCCTTTCACCAAAGCCTTGTCTTCCTTATCCAGAGATAATGTAACTGACCTACAAACCCAGGCCACAGGCTTCAAAGCTGTTTACTCACTGGCTCTGGTGGGCTTACCCAGGCTAGCACCAGTGTCTCACAGGGTCCCCTGTTGTGACCAGGACGACATAGCCTTAAAGTGTGGCTGGCTTCCCAGGCTGTGGTCATGGAAGAATGGAGAAATGACCTCAATGGTTCTAATCCACTGACCTTTATCTTGGCTTTAACCAACTGCCCAAATAAATAAAACCAGCAGGGGCAGCTCCATTTCCCAAAAAGAAATCCAATTTATCCCTAAACATGCAAGCCTGTTTCAATGTTTAAAGCCCTTGGACCATCTAAAACCTTCTTGCTCGCGCTCAACAAGGGCAATTTTATCCTCTGGGAGACACTTGGCTGACTAAGTCTGAAGACTTTGGAGTTGTGTTGCAACAGTGAAGGGGCACCACGAGCATGGATACAGGTTGGAGTGTGGGTGAACACTGCACTAGGGAGACCTCCCTCACAACAGCATTACCCAAGCCAGTTTTCAACTGTGCTTAGGTTGAGAAATAAGGGATCAGAGAAAAAGAAGAAAGGACCATTTGCCAGAGGACTACTGGTTCATAAACCTTTCATTTCAAATAAGAATTATACCCGAGACCCAGTGAGATGGCTCAGCAGACAAGAGCTACCTGCCTCTAAGACTCACCTGAGTTCATCCCCAGCACTCACATGGATGAGGACCGACTCTAAGGTGTCCTTTGACCTCCACAGGTACACTAGCACATCATGGAATTTGCATCTGTATTCAAATTCATTCCCTCCCTCTCCCAGGTTATCATCAGCTGTCAAGTTGACACAGCCCAGAGTTATAGAGGGAGTCTCCATTAGGGGGCTGCCCCAATCAGACTGGCCTGTGAGCATGGGGGGGGGGGGGGGCATTCTCTAGATTGATAATTGATGTAGAAGTACCAGTCAGGTGGTTCAGGGTTAGATAAGAAAGCTGGCTGAACTACAACAAGAGAGTGCAAACCAGTGAGCAGCATTCCTCCATGGTTTCTGCTCCAGTTCCTGCCTGTCTTCTCGAACAGACAGACTAGACATGGTTATAAGATGAAATAGACCCTTCTTTCCCAAGTTGTTTGGTCATGGTGTTTAACACGGCAACAGACTGCAAACTAGAACACACACACACAAGATAAATAATGTAAAAACCATTTTCATAAAATTACACATTTAATGTTACCAAGGCCAAGGAAGTAAAGAGAGAAAACTGAAGTAAATGGCCATGCACGTGGCACAGGAGCAGGGTGAGATCTGTGGTGTTTGGACAACAACTGCTCATGCACACGCATCACTCAGTGTTTGAGAGCACTGCTGGGCAGGAGATGTAACTTGGCTGATGTCCTTGCCCAGCATGCTCCAAGCCTTGAGTTTGATCCCAGCACTGTGTAAAGCAGGTATGGTTATAATCCAGCATTTCTGAAGGTGAGGAAGGATGATTAGAAGTTCAAGGACATACTTGTCTATATAGGCATTTTTAAACCTGCTTGGGACACAGGAACCAACCCCATGAAACTACTTCTGGCTAAAAAAAAATCACAGGCAATATTAGCCTGTGAAGCATTGTTGGTCTTACTCTAGCTTAAAGAGATTACCAATTTAAATAGAATCGAATATCACCAAAAGATAATGCCTAGCTTCATCTCATATCCTCAGGAACTTCCTGTGGTCAGGTGTTTGGCATTAGACCCAGAGGATAGGGTCTGGCCAGAAATGAATAGAATCTCAGGTCCATGTCCCAGGGTAGAAAGCAGGATGGGAAACTGGACAGGCAGATCCAACAGATGCTATTAAACCTATGTGCATAGTGGCTCTTACACACAAATTACTCAGACAGCTAAATAAATTAGGTCATTACTGTTCTAATAACACTCCTAACAGTGTGTGATTTCCACCCAGAAGAATTCCATGTGAACACGCTGTCACACAAATGAGGAAAAAGAGGCCCCAGGCATTGAAAGGAATCACTGGGATCACCCAAATCAGAACACCACACCAGTTGGCATTTCTTTTCCCTGTGTGTGACTGCAAAGCATGAACAGGTAAAAAGATTCCATCCAGAGTATCAAACATTCAGAGTCAGATTCCTGCCAAATATAAGTCATATACAGATGTTAACTTTAAACCTACTTGTGATTATTAATTTCCTTTGGACCCTAGAGATCTGTCCCTGAGTATGTGCATTGCGTACTCTCTGTTGGAAGCCCTGGTATGCCTGTCCCTGACTATGTGCATGCTCTGTGAAAGCAGCATATCCCTGAGAATGTGCATACTCTCTGTTAGAGAGGAATTCCTGGCCCAAGAAGACTGTAAACAAAGACAATCCAGAGGGAAGCCAGTGATAAGATAAATGAAATCCAGTAACTCCAGATCCTCCCTCCACCTACTTCCCTCCTCTTGTTCCATTAGAAAAGCAACCTGAGCCCTAGTGGGAGAACTGCAGTGTGAGCTGGGCTCTCAGCGGCCGCGCTGCTCCTTGTTCTGGGCTTGGAGGATGCCACAGCATAAGGCCAATGACTGTGGCTACCCTGATACTGAACCAGGCCAAGTGAAGACAGCCCCATGTTCCTGAGAACAGGGTTAGCAAATTACAACCCAGAGGAAAATGCATAGATGGATGGATAAATGGACGGATATGTATAGATTAGATAGATACATAGATAGTTTGATTTTAATTTTTAATCAGCCCTTGACAGAAAATGTCATAGGCCAAACAGTTCCACAGCCCTGGCATTCTATAGTTATGTTACCTACTCAGAGTCTGAAGCCTCAACTGGGTCAGAGTTTTTCTAGTTCAATCTAGTCTCTGCTCTTGATCTCAAAAATACAAAAACAGGGCTGGAGAGATGGCTCAGCATTAAGAAGACTTGCTGCTCTTGCAGCGGACCTAAGTTTGACTCCCGGCACCCATGTGATGGCTCCCAACCACCAGTGACTCCAGTTCCAGGGGATCTGATACCCCCTGGACTCTAGGGGTATCTGTAAACAAGTACACACAAACTCACGCAGGCACACACAGACAAATTAATGAGTCCTGATTAAATATACAAAGGATAAAAGCAGGCCTGTCCATTTAACCTTCAGAGAACACGCTGCAGTCAGCCTCAGTCACTGGTTCCGATTTCAAGCATTTATTTATTCTTTGTCCTTCCTGACTCTTAGCTCACATTACCACTGAGCACTAAGCACTGGGGGAGCACTCCAGTACAAACAGACTACCACATACAAAACAGGATGGAGGATTAAAACAGACATGCTAGTGTGAGAGTTTGCCCCCATCATACTGAAATAAGTAAAAGCCTTAATACTGGATTAACTACAGCTGTTAATCCATGTCTTGTTGAAAGTCTAAAGAGCTGTTCCTGCTCATTCAGGTTACAGTATTCTCTGCTTCCACCTTCACCTGCCTTCCAGGGATGGAACTCACATCTTCAGCTTTCAGGCAAACACTTTTGCCCCCTGAGCCATCTCACCAGTCCAGTCTTTTTAAAAATATTCCTTACAATAGATAGTTTGTAGTAAGTTCTCAGGGCTCAGGAGGACCCTTCTTGTTACAAAGCTGCAGATTCCAGCTTAACTTGTGCCTAACATTTCACTGCTTAGTTTCGTCAAACTGCTTCAAAGCAAATATCTATGTGAACACTCATGAGAACAGTCAGGCTAATCTGGTAAATGCCACTAACAACTGCTCTTCTCAGGTACAAATCTGCAGGAACTTTATGAGACAACACAGTGTGAGAGACAACTTCTATGAACCCAGAGAGTTCAACAGGGAAGGAAGAGTCCAGAAGCAACCCCCAAACACTTACTGTTAATACCTGCCATTCCCCAGGAAAGGAAAAACACAGACTGCAGCCTTCAGCAAACATTTAGTGATCTGTCTCTAGTTCTGACCCAATTTTCGCAGGAAGCCGACTAACATAATTCCTTGGCAAACCCTTGCCTCTAGCAGGGTCTGAAGAAACTAAACTCTGTCAGTTCGTTTTATAATATGACACTTCCTTTTGCCCCTGGCAGTGATGGTTGTGCTCTGAATAGCTGTGATATATTCATTATCTAGTCTTAATATGCTTTGTAGCCAAATGTATAAGTGTGTGTGATTGTGTGTGTGTACGCGACACACACTCACGCACACAGACACCATGGTGAGTTACAGGTGCATGACTCAAAACTAAGGTGATCTAGCCATAATCTAGAACTGTTCTGTATATCTCTAACAACAAAAGCGTAGCCAATAACTAGACTGTAGGAGCCCATCTCTAAAAAATGAAAGTAACCAGATGTTTGAGCAGCAGAGCTCAAAGCTAAAGCCTGGGCTGTCCACTTTTGGAAGTCTAGACTCAGAGCACCCATGAGACGGGCAGTGTCCGCCGATTGCATCGCAGGTATTTTCTTCTGAAGTGAAAGGACAAAGAGCAGTTTAACATGACCGGAACTGAGTGCCTGGCGGGAACAGAAGGAGCTTCAACTCCAAAGCCGGTGCAATTTACAGAAGAAATGAGCTCTGGTTCTTGCTAAAGGTGAATGGCATATTTAAGAAATGTAGCACGTGGATGGGGTGGGGGAGAAAGCTCCCCAAGTCTATGTCTGGCAAAGAGGTATTATGTCTCAGTAGCCTAATGGCAAAACAGGCTTGTGTTTGCATTTTCTCTTCCTGGCAATCTCTGCTATTACAGTGCAGCTTGCCCATTATTCCCCTAAATTGCCAAGTTTATGCTTTGGCCAATTGTCTACATCCAATACTGTCAATGTTGCACAATATTGAGTTCTATGCCAAAAGAGGACGTCAGGAAGTCACACCAACTACATTGGAAATGAAACTCACTTCCCTAGTTTTCCACATTTAGTTCACAATGGTAGCTATGGTTTAAGAATTACAGCTGTTTACTTGGTCCAAATTTGCTACAATATGATGAGTCTCTCTTTTGCGGCAGGGAGGGGAAGAAAGGGTTATTTTAATGCTTGAGGATACTCAATATCAGATTACATGTTTAACTACTGCTAAAGTTTTCATTATTTTTTTTTTTTCAAAAGAGCTTTCACAGTTTACCTTAAAAGGGAGGGAAACTGGGATGCTAGGCCCCTCTTAGCCTAAGCTGTTAAAGTAGGCATCTGTTGCCCTTTACTAGGTGAGAAGCCTGTACCCAGATGATGGATTCAATCCAGTGAAAAATTAACCTCACGAATAGGGTCTGAAACTGGACAATCTCCAAAAAGATTTAAATATAGGATATAAAAAATTTTTCTTTTTTCAGATACTCTGTCTATATGAAATATACGCCTTTATGAAATTCAAAAGCTTTATCATTCAAGTGCTATTTATGGGGTTGGATAAATATCCCTTGTTTCACACCTGGCAAGAACCAGGTATAGCAGCACAAGTCTATAATCAAATCACTTGGGAGACAGAGGCAAGAGAATCATAAGTTCAAACCTGTTCTCTACTGTGCTTAAGGCCAGCCTGGGATACATGATCCTGTCTCAAAAATTGAGGGTAGAGGTGAGGTGGTGGGGACAGGACCTTTGTTGCTGTACTCTTAAGATTCAACAAACTCAATCCATTCTTACACTAGGAAAGCAAACTCCCTTAGAGATGCTCTGCTCTCTGCTCCTGGGACAGCAGGAAGGGTACCAGAAAATAAAAGGTGAGCACCACCCTTCTCTGCTGTGGGCAGAATATAGGTCACTGAGCTCAACTGGCGGCTCACCTTTAACTGCCCTCCTTTCAGCAGGGATACTAAGGAGGTGAGGACATGGTGTCTACCAGCAACCTAGATCACAATACACATAAAGGACGACACACTTGCTATGTTACTTCAAAATTGAACCAGCCACTGTCCTGGCTGGTTGTGTGTCAACTTGACACAAGCTGGAGTTATCACAGAAAAGGAGTTTCAGTTGAGAAAATGCCTCCATGAGATCCAGCTGTAGGGCATCTTCTCAATTAGTGACGGGGGGGGGGGGGGGGCCCTTGTGAGTGGTACCATCTTTTGGCTGGTAGTCTTGGGTTCTATAAGAAAGCCAGCTGAGCAAGCCAGGAGAAGCAAGCAAGCCAGTAAGCAGCGTCCCTACATGGCCTCTTCATCAGTTCCTGCTCCTTGACCTGCCTGAGTTCCAGTCCTGACTTTTTTTGGTGATGAACAGCAGCGTGGAAGTGTAAGCTGAATAAACCCTTTCCTCCCCAACTTGCATCTTGGTCATGATGTTTGTGCAGGAATAGAAACCCTGACTAAGACAAATTGGTACCAGTGAAGTGGGATATTCCTGTGACAACCTGACCATGTTTTGGGGAGGACTGTGGAAGGACTTTGGAACTTTGAGCTAGAAGAGACATTGGGATGTTAAGAGCTCTGTGGGGTGTTCTGTAGGAGCTTGGAAGATAATGTTGAGAACAGTGCAGAAGATGGAGGCCTGGCTTGTAAAATTTCAGAGGGAAGATTAAAGACTCTTATGAGGTCCATTGCTAGTTTGGTTTAAGATTCTGTGGTTTTGGTTAGCTGAGACTGAAGAAATCAGCTGTGATTAACAAGATACCAGAACTACTAAAGCAAAACCATTGTATTACTGGGACTATTGATGCTAGTTAGCTGGAACTAAGAAATTAGTGGTGATTTAGAAGAGACCAGCATCATTGAGGTGACATCTTCTGGGAAGTGTTTTCTGAGAGCACAAAGAAGCTGTGTTCCAGAGATAGCCAAGGTTGGACCTTGTGCTGTGGCAGGACTTGGTAATGTGCAAGAGTCTGGTGGTACTGGTTTTGAAGGCATGAAGGAGTCGTAAAGAGCAGCTGAGGCCTGGGTACTGTGAGAGGCCGTGGAAGGCCATTGGTTAAAGTGCAGCCTTAGTTGCAATTGATGGCCCAGGACTGAAGGGGTCATGCAATGGAGTTGAGGCTCAGGCACTGTGAGAGGCCACAGAAGGCCATTGGTGAAGGTGCAGCCTCAGCTGCAATTGATGGCCCAGGATTGAAGGGGTCATGCAAAGGAGGTGAGGTTTGGCACCATGAAGAGAGCCTATGAGAGGCTGTTGGTAAAGCCTAGTTGCAGCAGAAGACAGCAGTGTTTTGGAGATGCCAGTACCATGAGATGACCAAGAACAGCAGCAGCAGTGGAGTACAGGAATCTGGAGCCTAAAAGACATGGTGTGTGCTACAAAGGGCAGAGCTGGAAAAGAGACTCAAGCCCTTAGAGGAATCCAGAAGATAGTGAATAGATCCCAGACATCGGACGGTTGGAGTTTGATTTTGATTTTGATTGTGCCCTGATATATTTTCCCTCCAGAAGAAAGAAAGTATTTTAGTGGAGCCCACAGTTAAGAGACTTTGAAGTTTTAAAGACTTTGAATTTTAAGGGATTGGATGTTTAAAAGGGACTGAAATGTTAATATGTAAGAATTTGCAAAAACTGTGGGACTTTTAAAGTTATTTAGATCTTGGGGATGAATAAGAAAGTAAGGGTCAAGGCTTAATGGTGATATGTTTGTGTGTCAAGTTGACAAAGGGTCAATTGTACTGGCTAGTTTTGTGTGTCAACTTGACACAAGCTGGAGTTATCACAGAAAAGGAGTTTCAGTTGAGAAAATGCCTCCATGAGATCCAGCTGTAGGGCATTTTCTCAATTAGTGATGGGGGGGAAGGGGAAGGTCCCTTGTGAGTGGTGCCATCTTTTGGCTGGTAGTCTTGGGTTCTATAAGAAAGCCAGCTGAACAAGCAAGAGGCCATGGAGGGAAGCAACAAGTTACATCCCTCCATGGCCTCTGCATCAGCTCATGCTTCCTGACCTCCTTGAGTTCCAGTCCTGAGTTCCTCTGGTGATGAACAGCAGCATGGAAGTGTAAACTGAATAAACCCTTTCCTCCCCAACTTGCATCTTGGTTATGATGTTTGTGCAGAAATAGAATCCCTGACTAAGACACCCACCTCAGCCTGTTATGCCAACCAGACTTACTCACAAGCCACAGGCAGAAACAAAAGGCCACTGATATGGAGCCTATGCAATCCCTTCAGCTCCAAAAACAAAAACACCACAATCCTTATCCCAAGGCAGGGTTGGGGGTGAGCACTTTCATTTGGACTGGAGTGCCTTGTAGAGAAAACAAGTTTGGCAACCTCAGTTGGCAACGTTTTGTTTTGGTTTTTTCCTGAACTATTAGAATATAGACTTAAGACTTAGAAACACAAGAACAGAGGATGCTAGGGAAGACCCCACCCTACCCCAGGGACAAGCTCTGAGGGTCATTTTCTGAAGCAAACACATTAAGCTTTCAGTGGTACCGAGCTTTGTGGGAAATGCTTAGCCCCTCCAATCCAGGTGTAACTCTGAAGTGTCCTCACAGGAGAACCCCAGATCCTGAAGCCAACGCCACACTCTAAATATTACAAAATGAAACTGTTTCAGTCGCAACTGGGTTTTATTTTAAAACTCCTTATTTGTCCTGGGACGCCTATTACTACCATTGGAAGTAGCTGTGTGCTCGAGCATTCTCGACACTCACAACTATCCACCAAGGACAGAAAGCCCCTTTCTATCACCCTTCCTAAAATGGTTCCGGTTTTCCAGACCCACAGGGCGAGGCTACCACATACCAGCCTTACCAACAGCAGACAGCTGTCCTCTCCTAGGCCTGGCCTGGAGCAGCAGATTCTGTTCAGAGAACCACTCTGCACCAGATGGTAGACTGCTGTCTCCCAGCAACTCCAGGAGCCACTGGTGGATTGACAAAAGCGACTAACTATCATTGCCTTTGTCTTTCTCCTAAGTTTCCTGCCATCTGCCTTCTGGGAAAATTATCTGGGCCAAGGAAAGTACTACTAATAAAAGTATCCCACTGAGCGTACTAAGAAATTATAACAAGAAAAACAATAACTTATGTAGGTAAATGTATTCCAAAAGTAATTATAAAATAACAAAATATATAGCATGTTTATCGTCATGGAAAGGCTTGTAGCAAGGTGTAAGTATTGACAGAAAGGGGCAGACTATTAAACAAACCACATAACTATCAGGGGAAGAATACAAACCCTGGGTTTCCAATCCTCCCTAATACCCATTTAACAAATGCTTACTAAAGACCTATTCCAAATTCTGGGAAGATTGAGAAGACAAAGACCCTGCCTTCAAAGAGCTTAGCACCAAGAAGCATAGACAAGTAAGCTAATAAATGAAGGACATTTTGCTGTTACTATAAATCCTAGAACAAAAATAAATACATACATAAGAGAGTGATAACTTCCGCTGGTGCTGTCTCATAGGGATGTAACTACCTACTTAAGATGATGAGCATCATCCACTTGGCACAACGACCCAAGTATTAACCTGCCCGTGAACGCACTTGCATAGACACTCCTATACACACTACCTCCATTTCCGAGAAATACCATACTTGGAATAAAATGCAAGCAAGAGACAAAAAACAAACCTCTTAGTATAATTTAAATTTTGTTCAATTAAGTTACAAATAACTACATTCATCGAGAATCTGCAAACCACAAAATCTAAACAACTAATTGTGACTATAACATAAAAGTCCAGATGCTGGGATAATAGGAGTAGCAAGTGTATTATAAATCTAAAAATATTACTATAGATGTTCTGTCCATTTTGTAAGAGTAACACCGAGGAGCTTAGCTTGGGGGCCAGCAACACAAACTGAAGGCTACAATGTCAGAGCTGGGTTTAAGCCTTATGTTATTTGGAGGAGGGGTCATTTTCCAAGTGGCAAGACTTTAAACCTAAAACCAACATTAGGAATTCTCAGAACTCCCCTGCCTACATTAACAATGAGATGGCAGGTGCCCCCAGAGATAACTGTTAGCTCACAGCAGGACAGCACGTTTAGTGCTGGCACAGGACCTAGGGCTCCTGTTTTCAGCCTCCAGAGTTTCACTTTAAGGATCTTCAGCTGGAGTTTAGATTTTATAAAAATTGCGACGTCTGTGCTTGCCATACCTCGACTTCAATTATTAATTGCTCTGTCATTTACAGGTAATGGCACTTCAGGTAATTGCTGACCAGGGAGCTGTGTAGGCCTGGGAAGAGTGACCTTGTTAAGTAAATTGCCTCCAGCACTATTAATTATGATAATGATGGAAAGATACGGTTCACTGGTTGAAGGAAAACCATCTTCCAAATTTAGTTTACCTCAGAACAAAAGCCCTAGACAATTCGTGTTGAGATGATGTACAGGCACGTGGGAGGGGAAAGGGTCCAAAAATACGGTGTCCAAGCTATGTAGGAAAGAATATGGGGAGTCCCAGAGCTGCCAGGAGGGTGAGGAAGAGGGAGCAGCTGGGCCCAGGGCAAACATTTGACCACACCCCCCGACCACACCCTCCCAGCTGCCCGCAGAGCCACAACGAATTGAAACAGCAGTGCGAGCTGTTAAGATTCCAAAGGCAGAAGTCGCCATGGCAACCGGATTCGTCGTGCAGGCAAACTACGCTTCAATTCACTAGGTCCGGCTCAAATCTCAAGAAACTACCAATTCAATGAGGGCAAAATGGTCACGGGCAGCATTTGCTCTGGATGTTCTCCCAACATTAACGGTGGGGGAGAGGGGCTGAGGGCAGGAATCTATTTCTGAGCACAGTAAAACATTTTATGGGGAGGGGACAGAACGTCCCAAACCTTGATTGTAAGCAACGTGCAAAATACCGTAGAAGGGTTTGATGAATGTGAGTAAACGAACGAATAAAGCTGACACAGAAAAGGAAAAGAAAAGCCAGAAGTCTTTAGAGTTGTCCGGCCGGGCCGGGCCGGGCCTCGCCTCGCCTCGCCTGGCTCTCCTTTCCAGTCAGAAGACAAGCCAATCTCAAACAGCTGGTTTGGGGCACCAGTTAGATAAACTCGATTATCCAGCCCTCCTGCCCCCAAAGCGAACCTTATCGTTAGGTTATCCACCACCCTATCACCTCTATGGCTCTAAGGAGAGCGTTTAGCCCAAGCCCAGGTGCCCTTCGCAGGGCTCGATTCGGCAGAGCCAAGACTGAGATGCGCACCCCGAAGCAGGACGCAGGGAACCCCGTCCAGTCCCCCGGAGACGCAGCCTCCCCGCGCCGCAGCTAGCCGCCGGCTCGCGGCCTCCGCAATGCCAGGTTTCCCTCTTCTCTCCGCACACAGTAAGCTAGGACACTGCCTGGATTACAGTCAGCCCCTCTGTTTTGAGTATGGCTTGACCCGAAGGTGATAGGGATGGTAGGGGAATCGCGGCCACCGCCGTGCCCACGGATCTTACAGAGCCAGCGGCCCAGGAGCGCCGCCCGCTGCCGCAGTTCCCTCAGCCCTGGCCCCTGGGAGCCTGTGGCCGGGAAGAGAGATGTACCCGGCCGGCTCCACTGCCACCGAGCGCCTCAAAAAGAAAAAAGGGAGGGACCCCATCCTCGGGGACGCCTTCATTCAGGCTCGCCTAGCTCCGTGCCGCGCTGCAGCCATTTTCCAAAGCCTAGATTGGCAGCCCATAGCTGTCTCGGTCCTGTTCCCACCCAGACCCAACCTGAAGGACGAGTTTAATATTTACCTACTGGCCCGGGAGCTCCGGGAAGCAGCAGGAGGGCGCGCCGCGAACAGCGCGAGGAACCAGCACGCCCACCCCGCGCCACGGCGCGGTGCCGCTAATGAATGAGTGCGGCGGGAGAGCCGAGGCGTTCCCTCACCTGAGCAGCCGCTGCATGCTGGTTAAGGCCGCTCTGCGTTCCCGGTACAATGTGATCCGGTTAAACAGTTGCCTTCACAGCCGCTCGTAGGTTACCAACTCGCAGGTGACATCACCCTCGCCTCCTCTGATAGGATACAAGATGGCACCCACTGCGCATGGACGCTCTGACGGGCCTCTAGGATTCTGGAAGTTGTAGTCCCAATCCTAAAACAGAGCCGAAACAGCCTCTCCATCCTCGCGCTCAGGAACTACATTTACCGTGGTGCCTCTCTGTCCCTCTGTGCCAGCCCCCGCCCCGCCTCACCGGACCCGCCCCCTCCCCGCCCTCCAGTCTAGCAGAATCGGTGGTGCTCAGTCAGAAGCCCAGGGACATACTGTTTGGGCGAGAGGGCGAGGTACCGAGCGACCGTGCCCTTTGACTTGACCTCTGATCCTACCAGCGGGTAGACTGAGGAACCAAGGGGCGTCCTGAACTCGCGCACTTCTGTTCGGTTGGGCTCTCCTGCCCCCATCTGGGAAGGGTCCATAATAGCCTTTCTCTTCCTTCCCTGCTCAAAACCACTAATTCATAGGACTCCAGGGGTTCTGGGTTGAATACCGAGCCAGTATTTCCCCACGTCCCCAAGGATCAAACAACGCCAGCCGCGGAAAAGAGGAATCTCCTTGCACCACACTTTGGGCTCCGTTCTTCCTTTTTTCCCTTTTTAAAAAAGACCGAGTGGCCAAGAAGAAAGCTGGGAACAGAAGAGTTGGCTGACCTAAGAAAAACCGGCGGCTGTCACTAATGAAAATGCAGTGTAATAGAAGACAGAGGCAGTCACCACAACCCTGCGTCCGAAAGCCTGCTGCTGTGGAGATAAAACTATCGAACAGCCATGCTTTTGTTCATCCCTGAAGGGACTTCTCGCTCTGGTGGCTCTCAACTCCTCCGGAGATAACATGCAATAATGTTTTAGTTAATTACACATATATAAAAGTTAAAACTCTGCAACACTCCCTCCACCCTTGTTCCCCACACATTTCCTTTCAAAGATATAAAAATTTTAAGACCTTAAAGCAAACATTACCCTTCAAGGATTGCCCCCAATCTTCAGACACTTACATGTGTATTCAAGTGTTGGCAAAGGGTGTGTAGTGGAATTCTGACCCTTCTGGAAGGTTTTGGGCTTTAATACATAAAAGTTTTCGGTGTCATGATCTCATTCAATAACACCAAAGGTGAGAGACTTAGAGGAAACAAATATCCAAGTGCTTTTTTTACAGGGGAAAAAACTGTATGTATTTCACTTTCAATGGCACTGCTTGATCAGCCCATAGGCCCTCTTCCACCAGCAAAATTAAGATTTTGCTTCTCAGAAAATGAAGACTGACAATTAAAATTTCCAACAACTCTTCACCTAATTGCTGGTGGAATATCACATCACTACCAATCTTCCTTTTCACTCTTCAAACACTAAGCTTCAAGTGAAATATATTCTCGGAACCAGAGGAGTATCTCTGAAGAAAGAGAAAGTGCTGTTTCTCGAAAGAGGAGGTTCCTGCTAGATTCTGATCTTTTTGACAAGCCTGTTCTGTACAAACCAGAACCGTTTGTCTCCACAGAAGCAGAATAACTTTGTTGCTTTTCTGATCTACCTATTTCAAATATTATCTTAAGTGGAACCTAGACAACACAAATGTTCCTTTGGCCATCAAACCAAGGGTACAAGCAGCAATGCTCTAGGCTTAATGTATCGCACAATTGGCTGTGGGAAAATATTCAGAAAGAAACCTGACCTGGCATGATTCTAAAGGCTCCCCCAATCTTATAACTGTGGGAGCTTTGGGTGGAAACATAATCAGAGAGCTTGAATTTTACTGAGTCAATAAATTAAACTCGGAGCCTTTCTATCAGGCAAGGTTTATCCTTATAGATCAAAGCACGTTGTTAAGGTACTCAGAGAAATAATTTTATAGAAGAAATACCCTCTCAGCAAGCTCTCCTAGTTCTCTGCAATAAAGAAAAGGAATAAACTCTTACTCAAAGAAAAAGAATCCATTCTCAATAACAGTATTACAGGGTGTGTCATGCCCCTCTGAATATAAAGGACAGCATGCAAAATAGACTACAAAACAGGGAAATGGGGGAGGGGGACTTTCTATCAACCAACTCTAAATATAGATAATAGGTAGAAGACTTGGTGTTTGAAATGGTTTTTTGTTAAGTAGTGATGAATTTAAACTGATCCCTGCACACTGTTGTACTGATAACCAAGGGAAACAAGATGGCTCCTTGGCATCAGAAATGCTGTCTGTAGACCTGTAGACCTGAAGACCTGAAATCAGTGGAAGCTTAAACACTTCCACAATGGCACAGAGGGACTCATAATCTCTCTCACACACACACACCACTTTCACACACTCATTGTATATGTCTGTATTTAATTCTTTTTATGAAACTCAGCCTCAGAAACCATGAAATGCATTCATTCTTTCTAGCTTGACTTATATCCCAAGCTAGAAACGTTGCTTTACTTTTTTCCTTTTATTTTTAAACAACTGACCCTGTCCTGGAATTACCTTATAAAAGACCCCACCTCACCCAGCAATCATGGACTAGGAATTAGAAACACCTGGGACCAGTGAGCATAGCTTATCTCTATGGAGAGGAAGGAAGAGAAAGGCATTATGGGGCACATTGCTGATATTTCACAACAGCATCATCTATCTCTGGTTACAGGTTTTACTTTAGGGAGAAAATAAGACACCAACAGAGAAAAATGAACATTTATCACCTTACAGATGTTGTCACATAACAGCTTGGTACTTCACAGCAGTTAAGGATATATGTTGAGCCTGAGATTGGGATTGAGCTATTTTACTGTGATTAGGCCTGCAGCTTTGCCTATATGTGTTACATATTCTATCTGAACCTCAGTTTCCTTACTTGTGAGAACATTTCATGCTTTTGTGTATTAGATGAAGCAAGTAGAAATGCTTTTTTTATGAAGCAGAGTTGGGGGTTAATAAAGATGTTTTAAAGTCCACGTAAGCATGAGGGTTAAGAGCAAGGCAGGCTCTCAGAAGAAAACGAAACACCCCTGAGAGCATGGGCGTGGGTTTTGTAAAGAGCAGCAGAAAGTAATGTTTTCTCAAATGTGCTTCAAGATCCCCAGGAGAGAGTTGCCCTAGGCTATTGTTTGTTCTCCACAAACTGATAATCAGGGCCTATTGCTGAAGACAACACTTACATATCTCATTGAGCACAGGGAGGTTGAGCCGGTGAGCCGGCGTCTAACTAGAGCCTTCATACCCTCTGACTACTGTTCAAGTCCGGGATGTACTCAAGGTGAACACCAACACATCTACAAAACCTTCTATGTCCAGTGATGACCTGCCTGTAGGCTATGCTGGTGCAATGGTGGCATATACATTGTAGGAGTAACCAAACTGTCTGATTGGATTTAAGGCCCACTTCACAAGATGGAACTCATGCCTGACACTACTCATGTGGCCATGAACCTGAAAGTAGATAAGCCATGGACCAAATGAAAACCAGACTGCTCTTCTGCTAAAGGAACAAAGCAATAAAATAACTCCTAATGACACTCTGTTGCACCCACAAATCAATGTCTCACTCAAAGAAGTTTTCAACTACAGTTGATGGCAACTAAAACAGAGACCCATAACTGGACAATATGCAGAAAGCAAGAGACCTCGGAACTCTCAGTCCTAAATGGGATGTCCTCACCAAACTCCTCCCCTTAGGGCTCAAGAAACTAGGTGAAAGAGGAGGCAGAAAGATTGTATGATCCCGAAAGGATGGAGGACACCAAGGAAACAGTGTCTTCAAGGCAAAAGAGGACCGAAGAACTTATGAGATCTCAAACTATGGTAGCACACCCGGAGACATCACAGGTCCAAACCAAATCAGGTTCCAGCACTGAGATGAAGTGGACACAAGCTCCCATTTCTAACCAAGAAGCTATCTCTAACTGAAAATGGCTTTCAGGGAAAACTGGTTTTCTCCAACAGTCTCACTGGGTATATAACCTTAAGGATAGAACCCTTGCCCAGAGGTAGATGGAAATGCAAAATAAATTCTATTTTTGTAGACTTGTCATCTCATAATGCTTTATTTGGTTTTTTTTTAACCTTACTGATCTTCTACATATATATTATGGTTTCCAATTTTGTATTTTTATGGGTTTTTGTATGTGTCTGTCTGTCTGTACTATGTATGTATGTATGTATGTCTATATGTATGTATGTATGTATGTCTGCAGGTCTATGTGCTTCTTGTGTGTTTTCTTTGTTTTTTTGTTTGTATTGTTTGCCCGTTTGTTTTCTAAAGAGAGAATTCGTGGAGTTGGAAGGGCAGAGACATGGGAGGAGATGAGGTAGGGGAAACCATGATCAGAATATATTGTATGAAAAAAATTTATTTTCAATAAAAAAAGAAGGGAGAGGTACTAGAAAAACACTTCTGAGGCCGAGAACTATAAAGATGCTAATCATCTGCAATTTTCCATGCTGGACCTAATTTTGAAGTAGTTAATAAAATCTCATTTAAGTCAATTCTTATTCCTGACAGTACACAGTTAGGAACTGTAGTATATGCGCACTCTATCTTACGCTAACCCACTAGTAGAACAAAGGAATTTAGAAAGAAAAGAAAGGGAAACCTCCAAGGTGGAATGGGGCTGTTCCTTGGCCCATTCTTAGGTATGAAACCTCTTTTCCACAGGACCCAGCTGTCCTCAGTCTCCTGAGGAGCCTGTGCCAAGCTTCCCAGCAAAGAGAGGCACTTCTGAGACTGGAGGTGGGAGGAAGAGAGAGCAAGGGAGAACCTCATTCTTCCCCCTCCTCTCCAGAGAGGCCCTGGGTGGTGCTTCTGTCAGGAGCAGTGGCATTTCCCTCCTCAGAGTTCTGCTTCTTCCAGGTCATGCTGACCTGAGTTAACAAGCCCTTCTCCCTGGGTTCCTCCAACCTAGGAATGAAGACCACCTCCTGCTGCTGCGAATTTCTTAGATCATTTGGGGTTTCTGAGACATTTGGTCACCAGTGTGGTCAGGTCTCTGTTCTATATTTGTTCTATTCTTTAAGAGTACAACAGTTTGAGAGTTTTAACGACATGGTAACCGATATGCTCATGTCTTCAGTAAATTTCTTTCAGAGATAGGCATTGGAAACTTTCTATGGGCAGTTTATACAAACAAAAGAACTTAGGTCGTGGCGGTCTCCTGAAGAACAGAAACCAGGCAAGCTCTAGGGCAGTACGATATGGGTTCTCAGACGGCTCTAGTAGCCTGGTCTCTGTGCTGTTTTGTTTTGTTTTATTTTGGTTTTTTTCCTGTCGAATTCCCGAGAGGAGCTGATTGCCCAGTCTCAGGGCAACTATCCCTAGCTTACTACACAAAACCATGGTTCTTGAGGTGTGGCTCCCTAGAACAAGAACATTGTCTTCTGGCTGGAGAGATGGCTCAGCAGTCAAGAGCACTGACTGCTCTTCCAGAGGTCCTGAGTTCAATTCCCAGCAACCACATGGTGGCTCACAACCATCTCTAATGGAATCCATGCCCTCTTCTGATGTGTCTGAAGAGAGCAATAGTGTATTCATATACAATAAATGTTAAAAAAAAAAAAATTGTCTTCACTTCAGAACTCATGAGGTACACAAGTGCCCACCCCTAGCAAGGACAGTCTACATTTCACAAGTCCCCCAGCTGTTCCTGACACACATTGGTGGCAGTCTAGTACCTCCTCTATAGTAAGGAGACACTGTGGTTGAGAATGATAACTCATGACCTATCTCTGTGTGTCTGGGAGCCTTCCCGGAAGACCCCTAGCATTGTGACCCTCACTGTGACTTCATATGACGTTACATAAAGCTGGTGAATCTGCCAGCGTCTTTATGGTAAAATGTGGTCCCTCCTGAGGGAGAGGGACTTTGTAATATTCTGGGCTAACAATTCAGTTTAACCTCTGCTAAGACACTTGGGAAAGCTTCATTTCACTGAGAAATGCTGAAGGATAGATCAAGGGAGATGAGATCACATGCAAAGGCAAGACCAGTTATAATAATACCATCAGGCACAGTAAGAGGGAAGAGAAAATAGCGTTAGTCACCCAAAGCTCTGTAGACCAGTCTCTGCTCAGTCCCAGAACATTTGGGAAGCCCCACCCCCACTCCACCCCCCACCCCCACTCTATCTCCCCTGCACCCCCAGCCCCCTCCTTCCTGTCATGTAACTCAGCTCCTCTCTGTCAGCTGCTCCACATCTGGTAGACTCATCTATGAGACATGCCCTGCTTATGTCTTCGGCCACTGACCCTCTATGGCTACTCTAAATTAATTAAAATTGACAAAAGGGACCAGAGAACTGGTTGAGTACTGGCTGCTTTTCCAGAGGAAGGATTCAATTCTCAGCACCCAGGTAGCGAGAGGATCGTGACCCTTTGTAACTCCAGTCTCAGGGATCTGACACTCTCTTCTGGCCACTGTCCACACTGCAGGCGTGAGGTGCTCAGACATAAAAGTCAGGCAAAACACACACACACATACACACACACGTAGAAAATAAGAATAATAAAATGTCAAAACTGTCCCCTCAGTAACAAGAGCCACACGTTGAAGTTCTCAACAACCATAGGAGGCCAATGGCTACTCCGCCGAACCTCACATGTATTTTCATTACTTCTAAAATGGACACCAGTACTCTACAGTCTTTTACCCATAAATGTTTAATCTTGCCACAGTTAAATTCACTTTTTCCTTAATCTTTCTGGGTAGAGAGAAGGGAAGAGAGAGGGGGATGAGGAAAAGAGAAAAAAATACAGCTTACCACTTTAAGCTATACCATATGTAAATCGCTGGCCAGTAAATCACCAAACAGGAAATGACCGATGTTTTTGTGCAGGCAACATACACACACACACACACACACACACACACACGGCAGCTATACATATTCAAAGGTGCTCAAGCTTATTAGGAAACATAAGGGCCAAACTGGATGCTGCTATATAGAAGTATACAGGGAAAACTGACGTCACAAAGGAGAAATGTGCTCCGGTACAGCTTGAAAATAATGGGCTATCTTACATCCCTGCTACCCGGAAATGAAAATTGAAAATTAACAAGTGATGTTCATGTGAAAACTATGAATGGACTGTCAAGTTGGATGAAGGGTATATATCACGTGATTGTACGTACATAAAACAATACAAAGAAGTAAACCTAACTTCGCAGAATGAGCTCTGACAGCCAGCCGCTGAGGGTTGACTCGGGTGGCGCTCTGCACTTCCTGGATCCGATGCTGTTGGTTTTGAGTCCTTAGGAGCTTACTCTTTTGTATTGTTTCTGTCATGTAGTTTTGTACATGGTTCCTAAGTTTATACAGAAGATGATCTCTGTTCTTGTCCCTGGAAATAACAATGATATTTTAATAAATATTTGAAGTAAAGATTCCCCATGCACACAGTATTTTATGTATTGTGAGATCCATTTTATTGGGTTTCCTCATTATGATAGTTATCTGTGTTCTCTGTAGAGAATTTAGAAAATACTGCTGCTTAAGCTTATGATTACCCATAAGCCTACCAATCAGGCAGATCTATGTCTCCCTATCCCTTTTATTGAATTTAACATAATTAGCCCTTGATCTTTAGGGCATTATCAATAATTTTATTCTGCATCATGCATCTACTTTTTTTTAAGTTAGGGTGTCAGGTAGTCCAGGTGGCCTTGCACTCAGTATGTAGCCAAAGATGACCTTGAACTCTTGATCCTTCTGCTTCCATCTCCCAAACGCAGGGGTCACAGACATGTGCCACCATACCAAGCTATGACTATATCCTCTGAAGAAGAAATACAGAGTAACAACAAAATATCTCCATCTAAAAATCTATTGCCCAAATATTCAGATATTTGCTGCATTCCTTATAGATGTTATGGTTGATATGTCCTATTACTTTACAAAGATTGGGATGTAAGATAGTTCTCTCTGTGAGAGAATTGAATCATGTCCCAGAAGCAGCATACAGAGACAAATTATGTAAACGAGTGGCTCGGAGGATAGGAAGGAATGGATGTCTAGGAGCCGGAAACTCCTTGTGTTGCCTCATTTCCTGTAGGCCCTGCTAGGTGCATTAGTCTGCTGTGGCTGGGACACAAAGCGCGATGGAATGTCATTGTCACGCACAGTCAACTCCTGTCTGCAAATCAGTCCTCCTGAGGGCTGAGGGAAGGCTAAGATTTGCCTTTTCTGCTTGCTTTATTGGTGACCATACCCTGGGTTTTTTTCCCACCCTGCTGTCTGCTCTGCATTTACATCTGTCTCTGCAGTCAGCTTCACTCCTTTTGTAACGACTCTAGTTGTATATGTTTACTTGAGCGTAGCTACCTTTATTTTTCAAGATAAGGTCATTCTTCCTGAGATCTGGGGCAGGATTTAACTTGCAACGCTCAGTGAACCAATATCACAATGGTATAATCGACCACACAGACCTTAAAACCTTTAGAGTCTTACCAGGAAGTAAGATGCAACCTAACATCAGAAAACAGCCACCTAAAACGTCTCCTAAATAACACAGGCAGAAGTCGCACAGAGCATCCCAGATGATTTGGAATCTGGAAGGTCACTATGAAAGGTTTAAAGGTGGAGGTCACCCCTTCAGGTACACAGTCCTACCATCTCCTAGGTCCCGAGTCCTCAGATGAAGCTCCGCTGAGCTTCCCATGGTGAAAAGTCCCTGGCTGTACATTTAAAACAAACCATTCCAAGTTAGCTTTCAAAACATCCCCTGCCAAGGGGGTCACACCGTTTTCATTTTCTCTTCTCTTTAAGCCTCTCGCCTTGGCGGCGTGGGCACTTTAACCCTTCTATGGGAGGTCTGTGTGGGGCAAGCAGCGCTTGGCATGCAAGTTAACGATGGGCTGAGCTTACAGGGGAGAGAAGGAATTCTGTTTACTTTTGTTTTGGTTGGTGTAATTCTCTTTGCTGGGAATTATCCTGGCAGATACATTCGGCTTTGCACAAAAATATTACAGTGGGTAGGATTTGTGTGAGAGCCGTGTTTCACAGCGGGTTACACTAGCATTTAGGCACTGGATTTGAAGATTAGGGACAACTTCAGTCCTGCCCTACATGAGAACCCGATGACGGGGGATTTCTCAGGGAAAAGCCACACTTTATACAACATGTCACAGCATATTATCATCGTGAGAGTATTTTCTCTTCACCAAACTGTGATTGTAACCTTTTCCCCTGGGATTGTCCATGTCCTCTCCCCGTGTCTCAAGCTCCTAAAATAATATTTTTGGTTGTCAGGAGACTAGCCATCCAGAAAAAGAGGAAGGCACGGTATCAGAATGGTTTATTCTGGCTCTGCCTGCCTGCCCTTGACAGGTTCTCTTCTCTGGGATTTATGTTATTGTTTCAGAAAATTACACCCATTTAAATCCAAACATGGTTAAAGCAAGCAAAATACAACCGCATTACCTTTCACGCACGTGAAACAGTGATTCTGAATAACAGGGTCACCTCCCTCCTGACTTCTGCGTGTACATTAGCTACATCTGAAGCTGTGCTGCCTTTGCCAGTGAGCCACCAGCACTTGAGTGTCTGGTAGTTTTGAGTAAAGTCAACACTAGGGGTGGGAATTTCCCAAGAAAACCCAGATGGTTCAAAGATGAGCACAGGGTTTTAAGGAAAGTTTGCTTATGTCCTGGGTTCACCAGTGACTGGTTTTCTACAGCTATCATCACAGGAAGTCTTTTCCCAGAACAGACCCTTCCTCGATGTTACTGGTCAGAGAGCCTCCTTCTCAGAGCACTTCCGTGTGACTAGACCCCTGGTTTATCAGGGCATTGGCCCTTGAGAGCTGTTGTCAAATTTCAGGAGAGTTGTGAACTGGTTGCTAAGGAAAATCAAAATTAAAAAAAAATTAAAGCAAATAATCAAGTGGTAACTACCTGTAATCCCAGCACCCAAGGAGTAGAGGCAAAGTTGAAAGTTGAAGCTAGCTGTACTACATAGTAAGACCATGTCTTAAACAGAAACCATGGAAGGGAAGGGAAATCTCTTTGGTAGAATGTATGTGTGGGCCCTGGATTAAATTTCCAGTTTCACGGACAGGATGATAATGATGATGATGCTGGTGCTGGTGCTGGTGCTGGTGCTGGTGCTGGTGATGATGATGATGATGACGATGACGATGATGATGATGATGCCGAGGAGGAGGAGGAGGAGGAGGAAGAGGAGGAGGAGGAGGAGGATGACGACAACAATAATAGCCAACGAGAAAGCCATATTAGTAAAAGGTCTTGTGTTCTAGTTTGCTTTCTGTTGCTGTGATAAACAGTGACCAAAAGGAACTTGGGAAGGAAAGAGTTTATTTCAGTTTGCAAATTACAGTTCCTTATGGAGAGGAAGCTAGGGCAGGAACATAAGGCAGGAACCTGAAGCAGAATCATAGAGGAACATTTCTTGCCGTTAGGCTTGCTGTCTAGCATCTGCTCAGCTAGCTCAGGACCCCTGCCCAGGTATGGCACTGCCCAAGTGGACTGGGCTCAATCATCAGTTAAGATCATTCCCTATAGACACAGCCATAGGCCAATCTGATCTGGTCAACCTCTTAACTAAGATTCCCTCTTTCCCAGGTGTCTGTTTCTTGTATCAAGTTGACAATAAAAGCTAACCAGTATATCTTGTAAGTACAAAGACCTAAGTTCAATCATTAGGACTTAACATTTAAAACAGAAAATTACATGCTTGTAGCCCAGCCCTAGGCAGGTGGAACCATGCTGATTCCTGGAGCCTGCCAACCAGGAAGTCTAGACTACTTGGTGAGTTCCAGACTAGAGAGAGACTCTGTCATCATCATCATCATCATCATCATCATCATAATAATAATAATAATAATAATAATATAAACCAGGTAGAAAATTACTGAGAAACAACACCAGACATTGTCCACTGGCCTCCTTACACACGTATACACTCATGCACACCCACCTTTACACATATACACACACCTGCATGTATGTGAACAATAGCACATACATGCATGTAATAATAATGATGATGATTATGATAGTTACATGTATCAAAACCAGAAGTAATAAATACTCCAAAGTTGTCATTGACCATTGCTGCTGCACTAAATGTTGTCTATGATTTTGCAGTTCCTTCTGGATCAGACATGATGCAGACAGACTGCTGTGGTAGTCTCTCCCCAACTCTACATTTAGTGACATCACACTCTGTCATAGTAGGGAAATCTGTAAATGCTACAAGCAAGGGATTCTCCTCAATGTTAAGCATCGATGACCTCTGCACTCCCAAGCTTCTAAAGAAGAGTGTGAGCTTCATCTAACTGTCATGCATTCTTCTCTCGTGACTTCATTTTGCTGTTGATGTGTAGAAATGGAGATCCCAAGAATGTGTCACTGTGCATGACACATGGGGATAGAAGGAAGGGTGGCATGAGATTATGTGCTGAGAAGAGCCCAGTTCCTTGTTGGGTTTAAAAGATTAGAATTTTCTCAAAGGAAAAAACAAGAACTTGGTGATAAGTTAGCAGAGGCTGGTGATTTCAAACAAGGAAAGGAAGCAAGTGAGCCTGGGGTGATGCGGGGAGAATTCTGGAGCAGCTATAATTCACTGAGCTGTGTAGCCACACAGCAGCTAAGAAAAGGGCACCGCATGCTGTGCTTAGAAATGTTATCATTAGCATACAAACAGTGTCTAAGACCATGAAGAGCTTTATGACATGAAAAGTTTCCACATAAAGGACAGTTGTTTATTCTGGGACAGGATAATTATCTTGAGTAATAAGACCACTTGACAAGAAGCGTCAGTCAATTAGAGGATGCAGTTCTATCATCTGCTGATCACCTGTTGATCAAACCCATCGACGTATTTATCTACCATCTATTTTAGCTCCTATCCTAAAATTGATTTTCTCCCCCAAATCTATTTTGTGCCTATTTTGCCTGTTTGTATGATTTCCCTTCTTTTTAATTTACAAAACAAACAAAACCCATCAATGTTATAAATGGTGGTGAAATTCCAAGGCCCAATGGAAAAGCAAATACATTCCAGAACAGAATGGAACTGTTAACATTGGTTTGGCGACCGTGGGAGTCTGGTTGGCAGGGTGTCTTAGGGTTTTACTGCTATGAACAGACACCATGACCAAGGCAAGTCTTATAAAGGACAACATATATTTGGGGCTGGCTTACAGGTTCAGAGGTTTAGTCCGTTATCATCAAGGCAGGAAGCATGACAGCATCCAGGCAGGCATGGTAGAGGAGGAGCTGAGAGTTCTACCTCTTCATCTGAAAGCTGCTAGCTGAAGACTGACTTCTAGGCAGCTAGGATGAGGATCTTAAAGCCCACGCCCACAGTGACACACCTATTCCAACAAGGCCACACCTCCAAATAGTGCCACTCCCTGGGCCAAGCATATTCAAACCATGACACTGGGACAGATCTGTCCTTGAAGGAATGAAAGGGTAACAGGAGGACCTAGCCTAGGTTTGCCATCACCGGAGACAGAGATGGGACCGCTGGGAACCATCAGTCAGGTGAAGTTTCCCTTCATCTCTCTCACCTGTCTTTTGGCTTATTTTCTCAGGATCTGGTAGTGTCAACATCGCTGAAAGCCAAGGAAATGGCTACTTGGTCCTTGTGGTTTTGCTCCACAGCCCTGTTCCTGTCATTCTTAGAGCCCCATAGTCAGGGGCTGTGCTCTCCTCACTACAACCCCTGTAGGTCTGTCCACATTCTGCAACTACCCTACTCAGGGTTTCAAAACGGCTTGCTCCCTCTTCCCTCAAATGACAGCTCAGCCATGAGTTTTCCCAACACAACTCTCGGGTATCAGTGAACAAATTTATACAAGTGTTTGAATGACCAAGACCTAGTCTTCCCGAACCCTTTGAGTTTTTAGGAATATTGCAACCATAAATTGTCTTTAACTGATCATATGGCAGGGAAACCTTAAACACCACAGACTTCTGTCAGGGCAGGTGGCCTTGATATCTACGCCATTCCTGTGGTATTTTACCTACTCCATCCCTTTCCTTCCTCTTCCATGCAATGCCAGTTTTGCTACGGATATCATTTGTTTAATACTGTGTCTGTGTCCCTGTGTGTGTGCATTCATATGTATGTACATAAGCATGTGTGTGTGATATAAGAGAGTATGTATGTGTACCACATGTGTGTCTGGTGCTCAGGGAGGTCAGAATAAGGTGCTGGATTCCCTAGAACTAGAGTTAATGGTTGTAAACCGCTATGTGTTTATTGGGAACAGAAGCCTAGTCTTCAAGAACAGGGCTCTCTTAAGGACTACTGAGTCATCTGTTCAGCCCTAAGCCCTAAGCCTCATTTAAACAGAACAAAACAAAACAAGGTCCCACTGTGTAGCCCAGGCTGGCCTGGAACTTGAGGATCTTTTCTAGTCTTGGCACCCCAACTCCCAGGGTTGTAGAAATGTGCCTTCCTCACCAAGCTGCTAAATTTCCAAATGCTTTTTTGTAGTGAAATATGGTGAGATTTTGCTGAGCCTTGCAAGTTAAATATTGTGATTTCCCAGAATATCATAGTATGGTGTTCAGTTTTTTATTATGTTTCTTTGTAGAAATTAAATAAAGCCCACAAGGCATTTTGGGGGAAGTGAAGGGTGTCCCACAGAGGCATACTTCTAGGACTTGCTTAATCCTTCAAAATGTGTTTGTGATTTTCTTTACAAATTCCTCCCTTTGACCTACAGATTTTTTATAACAGGCAAAAGCTGGATTTTAGCTAATCCTTGTTTTGATAATAGCCTACCGGTGCAAGCAACCACAGAGAAATATTTCAAAATTAAATATTATAATCTCATAAGCCTTTCAGGCTTATACTTTAAAATCTCCATATTCCCCACAAAGAGATCTTGTAGGAGCTGGAAAGCATCCGACCACAAAGGATGACTGAAGGCAAATTGGGTGTGTACATAGAAAAGCTGGAGGTAGATTACAGATGTGTGCATGCATGCTTGACTTACTGATCATCGAGTAAGAATTCAATTTGTAATTAACATACAAACAGTCGTAACAGGTTCTAGCGCTGCCTAGTTCAGAACATGCCTTACTGGGCTCTACAATCCATATTTAAGAGCTGGGGACATAACTCAGTTGGCAGAGTGCTTGTCTAGTGTGGTAGTTCGAATAGGCTTGGCCTCATAGATTTATGTGTTTGAATGCTTGGCCCATAGGAGTGGCACTGTTAGGAGGTGTGGTCTTATTGGAGAAGGTGTGGCCTTGTTGGAGGAAGTATGTCACTGTAGAGGTGGGTTTTGAAGTCTCCTATGCTCAAGCTTCACCCAGTGTGGAAGGAATCCAGTCTCCTTCTGATCAAGAAGTAGAACTCTCACCTCCTCCAGCACCAAGTCTGACTGCCCAAAGTCATGTTTCCTACCATGATAACAATGGACTGAAGCTCTGAAACTGTAAGCCAGCTCCAGCTAAATGTTTTCCTTTATAAAAGTTGCCTTGGTCAGGGTGTCTCTTCACAGAGATAGAAACCTTAACTAAAACATCTGGTATGCATGAAGGCTGAGTTCAATCCCCAGCACTGCATAACACAGGTCTGGTGATGCAAGTCTGTCATCCCAGCACTCATGAGGAAGAGGTAGGAGAGCCACACGTTTTAAGTCATCCCTAGCTACATAGCAAGCTTGAGGCAATGCTTGAGCTCCTTAAGACCTAATCTAAAGAAAAAAATCTATATTCACATCTAAAATTCTTCCTTCCCAGATTTCCCTTCATAGACCAAGGTCTTCCTGTGATGAAGACTGAATATTCTATATATTCTATTTGTGATTCTAATTTCATTGCTCCCCTTTCTTTAAGGAAATACACTCCAAGTTTTCTGCAAAGTGGAGTGTCTTTGATACTGAATTTCCCTTAGCAGTATTGGTCAGTGATGGTGAGAACGCTATTGTCTTCCCTAGGTCCTCCTTTACTTTAGTAACATGGTCATCAATTAGTGATCATAGTCCATCTACCGGTGTGACACTAATGAGAACTCACAAACACTGGTGAGCAGCCACCAGATGTGGCCAGCAGAAGGCAGCTGGCCTTGATGAGAAATGCTTTGGATCATTTCTGAATGAAGTTAGACCTACTTACTCCATAGTGGGCAAACGGTCATGCAAATCATAGGATCAAACATATTCTTGACCCTGAGGAACTGAGAGACTAAGAAGATCAAAATAAGAGAGGATCTGTCTTTATATCACAGGGAATTTCAACAGAGAAATCTTAGCCACTTCAATAAAGGTTGGAGAGAAAAGTATTTTGAAAACGGAAACCGTCCTGTTTAAAATAGATGGAAAGACTGTTTTTTTTTGCTTTGTGACACCTGCTTATGTTTCATTCATTAGAGCATGCCTATCAGAAGTGTAAGATAAGCCAATGTCTGCGTGCCTCAAGTCTTCTGAGTAGCCACATCCAAACCCATGCAAAGGGACTGAATGGGACAATGGTTGGACAGCAGACCCTGGGCTGAGGTTAGGAACAAGGAGCTCTGGTATGCCACAGCAGAGTGCTGTGGTACATAGCACACAGACAGTTATGTGCTATGAGTCACAAAAGGCCAGAGGAAAGGATGTTCACAGTAGGGGCTGGAAAAATGGCTCAGAGGGCAAAGAGCTTGTCAAACAAGACTCACAACCTGGGTTTAATCTCCAGAACCCACACAGAGGTGGAAGAAGAGAACCAAGTCTACAAGGTTGTCCTCTGATGCACCCACTCCATACACACACCATGAACACAGTCAAGGTTAAAATAAGGAACGTTTTAAAAGACAAAGAGTAATATGTATTTGAGGAGTTACCACACAGCCTATAGATACAGGGAAATATTATGGGGTAGCCCATTAATGCATAAAATGTTTATGTTTATAATAATTAAAGTTTTTTAAAAAGCTAAGGTTGGGGCTAGAGAGATGGCTCAGCAGTTAAGAGTACCGGCCACTGTTGTGGAGGTTTTAAGTTCAGTTCTCAGTACCCATTTACCAGCTCACAACTGTCTGCAACTCCAGTTCCAGGGGATCCAACATCCTCTTCTAGGCTCCTCTGGTATTGGGTACCATACCATGTCATATTCTTATATAAACACAGGAAAAATAGAAATACATAACATCCTTTTTTTTTTTTCTTCAGTTTTTCGAGACAGGATTTCTCTGTGTAGCCCTGGCTGTCCTGGAACTCCCTCTGTAGATCAGGCTGGCCTCGAACTCAGAAATCCACCTGCCTCTGCCTCCCAAATGCTGGGATTAAAGGCGGGTGCCACCACCACTGCCCGGCTATACATAAAATCTTAAAAGCTAATATTGCAACTTATTTCTATAGCCTCAGCAAATATATAGAAAAAAATAAGGTCTGTGCTTTTATTAAACTGATTTTGTCTTAAAATAGATATAATTAAAAGTAAGCTAATAATTTAATTTGAAAAAATACATACAAGAGGAATCAACTTTAACATCTTTTAATTAAACCATACACACAATGTTATTTTAAAATACAATTCAAGAATTAGTAACTGGATAATTCACACATTTTTATAAGTCTTCAAAATCAGTACGTATTTTACACTTACAATATGTCTCAGTCCAGACTAACCTTATTTAAGGGATCAATAGCTATGTGAAGCCAGCCTTACCATGAGGAGCAGGGCTAACCTAGAACAGTCAACCCAGAGGGAACTCCGTGTCCTACTTAATGGAGATTTGAGGTATTTTACGTTCTTGCTCCATTTCCACCTGCCATAGCCAGAGACTGGGTGCAGACAAGAAGGGAACAGTTTCTTTACACTCAAAAAGGTTTTGGTTTTCCAAGAGTTGGTCAGGCAACCTTGCTATCATCTGAGGAATTTAGGGACCTGAACAGAGAAGAGCAGGCTTTCTTTGTGATGGATCTGAAACATTCTTTGCATTCTGGGGAGTTTGTTTGATTTATGTTCTGTTGAATGCTCACCTTCCTTTTGCACTATGTCTTCTGTAGTTTGGAAAGGAATTCATTCTCCAAGCCCATGCCAATCTTCCTATCTGGGACTACCTGAAAAAATGCACCCTGGAAGCATTTCCTTCTGCCTCTGGCCTCCTTTAAAGAGCCCTGGCTCTTCTTGGGGAGTGGAAGTGAGAACAATGGGTTCCATCTCTCTGGTGTTTGGACTTTTTCAAGCTGGCTCACAGGCACCACACTCTGCAGTCTGCCAGGATTGGCATTTTAATGAGGAACTGACTGAAAATCTGAAAAATCTCAGAGATATTACCAGTCTGTGGCAAAGGTTTTCACATTTCAGTATGCAAAGGGATCCGTGAGGGTACCAGGCCTACTGGGGAGCTCCATTTTTCAAAATTAATTAATTAGTTAATTAATTATATTTTTTCCTGAGACAGAATCTTGTTATGCAGCATGTCCTGTTTGTTTGTTTGTTGTAAAATTAACATTAGATGCATCCAGGAAGAGGAAACCCAATTGAGCAATGCCATCAGATTTGCCTGTAGGCAAGCTGGCTAGGCATTTTCTTGATTAGTGATTGATGTGGGAGGGGCCAGCTCACTGTGAGTGGTGCCAGTGGGCACCAGGACAGGTGCTCATGAGCGAGCGAGCCAGTAAGCAGCAGTCCTCCTTGGCCTCTGCATCAGCTCCTGCCCTATGTCCCTCAGTGAGAGCTGCGCTATGTCCCTCAGTGATGGCCAACTGTGAAGTGAAATAACCATTTTCCTCCACACACGTTGTTGTTGTTGTTGTTGTTGTTGTCTTTGGCTATAGTCTTTGTCTCAGCAGTAGAAACCTAACAGGACACTGTGTGTTCTGTGTAACACAGGCACCCTTAAACTTACCATTTCTCTACCTAGCTTCCCAAGTGCTAGGCTTACAGGTGATGTGCTGCCATGTCCATAGGAGCAACAAATTCTTCTCCCCCCTCTTCTTCCTCCCCCTCCTCCTCCCTCTCCTCCTCCCCTTCCCATCCCTCTCTCCTTCTCTTCCTCATCTTCCTCTTCCTCCTCTTCTTCTTTCTCCTCCTCCTCTTTCTCCTCCTTTACCTTCCTCTTCTCCTTCCTCCTTTTCTTCTTCCTCCCTCTCCTTCTCCTCCTCCTTCTCTTTTCTCCTTCCTCTTTCTATCATCATCATCATCATCATCATCATCATCATCATCATCATCATCATCATCATCATCATCCGCAGCGGCAGCGGCAACAGCAGCAGTATTAGTTTTTTGAGACAGGGTCTCACTGTGTAGCCCAGGGTGGCTTGGGACTCACGATGCTCATGAGTCTGCTCTTGAGCTCACAGTGCTCCATCTGCCTCTGGCTCCCGGGTGCTGGGATTAAAAGTTTGTCGCCACACCTGATACGGAAGTTTATTTTTAACAAGCACATCTGCGGCTTCTGAGCCAGGTGGCTCCTCTCTTTACAGTTCAGAAACACTGGTGAGGACTGGAACCCAGGTTTCCAGACATTGAGCTCATTGCTTTGTGCCTAGCCTTGCTTTTTACCACAAGCGTGGGTTCTCTTTCTTTGGCCCATTAGAGGATTTGCCTGGGTGGCATGAAATCTGGAGCGTCTGTTTGTGGGAAGGAAGAGCATCTGGGCACGTGTTTATAAAATGAGAGCAGTGTGGACGCTAAGTGGAAACACTGAGCACCACAAGAGGAGGGCGTTTGCTACTGACTTTCTTTTCTACACACTCGAGGTTTTGGGGGGTGGGGTGGGTTGTCGTTCATTAACTTTATTTTTAATTGATCATATATATATATATATATATATATATACATACACACACATATATGTATATACATGCATATATATACACATATATATGTATATACATATATATACACACACATATATATGTATATACATATATATACACACACATATATATGTGTATATATATGTTATAAAATACAGATAAGCAGAAAGTTACCCATAAACTAATTGCTGAGAAATCCTCACTTTTTAATGAGTCTCTAATACAACTGCCATTCTTAAACTTTAATAACTACCTCAAACTTTACCATAAGCTTGAAGACATCCATCTCTATTTTGCTTTTTAAATTGTGTGTGTGTGTGTGTGTGTGTGTGTGTGTGTGTGTGTGTAGGCATGTGCTTGTGGAAGTCAGATGACCACCTTACACCTCACTGAAACAAGGGGATCTTGCTGTGCTTGCTGCTGTGCAGTGTATTCCAGGCCTGGGAACTTTTGAGTGATTCTCCTGTCTCTGCTTCCCACCTAGCCTTAGGATCACTGAGGCACATACATTACGCTGCCTCTGGCTTTTTAAAAAATGTGGGTTTCAGAGATTAAACTCTTGATCACCAGGTTTTAGAGGCAAGTGCTTTTACCTGCTGTCTTGTCATTACCTAGAATCACCTGCAAAAAAAACCTTAGTTAAATATTTGTTCTTATCCTGTTGGCCGCTGGGCATGTCTGTGAGGGGTTGCGTTAGTTGGTGACCAATGTGTAAGGAAGGCCATCGTACTGTGGGTGGTAAAGTAGGTAGGTGTTCCTGGGCTGAAGAAAGAATCTGACTATGAGCCAGGGGCAACTACGGAGTGAGCGAGCAAGCCGGCGTTTTCTGTGTTCCTTTAGGTTTTCTAATTTAGGTTTCTAGTTAAGTTCCTGCAATGACCTCACTCAGTGATGTAGTATGACCTTGAAGTGTAAGCCAAATAAACCCTCTCCTCCCCTTAGTTGCTTTAAGTCAGAGAGCTTTATTACAGCAACAGCCAGGAGACCAGGATGCTGCCGAGCCCTAGCTCTGCGAAGCCCTAGCCCTGCCGAGCCCTAGC
>JADRCH010000040.1:2977003-3034504 GCA_019843965.1 Rhynchomys soricoides
CTGCCGAGCCCTAGCTCTGCGAAGCCCTAGCCCTGCCGAGCCCTAGCCTTGCCCCCTGTTCTATTTTAGTTACAGTTTCCTATGGTATAATTTAATTAACCCCCCACCTTAGAACTTGTGGAGTTTTTCTCTTTTTAGAGGTGCTAAGGAGTTACCCCAAAGTCTGGCACACGGCTGGTACCACTGAGCCCTGTACTTACAGTCTCTACTTGTACAATGTATGTGTTAAAACATGTAGGAACACTTTGTTCTTTTTTTTACAGAAATCATCCTGTTCTTCTTACACCATTCTGCAGTTTGTTCTTATTCAGTGATGTTTTTAGATCTATTTTTATTTAGTTATCTAGAAGACAATTTATTTCCCTTATATTATGACTTTACCATCTCTTATTTATCAGGAAAATTAGCCTGCTCTTTGATCAGGATCCACAATGGATTTACATATTACTAGTAATATGCAGATTGCATGCCCTTTTAAAGATTTCTTTTTACTTTTTATATTATTTTTATTTTATTTTATTTTTGTCTGAGTACTCTATCTGCATGAACATCAGCTTCCATTACAGAGGTTTGTGAGCTACCATGTGGTTGCTGGGGATTGAACTCAGGACCTCTGCAAGAGCAATCAGTGCTCTTAACCACTGAGCCATCTCTCCAGCCCTGCCACCTATTAAAATTTTTTAAGTTAATTTGTTTTTATTCTTTTACTTTTTTAAAAAAAGACTTCTTTATTTTATTATATGTGGATGAATGTTTTGTTTGCACATATGTCTGTGTATCACATGGGTGTTTGATGCCCATGGAGCTCAGAAGAAGACATTGAATCCCTTGGAGTTATAAACAGTTGTAAGTTTCTATGTGGGTCTGCAGAATTGAACCTGAGTCCTCTATAAGAACAACAACTGCTCATAACCACTGAGACATCTCCCTAGTTTCAGTGTGCATATCATTTGTATTTCTCTCCGTGAATAAATATGTTCTTCTAGACTAAACACCCAGCAACACGACAAAAAACATTGGGAAAAAGAGTTGACAATGGTAATTTTAAAAATAGATAGTATCATATTTATCTTCCAAACTGTGTATTTAGCTTTCTGTCAGTAATATAAATGATATATATCTGATTTCCAGAATTTTGCCAAAGCTTGCTACTGGAAAAATAAAGTTGTTGACTTCTAGATAAAATACACCATATTATTTCAAATTGCTAGGTTTGTAATTGTTCTAAACAATTTTTATTAACTAAATATATATGTCTATACAATTTTGTAATTACAATCTTAGAAATAGTTTCTATGTGGCCAGAGGCTATATTTAAAGGTTTCAAAAACTATTTAGAAATTTCCATTCAAGAATTTTGTAACTATTTTTACTCCTATAAAACCATGATAAAATAATCTATTTTCCACATTATCACAAAGCTCTGATTACTCATTTTAATCTTATTATTACAACTTGATCTGGCAAGTAAAATGTATATACTATTTGATTTTTTTCTTAATTACTGGCAAGATTAATGTGTTTTCTTTAAAATACAGACATACTTTATTTCTAGATTATGTTTCATGTTAGCAACATTTGTAAAATATTTTATTTTCATTTTTAATTATGTGTGCATGTGTATGTCTATGTGGAGATATATACATGAGTGCAGTGCCTGTGGAGACCAGAAGAGGGCATTGCATTTTATAGAGCTAGAGTTATAGGCTATTGGGAGCTGGCTAACATGGGCTCTACAAACCTTTGTAAGAATGGTGTGTGCTCTTAACTTCTGAGCTATTTCTCCAGCCCCTGCAACGTAAGAAATTAATTTATTCTTTAGTATGCATACATGTGTGAGTGAAGGTATGAATACATACATGACAGTGCACATCAGAGACTAGAAGACAACCTTCAGGAGTTGGTTCTCTCCTTCCACTATGAGTCCTGGGCTTCCAACTCAGGTTGCCTGGCTTAGGCTGTAAGAATCTTTACCCTATGAGCATCTCCCCAAGCCAATTTTAATAAATTTGTTATGTTGAGAAGTTCTTTTTCCTACTTACCCATTGTCATATAATAATAATTGTACATTTTATATTCATTTTATCTCCATAATATATATCCATTTTTATCTCCCTTTTAATTCTGCTAATGTCTGCTAATTCTAATAATGCTAATATATAATAATGAATTTTATTATTTATTATAAACACATAATTTTGTATTTAAGTACTTAAGTATTGACATATTTATCTTAGTACTCCATTCAGGTTAGGCAAACCCTATTACTGAACTATAGCCCCAGGTACACTTTTAATTATTCTTTAGAGGCAGGGTCTCATTAGTTCACCCAGACAGACCTAAAAGCTGCCTCAGCTTCCAAGTAGCTAGGATTAAAAGTCTGTGCTTATAGCTCTGGTTTAATAATAGCTCATTTCTTTCTTCAAGAAAAATATTCATTATGAAAAAAGTTAAAATACCAATAATTTTAAAGAATATAGTGGTGCTCATGGAAATTTATCAACTAGAGAAAATTCTTAATGTTTAATGCATATCCTTCCTGCCCCAGTTTATGTCTAAGCTTCTATACACACAGAAACTAACTATATTGCTTGATGACCAAGTGACGGCATTCTCATGAATCTTAATTATAATATTACATGATAGTGCTGTTAAGGATCATCGATCATTTATTGAAGCAGTATCTTAGTTTTAAATTCTTTTCAAATATGACTGCTTTTGCTAGACAGGGCAAGCAATATTTCACAGGCAGTCAGTCCTTTCTCAAAGGGGGAAAGCACACTGTCCATCTCAAAGGTCAGCTCACTCTGACACTGAACGTGTGTACCAGTGTCGACAGATGGGATTACCTTGCCTTTATGCTTCTCAGTAGTAAGGCAGGGGTTTGGGGCTGTAACTTCTGCCTCACCCAGGTCCTCAGTCACCAAAGCTATCAAATCAAAGCCTACCCATGGGTCAAGGTGCTTTGTGTCTTCCAGTAATCTTTCTGATCCTGTGATTCATAGAATGACCTTCTAACTCCAGGGTACTTATGGATTACCAGAAAGGTCTAGTCAAAACACAGATCGCCTGCTCTAGCCTCGTGACTTCTGATCCAGCAGGTCTTGGTGGCACCAGGTGGTTTGCCTTTCTGACAACTTTCCAGATGCTGCTGGGCCTGGGGACATGGCTTTGAGAATCCGTGGCTTAGGCTTTCTCCTGCAACCCACCACACTGTAGGCACTTCCCAGCCTAAGTCCTTTTATGTATCCTCCTGTCTACAGGACAAAGTCCAGACTTCCTGGCATGACTCTGAAGTCCTTTTTGGCTCCGGCCTTGAACTGTTTTTCTCCAGATCCACTCTTCGGGATTCGGCTGGCTTCTCAGCTGTTTGCTACAAAATGCTGACTTGTTTGCACATTATCAACAGGTCCTGTGCCTTCTGGGAAGGGCAGGAGGAGGGTGGTAGGAGAGAAAGACACCATCAGAATTTCCCTGGGCTCCTTGACTCAGATATTTCACAGTGGTGCTGTTTCTTTACCTAAGCCTATACAGACTGCAGTTACAGCACTCATTGAGTTCTGGTCATTTTCTCCTTCATGAGTTCTATCAGGCTAATGGATCATAGTGACCTGGGATGTTCCAGGCAAGCTTCACCATCCCATTTGGGTCCCTGTAACTCAGACCAGACCTCTGTGGACAATGTCTTTTTAAGACTGTCAATCAAGTCTCCCCTCTTCAGTTGCTCTTCTCTTGCTGCTGAGGCTCTGGCTGGCTGTTTTCATTTCATTTCCTAACCATCCAGCTCTATCACGTGCCAGTCATGTGTCTCCCAAACACGGGAAGTTCACAGGCCACACCCTTTCATCTTTCTTTGTGTGAAACTCTTCCTTCCATGCTTTAAGACACAGATCAAATGTCAGATACTCTGTAAAGCCTGCCCATTTCCCACCCAGACATGCCCCTTGCTTCTGGTACTCCCAAACGATATACTGAGAAACATCACATGTACCTTGAAATTTGTGTGTTTAAAGTGGCTTTTAGTTACACAGATATCACTGTGATGCATTTGATAAATCCCATCCCCATTAGCAATTTCTTCTGACTCTCCATCCGAATTACCCTGACAGCAACCTCTATTTTGATCTCTGGGCTTTGGCTATTGTAGACATTTTACAAAAAAGAGAAGTCTTACAATCCTTGACATACTGTGACGGGCTTTGCTTATTCAGCTTAGTATTTTCAAGGCCCTTCCATGCTTTGGTGAGTTTCAACACTTTAGATATTCCGCTCTGGAGCTGATAGACAGTGTCTTAGTCAGGGTTTCTATTCCTGCACAAACATCATGACCAAGAAGCAAGTTGGGGAGGAAAGGGTTTATTCAGCTTACATTTCCAATTGCTGTTCATCACAAAAGGAAGTCAGGACTGGAACTCAAGCAGGTCAAGGAGCAGGAGCTGATGCAGAGCCAAGGAGGAACGCTGTTTACTGACTTGCTTCTCCTGGCTTGCTCAGCTGGCTTTCTTATAGAGCCTGAGACTACCAGCCCACAGATGGTACCACTCACAAGGGACCCTCCCTCCTTGATCACTAATTGAGAAAATGCCTTACTGCTGGATTTCATGGAGGCATTTTCTCAACTGAAACTCCTTTTTCTGTGATAACTCCAGCTTGTGTCAAGTTGACACACAAACTAGCCAGTACAGAAAGTATGGTGGTTTCCACTTTGGGGCTATAGTGAACAACGTTGGTATAAACACTTGTGTACAGTTTTGTCTAGACAGATGTTTTCATTTATTTTGTGTAAATACCTAGGAGTGGAATTTCTGGGTCAGATAGCAACTCTGTTTCAATGTTTAAAGAATTGCCCCAGCTCCCCAGAGCGCCTGTACCAGTTTCCCTCACTCAAGCTCCAGCAGTGTACAAAAGCACCAGAGTTTCCGCATCCTGCCCAACAGTTGTTATTGTCTGTTTCTAAAATTAGAGTGATGTTACTTTGTGTCATGCGGTATTGAATTATGGTTTTCATTTGCAGTTCCTTAATGACCAAGGGAGAGCAAACATCTTTCCATGTGTTTCTTGGCTGTTTGTATGTCTTCTCTGGAGAAATGTCTGTTCAAGGGTTCTTTACATATTCCAGATATCCCTTGTCAAAGTTACACAGTGTGTAAGTCCTTTCCTATTGTCTCATGGGTTATAATTACAGTTTCTTGATGACATCCTTCAAAGCACAATGATATTTAATTTTGATGAAGTCTAACCTATTTTTTCTTTGGTGGCTTGTGCTCTTGTAGTAACTAAGAAACCTTGCTTAATACAAGCATTCTCCTTCTAGGGAGCCATAGCAAACCGCTGGAGGATGGATAACTTAAGCAACATTGAAATATTTCCCCTCAGTTCTGGAAACTAGGTCAAGATGCCAGCAGAGTTGGGTTTTGATGTGACCCTACTCTGTTCTCACACAACCAAAGTGTGTTAATCAGAAATGGATATCTGTGGGGGCTCTTATAGACACCATTCCTTACAGCTAAGGACCCTGCCCTAGAAGCTCATTTGAGCATATTTATTTACTTAAAGAGTCTACTCTAAATTTTGTCAGAGAGGGAATTAAAGCTTTGTGGTATTTAATGTTATCAACTTGACAGTTTCTAGGAACCTGTAGGATAAAAGACTCTGGCACAGGTGTGAGAAGTTATCTAGAGCAGGCTGTTCTCTGAGCATACCTGTCATGGGTTATCTAGATCAGCTTAATTGACTTTGGAGGAGTGATACCATTCCTTGGGCTGAGACTTTGGGGGGAGTTTTAAGGGTAATGTAAAGCAATGAAGACTTACTTCTGTGCCATCTGAGAGTTTTGCAGTTTGAGCTATAAAGATCTCTGGCCACTTTTCAGCTAATTTTTGGTATGAGATAGAATTTTATTCTTTGCTTGTAAATATGCATTTGTTCCAGTATCATTTGTTGAAATGACTTTTTTGTGTGTTTGTTTTTGAACCAGGGTCTCAGTATGTAGCCCTGGCTGTACTGAAATTTGCTATGTAGACCAGGCTGGCACCTCAGTTCATAGAGACCCTTCTGCCTTATTAATGCTGAGATCAAAGGGTTTGTAGTTCTGCCTGAGCTGATGGTGATTCTTGAAGAACTTGGCACCTTTGCTGGCAACTGAACACTGAGTCACAGAATTCTGGAGATTTTTTATTTAGTGTTACTTTTGGCTTTTTCACCACATACTTCCGTACAATGTAAAAATCTCAGGGTGCAGAATCAGATAGAGGAAAGACATAACGATCAACACAAATTTGCACTTGACCTATACACAGGATGTAAATGGCTCTTCTTTTTTAGTGGTAAAATACAAATGATGTTAGGAGGGAACATCATTAATTGTTAGCATGAACCAGTTTACCCAATTAAAAGGTATTAAGACCCCTAGGGAAAGAAGCAGACAAGCAGGTTTCATAGGTGAATTAGGGGCAGGAAACCTCTTCTGCACTTGTGTTATCTGTGAAGGGCAAGAGTGTAGCATGGTACATGCGTGTTCTGGTGTTAGATCCTTGGAAATAATTTCCCCAAATAAAAATACAGAAGAAGGAGTTGAGGGAGGAAGACACCCACTTGATCAAGGGCCAATCCACTCTGCGAATGCAAAGCTATGATAGGAGATTTGGGTATTTGGTTAAAATAAGACTGTGTGCTTGAGAAATACTTGGTTGTCAATCTAATAAAAATTAACCTGATTGTTTATCTTATGTGTCAACATGACCGGGGCCTTTGGTGTGGTTCCATGGTTAAACACTGTCATGGGTGTGTCTGGCAGGGTACATTTAGAAAACGTTCATGTTTGACATGGTAAAGGAAGGAAAGTCTATTGCCATCTACGCTGGTTGGGTGAAGCAGAGTTCATTGTCTAGTGGGGAGTCGGGGGAAAATATCCTGTTGATTCTAGCTCCCCGAGAACCCTGACTGAAACGGACAAAGACCAAATTTAAATCAGACACCAACCAAGGCAAAACCTACCTTCTCTAGGTTCGTCCTTCAAGATCATTTTTACAATGCTGTCTTCTGGTCACAGCATGGCCATTGCATCCAGGAAGTCAGAGAAGCTCTGGTTACCTGCATAAGATCAAACCAGTAAGATCTGTCAACATCCCAACAGGCAGCATGAACTGGACTCAGTGGCATCCAAAACAGAAATGGAGGCCATAGAGAGGCAAGGGGGAAGTGTTGAAAGTGTCTGTGGACAGAGGGTACGGGGAGTTGGGGCTACATATGAACACAATCAATCTCTCTCTCTCTTTCTCTCTCTCTCTCAAATCTTGCAGCTGCAATTACAAAATTAAAATTCCAAAACTTCACTCGTTATTCTTTACATTTAAAAAAGTATGTATTATTGTTATTATTATTATTATGTGTGTATGGTGTGTGTGTCTGTGTGTGTGATGTGTGTGTCTGTGTATGTCTATAGTGTGTGTGTGTGTGTGTAGAGTTGGTGTCTGTGTACGTGATGTCTGTGTGTTTTTGATGTGTGTGTATCTGTGTATGTATATAGTATGGGAGTGTGTCTGTGTGTGTCTGTGTGTGTCTGTGTGTGTGTGTAGGATTCTGCTCTTATTTCATTAACACATCTTCACTGATCTCAACGACAGTATCAGTAATAGATTTTGGAGTTCTCTTTGCACTGTCGTTTTCATCCTGATAAAGGACTGTCTTTTGTTCCCATTTTAGTCCAGCCCTCCATCCTTTCTGTTGGGTGCTTTCCACCAAGGCAGTAGTCAAATCTGAACGTGAGTATTGAGTATACATTGAGAGCTCTAAGTATATTGAAATTTGCTGGTATTTCTTCTCTTTCAATTCTTTCTTAAAATCCTCTCTCCATTTGTTCCTGTTCCCAGAATGATCGACTCTTCCTTTCTTTTGGGATTCAACTCAAGCCATCCCTCTTTTTTATTTTATTTATTTATTTATTTATTTATTTGAGGTGACCCTTCCCACTAATTTCAAATATCCCTTATCTCCCCAAATAGACTGTAAATAGCTTGAAGGTAGGCATTCTTTTGGGGCCCCTCTCTCCTATTTGTGCCATGATCATATCCTTATTATCAATACCTAGTGAGTA
Source organism: Rhynchomys soricoides (assembly GCA_019843965.1). Classification (NCBI taxonomy): domain Eukaryota; kingdom Metazoa; phylum Chordata; class Mammalia; order Rodentia; family Muridae; genus Rhynchomys; species Rhynchomys soricoides. The sequence continues at coordinate 2,985,099 of JADRCH010000040.1, forward strand.
TTCTGTAAAGAATGACCCCCCGGTTGTCCACCTCTGGTATGTATTCTATATGCATTCTCTAGTTAGCAATGCCAGAGAACTCGTCCAAATGTTTGCTAGAAAAACAGGTATATTTTTATCCTAAGAATAATGCTAGGTCATTGTTTTTGTGATTCTTTTCCAATGTGCAAAGATCAGAAGAAAAAAAAAAAAACATCAGCAACTGATAAAATATTCAGCAAGTATTGATAAGCAAAAGAATAGTCTTCATATTGATAGATCCATACAAAGCAGAATAATAAATGGCATGGAATCAAGGCTGACTATGGAGGGAGAAAGCTTTGCATGGACCTGCTGCAGTGCTAAATGGGCACTTTTTGCTCTTAGAGACATTTCTCGGAAAACCAAAATCCATTGACTTATAGATAAGAAACAAAGGCTCAGAGAGATTAAGCAATTCATCTAAGGCCACATTCTTGGATTTTAAGATTAGGTCTCTCTGGGCCCAAAATTTGTGCTTTGGAGGATCAAGACAGGTAGGGTCTCATCTATAGAGGACGTTGGGGACCCAGCTCAGCTAACTCCCCCATTCTTGAAGTAAAATGTTTATGTCCTCAGGATGATGTTCCACTTCTGAGTCCAGCCTCTCTACATGCCAGCCTCAGTAAGCCACCTGGAGGTGAAATCCTTGGCATGACTTTGTTTCCACCCTGGTAAGCGTCTAAAGTGCTCAGGGCATAATACCTTATAATGTCAGCTTTCTATTTTTTATTTATTTTGTTTTTTGTTTTTGTTTTAGACAAGGTCTAACTGGCTTGGAGCTGCTATGTGGACCAGACTAGTTGGGAAATCCTAAAGATTCATCTGCCTCTGCCTCTGCCTCTTCAGTGGAATTAAAGGAATGACAACACCTCAGTTCAACTTAGTTTTTATCAGCACAGGTCTTAGCTACAGTACAGTGGTCAATAAGCTATATCCCTTCTGCCTGTGGCTGCATCCACCACCATCTGCTCATCTTAATTTGCATTAAGAAATAACGTTGAACTAGTTTACCAACTGACTAAAGTATAGTTTTTAAAAAAGCGTTTCCACAGTGGTTTGTACCTCTTTAACTGTCGCTATTATTTTCTTGATCTTATTCCAACATGGCAGATGAAGGGAGCAGAATGGGGCCTCTTGATCCCTCGCCTTTCCTGGGTTTCATGTGGCCACTGGTTCTGGAGCTAAACTCATACCTTCAACTTTGCAGGCTTACATGTCATAAGCAACACTTGAAACCCGCAGAAAGTTCTTGAACTTGGGTTTTTTCCCAAGCTATACCTCCATGTAGCTGGATGGAAGAGCTCATCCAGAGACAGAATGAAGCTCAGGGGGCTCTGGTTCAGCTAATTTAAAGATATTTTTTTATTTTCAAATCATCTGGTTTTTGTCCAAGTTATTTTGAAATGGGTTGCAGCTAGGATCTTTGTTAACTAAGCGATATCATGCATGTTCCCACATCTGTTTGATGAATTATTACCCAATACATAGCAATTTTCTCAAACTGTTAATCATTAAACCTTTCCCTCAGGCATGAAACAGGGTTTTATTTCAGGGCTTCTTAAGAGTGTTCTTTTGACCAAGTAAGTTATAAAAGCTCAAATGTATTCATTTCCTATTTTAAAATTTGTGGATTTAATCCAGCATGTAATATTCTGACTTCATAAAGAAAGGAGCTGCATTAACATTGAGTGTTATTAACGTAATACTTCCTCTGGGCACATATGTTAGCCAAAAACACTGAGTGAGCTCCCTTTTAAAAGTAATGCATTGAGAATGACTAGTTTGTCATGCAGTGAGGGTTTATGCATATAAAAGTATCCTAGTCTAGGTAATATGTAATGTAATGGCATGTATGGGTTCCAAGGAGATTGGGGTGGGGGTGGTCTGCCATCCCCCTTAGTTGGGAGATGAGCTACTTATTCTCAGTCAGTGGAATGTTGGAAAAAAGTATGTCATAGCATTTACAGTGATCCTCTGATATAATTTAACGGTGCCCCTTTATCACGTTGCAGAAGTGTGACTGTCCAAACATGGTAGTTAGCATCTGTCACTTACTTAATCTGGACCTGTTGCACATATCTGATACAGAAATAAATGAAATAAAGTAGAATATTTGAAGGTTGCTGCCCTGAGGTAGGATGCTCCTCCCACTCAGCCCTCATCCCCTTTTTGTGTAAAATACTTGAAAATTATCAGTTCTCTTTCCCATCCCTCCCTAGCCCAGAGAGGCTCTGGTGAATTGTGACCAGGGGATGGTAAGACCTGACCCGATGCCTGCTTGTGGAGGGATACTTCTCATCAGTGGCTTCAGGCTGGCCTCTGTCTTTACAAGCCAAATGCAGAGTGATCAGAGTGTCTTGAACCATATTGGACATGGCAAGACTGCCCCAATCTTTTTGTCCCTATAGATGTTGGTCTGCCCACCTCAAGCTAAGCACTAGTCCCTTGAGGCTTTGGGGTGAGATATGCTGCATGGGGAAGAAGGAGAATCTTACACTCAGAACAAAGACACTCAAATGCTATCACATCAGCCTAGGACCTTGTGTGTTTGTGTCTTAAATACTGGTTACCATAGCTACCACCATGCGCTAAGAATACAAAGGAGCCAGGCAGGGACTTTTAGGGAGACAATTGTACAATAGGTTTTATTGTTGTTGTTTTTGAGCTTTGTTTGTACTGAGTGTCAAGTCAAGGACCACCTACTGAGATTGAAAGCTACAACCTAATTAGGCACCTGACAGTGATCCTCAGAATGAGCCACAGATTAAGGCTTCCCAGTTTTCTGCAGATGGAGAAGTGAGTGCAGAGCAGAACTTAACAAGAGGGCAGTCTCAGACGCATGTGTCCGCTTATTACCATTGCTGCTTACACAGCCTCAGTTACTCCATGTCAGATTTCTCCATTTGAATTAACAACGGATAGCAATCACACCTCTACCGATTCTTAAAGGATTAGATGGTCATTTCCCCATGTCATTCGAGACTGCTAAGGTCTGAGTATGTGCTGCGGAATATCAAGGTGGTAATATAGAGGCCAGACAAGCTGAATGAAGACTAGCCTGTACAACCTTGGGATAATTCTATATTTTATAACTTAGTTTCTCTTCAGTGGCCAATGAACTGCCTTAAAGAGCCACCGCAAACTCCTAGCTTCCTTTTCAATGAATTTCACTGCTCTGTGACCAGAAACCATACTGTTGCTTTCATAAAGCCTGCACTATAAGACTGAATGACAGGGGCAATTATCCAACCCTCACAGAGAAGCAAAAACCAAAACAGCCACTCTGGCCCTGATGGAAATGATTACCAACGTAGGAGTTCCCACAGAGAATCCTCTCTCCATGATGCATGGAAAAATTTCCAGAACATAATCTAATAATAGCAAAATAAATAGAAATGCTAAATAAATTCTCCAACAAACCCATTGCTCACATTACCAGTGGAAACCCAGAGTGTTGACACTATCTGAGATTTTCTTGTGACCCACAGAACATGTCCAAGCTATGGACCCAATCTTAATGACATCATATTGAAATGCAGAAATACATTGTGCTTTTCCACACAGAAGAGTTGCACAGAAAAGGATGCAGCTTGCCCAGGATTCCTTGCACAGAGGTGCGTTGCACCCGGATGGCAGCCGAGGCATGTCCTCTCACCTGCCTTCCCTCTCATTCTGTCTCTGTACCCGCTGTTATGCTTCCCTTTTATCCCATAAAGCCAACTGTGATCCTCAAAAGTTATTTTCCAAATAAAATTTTGTGCAAGTAATACATATTAATGATTGAAAGATAGAAACTATATTTCAGAAAAAGAAAACAAACCCAATTCTAATTGTATCTTTTGCAATTTTGAAACAGTCTTGCTGTGTAGCCCTGGATGCCATAAGCAAGGTTTGTCTTGAACTTGAAGCTATCCTCCTGTGTCAGCCTTCCCAATCTGGAGAACACGGGTGTGTGCCACCATGCACACCTTTTGTTTGCATTTTGCTCTTTTTACATCTTTTTGTGGCCACAATCATAGTGTATATAAAATAAACATGTAATTTCATTTTTTCTTAAAAATGAGATTGGCCCACATATGATTTTACACTTCTGTGTTCTACAAATATAGATTGCTAATATGTAGATGCATTAACAGATTTATTTCTGCAGCTTTACTTTTAAAAACAATTTTTTTAGGTGGCAGGTTTTTTGGCAATAGAATCTTACTATGTAGCTCGGGCTGACCTTGAATTTGAATTGCTCCGGCTTTTGTCTCCCAAGTGCTGAGCTTTCAAGTGTGCACAGATGCGCCTGGCTACAACGTCATTTTTAATGACTAAACTGTGCTTTACCATATAGAATGCAATATTTAGCTAATTCTCTCTGTCTCTCTCTCTCTGTCTCTCTGTCTGTATGTGTGTGTGAGAGATGTGTTGTGTATGTGTGATGCAGTGTATGTGTGTATATATGTGTGATGTTGTGTGTGTGTGATGTGGTGTGTATGTGATATTGTGTGTGTGTGTGTGATGTGGTGGGTGTGTATATGTGTGTGATGTGGTGAGCTGTGCTCTTCTATTCATCAAGGCTGGCTGACCAAGGAGCCCCAGGGAGTCTTCTTGATGTGTGTATAAAAATATAAAGAGATATATTTTAAGGAGGTCTAGGGAGGTAGGGAGGTGTGGGGGTTGCCTCAGCAGGCCCAAGCCCAGGCATCTCTTCCCCCTGAGGGACCAGCCACACACGAAGGTATAGTATAGAATAGAGTTTATTTAGGGCATGGGAAAGGGAGCTAAGAGGGCAGTAGAGGCAGAGAAAGGCAGAGAGGGGGTGGGGGGGGGAAGTAGAGAAGTAGAGGGGTGGAGGCCGGCCATGACCACGTGGAGAGAGGGAGGAAGGGAATGGGGAGAGGTAAGGGATAAGAGATGTAAGAGAGCAAGAGATAAGAGAGGGGAGGGGCAAACAGCCCCTTTTATAGTGGGCCAGGCCCACCTGGCTGTTGCCAGGCAACTGTGGGGAGGAGCATACCTGGCTGTTGCCAGGTAACTGTGGGGTGGAGTTTAGACAGAATGCTAACACTCCTGACTCCACCTCCCCAGCACTGGGCTTTCTGGCAGCCACAGCTGGCTTTTTAAGTGGGTGCTGGGAATCTTAATTTAGGTCCTTGTGTTTGCACACCAAGCAGCTGACTGACTGACCTCAGCCCAGGTTAGCTAGTTCTTTATGAGTTAAACATTCATTTTGTCTGTACTTTTCTATATAGTAGAATCATTCTATATAGTAAAAATACTTTTTTATTATCAATATCTGCATACATTTTTAAATACAAGCACATGGCTTGGTTGGCCAGTGTTAGTCTAGTGATGTTTCTAAGCCTTCTAAACTGAGAGCTGACCGTGAGCGTGCACTTCGTCACACTCGTTCTCCTTGCTCCAGCCTATAGTACTACAGGGAGAGCTGACGGTGAGCGTGCACTTTGCAGTCATGCCTGCCTTTGCAGTCTTCAGCAGTTAGGAATCTAGCATCCTCTAGAGACAGGAGAAGAGATGTAGAAAGCTCTGATTGGATAAAATGGGTTTTATTAATAGAAAATTCCAGCCCTAGTCCTTTGGTGAATACTCAACAAAAACATTCTCCAGACACCAAAGTGACAGAAAAATACACACAAAAAGATGAATTGTGGGGAATAACGTGTCATGGTCAGACTATCTTCTCTGAATCCACATGGAGAAGGAACCCCTTCCCAGGAGAGACTGCCATCAGGTCTGAAATCCAAACATTCCTGGGGACACCTTGGGCCCTTCTGAGAACTGCAAATCTCCTTGATCTATCTGCCTGTGGTGCTTTGGAGATGTTTACAGTAAAACGGTAACCCAAGACCTGCCTTTCAGGAAAAGAATAAGTGGTAATCTGACCTCAGAAAGCTTTCTGCACCAGTCTTTTAAAATAGTGAGTGGAAGGGTGACCCTCCCCCACACCTCCAGGGCCTCTCTCCAGGAAGAGGAGGAAGATGGGAGATGTATCCAGTTGCTTTCTAAGGGGGGAGCAGGCACTGCAGTGAGCAGTCTCCTACTGTTTTCTCCTTGCTTCTTGCCATCCTCAGGCAAGGCTCATTAGTACCCAATTTTTACAGAAAAGGAAGCCTGAAATTCAGAGAGTGAGAAAACTTAGCTGCAGATTATATAGCTAGTGACAGACTGGATTTAAATATAGTTTTGTCAAACTTCAAATCCCATATGTCTTCTTCTAGACTTACACACACACACACCCCTTCTCTATGACTGCATTACCCAGCTCTGTGTATGTGTTCTGAAGCTTATGGTCCTTCATTACAGGAGAGAATGTTGGTTGGATCTCAGTATCCATTATCCTTTGACTTGGAATGTCATTAAGTGCACTGTCTTGTCCAATCTTAAACTGTTATTTCCCAGATCCTTTGTCTCCACCTACAAGCTACGTGGAATTTCTGGAAGATGTCCTTGCTCAAGAAACCAGCTGCTTTCTACTGTCTCACTCCCTGTTCCCAAAATCTGGATCAAAGTCTGGTGCCAGCGGCAGGTATACCAGCAGTCCTGAGGTGAAGAGCAATGTTTACTCAGAGTGGAAGAGCAAATTCAAAACAATATGGCCCTGAAGCAGAGCCACCCACTTAGCTCAGGACACTTACTGCTCCTTGGGCAGAACTGGGAGAAAGAACTACCTTTCCATTGTCTCTGAGGCTCTGTTCTGAGCATCACTGTTACCACTGTGAAGATGTTGCTGTAGGCATTGCTGGTTGTCAGTTCAGCATTACAAGCTACTCCTTATTCAGTGTTGGGGGTCAGCACAGTTCCTAAAGCAGCCGTTCTCAGCCCATTGGACGCAACCCCCACTGGGGTTACATATCAGATACTTACATTAGGATTCGTAACAGTAGCAAAGTTACAGGAGCAGTAGCAACAGAAGTAGCAACAAAATAATTTTATGCAGGGGTCACCACAACAAGAAGACTTGTATTAAAAGTTTGCAGCATTAGGAAAGTTGACTGTGGGCTGTTGCCGGAGGTCTACCTTTTAGTACCTAGAAAGGCTTGTGTGCTGACTTGTGTTAGTCTGTAGGATAAGATTATTATTCTTTCTGTATCAACGGAAGTCTGTCAGATGATAAGTTCTTCTGACAAATGTCACACTGGAGCTACGGAGAGGTGCCATAAATTGTCCTGTCTTGTAGTAATTCAGACTAACACTCCAAAGGCTTCCTTGCTGCGTGTAATTTGTACACTGATCACTGATTCAAGGACTGTCTCTGAACTGAGCTTGGCCTGAAGCTGAGCTGAGCCAGTTTCATGACTCTTGCTCTTGATGTTTGCCTGAACCAATGTCAAGGTCCTTTATTCTTGTTTCTTTTCTATAGATTCTAGCACCTTTTAAAAAAAGACTTTAACCCAGTGTGAATATGTCACTGGGAGAGAAAGAAACTGAATGAACATGGTTGGATACTCCATGCTTTCCCTGCTGTGGACTCGCTGAGTAAACTTTGTATACCTTGTAAACCCTCTAGGCAGGAAAGTGGGCCACCCCCACCCCCACCCTCACCCCTACCCCCACCCCCAGGAGCTTTAGCAGCCAAGCTCCTCCCACAGACTTCTCTAACAGTCATAATGGTGTTTCCAGCCTCTGTAACTGTCACAAAGATCATCCTCAGCCCCTCAACAGGAGCCTCCCCAGATTATGCTAATTTTGGTTGAAAAGTCTGAACAAAAGCCACCAATCCCTGAATAGGAAAACCAACCCATCTCTGAACTTCCCACAGAAACCCACCAATCCCTGAACTCCCCCAGGCTCAGGACTTGAAATCCCACCAATCCTCACACTATAAATTTCCACCCTAGAAAGCTCCACCTCTACCCCCAGGAACCCCTATACAAGCACTGTGCTTTGTTCAATTCCCTGCTGTCTGCTCCCTCCAAGAAGCATAGATAGCCACTACTGGATTTGTCCCTCCATGTCCTGGACTCCCATAAACCTCTTTTACGAGATTTGCTGCCTAGTGTGAGTCTCTCATCAGAAGAAGACAAGAAGCAGTGATGACAAGAAGGGAAGACACAAAGAGAGAAAGAGTGGGCTGAGGCTCCTGAGCTCCTCAGCTCAGCCAGGGATGCCCTCCCCTAGGGGCCTCATTGCCCCTGCTGAGGAGGCATCCTTTGAGAGCTATGTGGTTCCTGGGCTCCCATGTCTTGGGTAGCTTTCCATCTGAGCAGAAAGGCTAACAGACATCAGATGAAGATCATAAAACTTGAAGTTTGCAGTGACAGCAGCAACACACTTTTAACCTAGAAACAATCGCTTTGATCTTGAAATTGAACAACATCCTGTTTGCCTCCCGAAAGTTCTGCAGTCTGTATAGTAAAGATAAATATTAGCAGCCTTCTGTGGATATATGTGCGTGTGTGTGCTTGTGCGTGCGTGTGCTTGTGCGTGTGCGTGTGTGTGTGTTCTGGTATGTGCACATGTGTGTACAGGAGCTCAAGCCTGTGCATGCAGAGGCCAGAGGAAGACATCGGGTGTCCTACTCTATGACTGTCCCCTTCATTCCCTTTACTCTCCCTGGAATCTGGAGTTAGGCTGGCAGCCAGCAAACCCTATGATCCTCCTGTCTCTATCTCCTGCCCTCAGCCCACATATAGCTCTGAGGTTATAGGCATATATGAAGCCAAGCTTGGCATTTTATGTGGGTGCTTAGATCTGAACTTGGGGTTTCATGCTTGTGTAGCAAGCAGGTATTTGTTCACATGCATGTGTGTGGGTGTGCATGTGTGTGTTTGTGTGTGTGTGTGTAAATGTGTGTATGTGGAGACCAGAAGTTGACATTGGGTGTCTTTCAATCATGTTCCACTTTTATTTACTGAGACAAGGTCTCCCAGAATTAACCAGCTTGCCCTGGATCCCCTGTCCCTTGCGCTGGGATTACAGGCAACCTGATATGGATGCCCGACATTTTTCTGGGGATGCTATGGATCTAAACTCCAGTTCTCACATGTGCTTTTTTCATGAAGTCATTTTCCTCAGCCCCCAAGAAATCTTTGAAGGAAATAGTTTAATTTGCATGTATTTGGAATGCCAGGAGAACTGTGGTTATTTAGATTGCTTAGGACTCTCAAGCTAACCGTAATATTTAAAAACAGAAATTCATATAAGTGTAAGAGAAGATGCTGAAGTTAAAGATCAAAGCTTTCTCACCTTCCGCTTGGGTTTCAGAGAGCACTTGCTTGGGTTTCAGAGAGCACTTGCTTGGGTTTCAGAGAGCACTTTTACGGTGGAGATGAAAGACTGGCTCTCCCCAGGGTCCACATATTAACCCATCCAAGCTCTCTGTTTACATTTGGAAGGCTGAGGAAAGAGCTGGTGAACCGTGGATTGGAATATATGCACACAACAAGAAGAGAAAAGACATCTTTTGGAGAATGAGGTCACAACCCACAGATTCATGTATTCATTGGAAGCTTGGTGACCAGTGTAACACTGGAGGGAGAAAGAACATTAACAGGAGGTAAAGGTGCCTCAAGGCTCTATCCTGATGAATGGCTCACTGTGTTGACTTGTGAGAGGGCCACTTATTGCTGGAGTGGCTTCTCTTAAGTGCAGCTCATTCTTGTTTCTGTCTCTCTTGCTGGCTCGTTCTTGCCCTCCCACTTCATTAGGTCACCAGAGCTAAGCAGATGCCAGTGGCATATCCTTGGATTCCTTAGACTCATTCCATTATGGAAATATACTTCTATTCTGCATAAATTGCCTAGCTTTGGGCATTTTGTAATAGCAATAACAATAGCCCCTCAATGATGAAGACACTTCCATTTCTCCATCATGTAGAAGCCATGGAGAGGGCCACTGGAAACCTTACTCATATTCTCTCTGGGTATCACCATCTTTGTCTCGGTCTCGGTCTTGGCTAGCACAGGCTGGCTTTGAACTTGCTATGTAGCTGAGGATGATCTTGAACCACTTCCTGATCCTCCTGTCTCCATCTGTCTAGTTGCTGTTATTGCTGTTATTGTAGGTTCACTATGCCTGGCTTTGTTTTCCTCCTTTGCACATAACCAAACTTAGTATGCAGGCAGTCCCACTGGCCTGCTCTCAAGGGCCTAGCAGCAGCTTACATTGCCTGCCACCACCAGGTACACCAAGTGTGCTGGACATGAAAGGGCCCCCAGACATCTCGCTGCCCCCCCCACACCTCTCTGCCTTCTCTTGTGTGTGTCTCTCTCCCATTCCTTCTCTCTGTCTTCCTGGCTCCATGCCTGTCTGCCTCTCTTTCCTTTATGTCCCTACACCAAGAGACCTTTCCATATCCCCTCTCCCGATAAACCTCTCACACTAGACCTGTTGCCTGGCATGATTTCTTAGGGGTAACACCCTGGCACAGGCCCACCAATGGTACCCCATCCCCTCTCTTGCATTTTATCCGATGACAGACACATGCCTCTTCTGTAATGTAACATTAAAATGAGTGATTTTAATCAGCCAGTTTTTAAGTTCCTAAGTAAAGAAAATATTTTAAAATGGAGTGGGAACAATGAAAATGGCAATATCTTATATACTTCTTGAGTACTTGGTGATAGTGATGACATGTGAACCTAAGTGGAGCCTTAACAGGAAGCTCTGCACACAGAGGACACAGATGATGAGCTCAGTTGCACAGAGAGCAGGTAAGAGGACAGCAGTCAAACCCCCTCCTCCTCTTCTTCCTGCTCCTCCTCTTCCTCCTCCCCTTCCTCCTCCTCCTGTACACTTTACCACATGTCTAGTAGAGTCAGAGGGTCAATGATTCCTAGCTTTGCCTGTTACTACAAAACTTTCACCTTGGCATCAACTAACAGACTGCAGGTCTGGGAGATTAGCATCCATGGAACACATGCTTAGTCTTCAGAAGGCCTGGGTTCAACCCCTAGTCCATACCATCCCTCCCCCAGAGGAAAACAAGTTTCCTTAACAATGCAGAAGATATTAGGAAATAAGCCTACATTTGGAACTGTGAACATAGTATAAAAACAGACTAATAAATAAGGCAGTACTATTGAGCCAACAGAGTGACCTTGAGTCCAGACCTGACTACAGTGCTGAGCAGGACCCTAGGCTCATGCTACTGTGAACCAGACAAGCCAAGAATTGGACCCCACAGCTAGCATGTGGGGTCCTATAGGTGTGGAGTCTTGTACATGGGGCTGGTGTGGGTCAGAGACTGGTAACTGATTCTAGTCTGGGTGTCCTTCATCAATGACAAGTTTAGGAAGGATGAGTAAATAGCCAACACTCCACTGGTCTGTGGTATCACACCCACAGGCTGCCTCAGGAACAACACAGGTCTACACAGGAATGGACATTGCAACACCTAAGGAAGCCTTTATGTTGACAGACACTTGACACATCTTGATGCTTGCAGCATTAAAGAATGTTTTCATACCTGCAAACAAATGAATGAACATGCTAATAAGACATAGTAAATACTGGTTTCATGCAGTCTCATGAATGTGTGTGTTTTGTATGTAAACACATGTACATGGGTGTGCAGGTATGTATTGTACATGTGTGTGTGTGAATACATGCATGCATGCATGGATATACACATGAATATGCATACTTGTATGCATGTGTGTATGTATGTTTGTGCACACATGTGCATACATGTATAAATACATGTGTGAGCATGTATAAATGTTCATATGTGTATATGTGTGAATATGTGTACACGTGTGTGTGTTCATGTGTTGGGGACAGAACAACCTTGCTAAAGCACATGCTAAGCACATGCTTCACTAGTGAGCTCCTCCCCCAGTTCAGGCTGGTTGTTCCTATTAGTTGTCATTGCTATTAGAAATAGCTGGCTTAAGGAAATTGAACAGAAATACCTTTCTTATGAATGGCACCATCATGGTAGTCCATCTTTATAAAGTGGTAAATAAAAGCAATGAAAACACCCCAATTTGAAATTTTCAGTAACTATTTCAAAAGGCCAATTTTTTTTTTTTTTAAATTTAGGCTCACAATTCTTAAATTGGGCTCCCAATTCTTGAATTATTTCTTCCATTACTCCATGTGTGAGCTTAGTCATTCTGTCAGCCCACGCATTCTCTTGGAGTTTCCCACCTTTGGCTGCTACAGTCAGGGATTTGCTTATAAGTAGTTGGCAGGCATCTGTGGTTAGAAAGCACTCCATCACCATAGTAACTACATTATTTACAAGTGAAGTTCTGATACAGGCTCTGGTATAACTGAGGGCAAGCAATTTGCAAAGCACACTTCTATACATCGCTGGGTGCTGTTCCCTCAACCTTGGACAAGACTATATCAACATCATCAAATATTTATTTGGGCCCCACAGGTGTTGCTTCTGGACAGGGCCTTGTATCTGCTCTCTTGTGATTAAACAGAGTTGAAAGTTCCTTCTCCCAGTGACTGGTGTAAAAGTTCATTTGGGAAACTGAGCTCTAAAACAGTGTCTTTTCATACTTACATTTGTTGATGACCTATATTGCAAGTGGTCTATGCACGACCCTTTGAGAGATACCTGTATCTCGTGGGTTGAAAAATAGGTAAAAAGTGATCCTAGGAATGGCCACCACAATGGGAATGTCATGTCCTTGGGATATGGTGCACTCAGTGTTGTGAGAGCAATCCTAGAGAGCAGGAGGAGGAAGGGCCTGATGATCTCGTTTCCTAGGCTGAGGCTAGGCTAGCCATTGTGAGGAGGGCGAGGAGGAGTCAGGAGTGACCTGGAGTTCTGGGCACAACCTCTGTGAACCAGGCAGCCATCCATCCAGGACATCGGGCAGATGGAGGCTGAACTTGTGTTGGTCCTTCCAAAAATATGTTGAATTCCTGATCCTCAGAATATGGCCTTATGTGAAAGCATGGCTTATGCAGAGGTTGAAATGAAGTAATTATTACAAGTTCAGTCCAACCAGCACCTTATAAAATGGCATTTGAACATAGGCACACAACCTTACAGAAGAAAGATTCTGTGAGGAGGCACAGGCAAAAAGATGGCTTTGGGACTGTAACAATGGCCTCCAAAGCTGTGAAGCATCACAGATTGCTAAAAGATTCTAAAAGCAGGTGAAACCCTTGCTGTACAAGAGTGACGATTAGAATCTGGATACCTGCACCCCACTGAATGCTAGGCAGCTGTAGTAAGCCCACCTTGCCTCAATATCTCTTGTGGAGTATATTTCAGGAAAACATTTGACATCAATACCTGGCCCCCACACACATGTGCACACATGTATATACACACATGCGTGCACGCACACACAAACACACACACACACACACACACACACACACACACACACCACAGAAATTCAGAAGCTAAAGGAAGCAGGAAGCAAGAAAGAATTCTGTGCTCAAGCTGTTGAAGGAAGCACAATCCAGTGGACATGTCTGTTTCAAGCTTTATGGACTCGTTACTAAGCATCTTGTTGACAGCTGTTTGTCACTGCAGCTCTTCGGATTGCTACAGCTCACATACTTTCTCCATTCCCATTGCCACTACCAGGGCTTCATCCTCAAGACCTACTGGGGCAGCTTACAGATGAAATCTTCCTCTCCAGATTTACTTCCCTCTCTGCAATCCCAACCTTGTCCCAAGAGCTGTCTTTCCTGGCAGGCCAATCAGTTCATTGGCTCTCCTCAAACTTCTTGATTTCACTTCCATTTCTCTTAGGCCAGAATCCAAATCCCATCTCATGGCTAATGACCCTCTCTCATCTGGTCCTGTGTGTGTCTCTAACATCATCTCTATTGACTCATCTCCTATGTCTCTTGGTCTTCAGTCCTCACATTTGGCCCTCCAAGACTAACACTAAGCTGTTGGGCTATGGCGTGCATTCCTTCCTTTTGACAGTTGAGATACTGAGTGACCTCATTCAGGGTTTTCCCCCTATCTACTCTTTGCCTGTTTCTCATCACGCCTTAAATCTCTGTGTCCTCTAGACCATCTATGAGCTAGAGGACTCAAAAAAGCTGATTTGGTCATTTGGCTCAAGTTCAAAAGCCTGGGATCCAAGGAAAACACTTGTACAACAGGAGTTGAAAGTTAAAGGCCTGAGAACAGGGAAGTGGGAAGGGAGCTCTGCTGGGGTTAGTCTTGGAGTCTTAGGCCAAGAGTTAAGAGCGCTGATGTTCTTTCGTAGGAAGTGATAAATGTCTCAGTTCAATTTAAAATTCACCATTGTTCTGTTTGCTGGATCTGGGTAGGATCTCAAAGGATTGATGATGCCCACCCACAATGTTGAGGTTGGATCATTATGCGGTCTATTGATTCAAATTTTGATCTCATCTAGAGATGTCCTAACAGATATATGCAGAAAAATATTTTATCAGTTACCTAGGTACCTTTTAATTAAATTATGCTGAGACAAAATTAATAGATCATAATAGATGACATATTTTTGTGTGGATTTAATGCTGTTCTTGAATCCACAGTGCTATTTTGTGTCTCTAGCAGAGCATCAGTAGTACTGGACCATCACTGGCAGCTTGCTTGTTGGTGTTAAGCATATGTAAATTCCAAGAGGACAGAGATCAGACTAGCAGTGGCTCCAAAATTCCTGTAAGAGATGCTTTATAAAATAAAATTGAGAATGTATTTGGGGTAATAGAGATCACAGGCCAAAACCTTCCCATACTATTCTTGGCCTTACCTTTGAGAGGAATTATGTCACCATTGTATCTGGTCTACAAATGTACTGAAAATATTGACCGAATGACTAAGTGACTAAGTAACTGAACATGTGAGAAGTTCCACCATCAGTCCATGCCAAATGCACTGACTCTCGAGTGGAACTGAAACTTCTTAACTTCCTTCCTGCCTAATACTATGCTTGGCTGGTTGTTAAAATAGCCCCACCTATTGGAAGTAGAAAGATTTGAAGACTAGGAGCCACACTTGGCTCCATCGTGAGAAAGGATACCTAATTATTCATCTTCCTTTGGTGTCAGTCCTTCCTGCTGCTCACAGAGAAAACAGCCATCATTTATCAGCTGCTACTTTCTTTCACAGAGCACCCTTTCTCCAGGATGGAAACTGTGGAGGAAGAGTTTTATTGATCTCTAAAGATTCTGCATAAGCATCATCTGCTTTTGTGTTTTGTGAGTGGATTGGGGTTCAGCATGACCATTTAGTATCCCAGGAAATGATGTATCTTTAGTTAATAATAACAGATGAATGCAAAAGTATTAGAATTTAGAAAGGTATTAGAAAGGAGAAGAAATGTAACTGAATGATGCTCAATGAGTGAAAAGTTGGAGGAAGATTTTCAAAGAAGTGTAAGACTTACTAATTACTGCACAATCTGGATAGTTGCATGCTCGATGACCAACAGATATCAAATACTTAAGGGGCTTTGACATTAATAAGACATGGATATGGGTGAGGATTTTCAAAGGCTTAATTGGCCAAATAATGAAGGGGACAATAGGGGACAAGGACCCCATATGCACACAAATTTACCATTGTTGCTCTAGGTCACTGATAGATATCTAAGTATCCTCAGGAGAGTTTTGTTCCCACTGTATATTCCTCAAGGAACCAGAAGTTTGCTTCTTTAGTTTGGGAAGTCTTGTGGAACAATTGGGAGAAGGGTTGATGAACCTGGAGGGGACAGGGGCTCCACAAGAAAACCAATAGAGTCAACTAACGTGAACCCTTGGGGGCTCCCAGAGACTGAACCACCATCCAAAGAGCATATACAGGCTGGACCTAGAGTTCCCTGCACATATGTAGCAGATGTATAACTTGGTCTTCATGTAGGTCCCCCAACAACTGAAGCAGGGCCTTACCCTGACTTTGTTGTCTGCCTGTAGATCTTGTTCCCCTTACTGGGCTGCCTTGTCTGGCCTCAGTGGGAGAGAATGTGCCTAGTCCTGCAGTTACCTGAGTTCCTAGGATGGATTGGTACCCAGGGAAGGACTTCTTCCTTCTCAGAGGTGAAGGGGAGGGAGGAGGGACCATGTGAGGGAGGGATTGGGAGGAGAGGGGGGCTTCGATTTGGATGTGAAATGAGTGAATATATAAATTAATGGGGAAAAGGAATGTTCTTTCTTCTGATGAGATGGAGGATTTTATCTTTAGAATGAAAAATAAGTGATCCAGTACTCTGTTTCTATGACTTCCCTGGGAACTGACATCCTACTGGGCAGAAAGAGACATGTACCTGGGTAACTGGTTGGCAAGTTAAGACATGTATGTTAGACAAGTCCCATCCTGGTAGACAAGCTAGGACATGAATATTAGATACGGCAAGTCCCCTGCCACAGTTGAATGAATAACCAATGGGATCAGGATAAGCTTGCAACAAAGACATGTTCCTAAGGAAACCCCTATCCCTAAATCCTCATTGATGAAATAACTTGGCACAGATGTTTGTGGAGTCTGGGCTTTAAAACCCTGTAGACTCTTAAGGTCATGGTTCAGTTCCTGAATCTGGTCCATGGCCCTGTTCTACCAGACCTAGCGTATACGCTCAACAAACTATCCCTATCTGACTGAGATTGGTGTTAGTGTGGTTTGTGAGGAGATTCCTAGACCCCACCAATAATGAGAAATTATCTAGATCATGTTTCCCTAAGTGAATAGGGGATTGTCTTAATAATTACTCATGTAGGAGTTCTAGCTCATTACAAGCAGCACTATTCCTGAGACTGGGAGTCAAACAGTATAAGAGAGACGAAACAGTCGGCCAGCATTTCTTATTCACAATCCAATACATTAACACAAGCCAGAGACTAGGGGTACGCTTGCCTACCATGCACAAGGTCCTGCGTTCAATCCCTGGCACCACAAGAGGAAAATGAAAGCTTAAACAATCCTTGTTATCAGCCATTAGTGATGAAAGAAGAAAAAGAAAGCAAAATTTGAGAAACTTCAGAGAAATTCTCAGTCAATATTGACCAAAGTGCAGTTATAATTGTTCTTGAAAACTCCTGAGGGGTGTACACCAATACACACTGTGTTTTTTCCTTTCATTTAATAAACACTCACACTTCATCTCACTTCAACGACACAGCCGATCAAATGCAAGCATTTATGTTTGCACATATGTGTCTACCTTCGTCTTAAAATGCAAAGATATATTTTTGAGGCAAGGTTTCATTATACAGGTCAGGCAGGCTTTGAGCTTTTTACCCTTCTGTCCCAGCTCCCTGAATGGTGTGATTGTAGGGCTGAGCTGACATGCCTGGCTCTAAAGCTGCTTCTCGTCACTTGTGTTGCAATGGCAAGAGGTTGATAAGAACCTAAGTATTCCGTCAGATGGGCTGATTAAATAAATGATATCGTTACCACTCAACGGAATAATAGAGAAAGACGAAAATCTTCAAGTTTCCTGTTTACTAGTTCTGCTGTTCTCTCATGAATGAATAGCAGTGACACCCGACCATGTGCAGTATGATTGCAATTTTCTAGGTGTTTTCTTGAATGTCCTTCTTAATAGTGTCTCACACACATACTCATAACACCCCTGAAAAGAAATAAACCAAATTTCAAAACATAGTTTTTATACTTATGAGACTTATGAGTGAATTTCCTTTATCTTAATTTTTCTGCAGTTGGTTTTTTTTTTTTTTTTTAAATCATGCTTGAAACATAAACTAGAAAAAGAAGAAGAAAATTGCTCCTTGGAAATGTACCCTCTTACCTCTGGGTGGTCTAGTCCGTCCATTAGCTGTCTCCAGCTAAGGCTCATCGCGTTCTTTATTACTCATTGTTATTCCAACCTAGCTTGCACAAAGCATGTTACAAATGACTTCCCTCTCTGATTTCTATAGACAAGCAGATGAAACTGTGCGTGCAGGAGAAGAAGCCACATGAAGCAGTAGGGTGAAAGCAGGCTCCATGTTGTTGGCAGGACCTAAGAGAAAATTCGACTCCGGTTTTACAGCCTCAGATTAGACTGTCTGCACCACACTCTTTCTATTGTTCCAGCCTCTTTGGCTGTCTCGTGCCTTCTCAGCAATTGGGAGCCGGCATTTGTATAATTGGAACGTGACCGAAAAGTCGGTTTCTCCTGCTGTCTCAGATGCTGTTGTTGAAACCTTCTCTAAGACCTCCAAAGCAAACGTTTTTTTCCAACTTTACAGAGCCCTTCCGCTTTCTCAGACTGCTAGCAGGCAACTGGGCTTAGCTCAAGTAGCCACTCCTTTTGCAGTCAGTGCTTCGTTAACCTGTTGGTGTTGATCCATGACACATTTTATTATCTATTTTTGGATTATGTAGTTTTGTAGTAACTAGATACTGCTAGTTGGAGATATTTTAAGAGTTATTGCTGTCTTAGTAGTTGCTCCAAATAAAAATGATAAAACAAGGACCTCCTTTAAAAAAAAATCCAGACAACACAATTCTATCACCCAGGGAGAGCTGGTTAGTACAGAGACAGCCTATCTGTGCTCTCAGAAACAAAGAATTAGGGGTGGAAGCCAAATTTGTTCATTCCTTGTCTGATTTAATCTCTGTCTTGTTCATAATTCAAGTTGCTCTTTGAACTTTCTCAGAGACCCACCATCTCAATTTAGAACAGAATAAGGTATGCCTTCCACTTAAAACACATGATTGGGTCAGCAGTCAAAGTGAAGCTAGTTCAAAGAAAGGTAGACATCTTGCAAGCAGAATCAGTTTCTTCGAGGAATCAAATGGCAAGATGTCACTGAATGACTGGGATTTCGATAAAAGAAAATACAGCTTATATTTGTATAAAACTAGTTTTGAGATTGTATGATAACTGTGTGCTTGGGTAAAGTGATCAAGCATTAAATGCTCAGAAGTCTTTTAAGGCATTTAACATAAAAAGTGGCTTTAATC
Source organism: Rhynchomys soricoides (assembly GCA_019843965.1). Taxonomy (NCBI): domain Eukaryota; kingdom Metazoa; phylum Chordata; class Mammalia; order Rodentia; family Muridae; genus Rhynchomys; species Rhynchomys soricoides. Next base: position 3,003,928 of record JADRCH010000040.1, read on the forward strand.
AATAGATGGGTATATTTGATGCTAATTTAAGTTATATGCATTTAAGAGTGTGGCAAACAAATAAGGTTTTTCATTTTAAAAGCCTTACATTAATGTTTTAATGATAGGAATTAAAGATGTGTTTTAGTGACATGGATCCCACATATGTTTAAATTAGAATGATTCTACACGAGGAATGTGCACATCTCTGATGAGTTTATTGAAAAAGAAGACTTAGCTGGACAGTGGTGGCGCACGCCTTTAATCCCAGTGCTTGGGAGGCAGAGGCAGGCAGATTTCTGAGTTCGAGGCCAGCCTGGTCTACAGAGTGAGTTCCAGGACAGCCAGGGCTTCATAGAGAAACTCTGTCTCAAAAAAAAAAAAAAAAACCAGAAAGAAAGAAAATGAAGACTTATGCAAATGAACACTTCATTTCCAGTATTGATCATCTGACTCTGTCAGGTGCAATTTTGGGGTTACTAGGAGGCAAAAGTGCTGGCTAAAGTCCCTTGGCTGATGAAGTTTTATTTAATGCATAAAACTAGTGTTAAAATTGGCCCCAAATAACATGGTTTCAAAACAGTTGATCAAGTCCTGTGGGTCGTTGACACTCTTACCTTCACAAAGTAGCTCACTTCAGCTGGTGAATGAGAGCATATGCTCTTTCTTGTCGGGGTGAATTCTCAATGGCACAAGTCTTAAAATAATGTAGGACGGATTTATTAAGGTCTCCAAACTTACATGGCATGCTTCTGTTTTACAAAAGTGATTTGGGGATATTAAAGCCCCTGTAAGTCACCTATTATCTGTAAGTCTCTTATTTTAGGACTTTGAATTGAAATAACCACGTGAGATGAAGCAATACCAACATTTTGAATCCAGGTAAGCGTGTAGCTCAGGATTTTTAAGTACAAAACCCATTTGTCTTTTAGTATATGTCTTTTCTTTGTTTTGTTTCAAAACATAGTCCCTAGTCCATGCTGGAGTGGAACTTGCTACACAGTTTAGGTCATAGTCACTAGTCCATGCTGGGGTGGGACTTGCTACACGCTTAGGTTAACCTTCTGATTCCCTAGCCTGCACCTCCAGGGTGAAGATTTAATAGGGCCCGTGCCACCTTGTCTGGCTTATGCCATGCTGGGGAATCAAACCCAAGGCTCGGTACATGCTCGGCAAACAGTACTGACTGAGCCACGTTTCCAGCCTGCCTACATCTTTTCATTGTCAAACCTTTTCTCATTATGACAGCTACTTATTCTCAATCCCAAAGGGCTGCGAAACACGAGAGCCACCATATACACTCCAAAGTGACATTGATCCTAAAAGGATCTTGACTTCCATTGCTTGACATACTTGCTAATAGCCTTTTCAGGGCTAAGCGCTAAGAGCTAGGTTAGAACCTCCCTTGCCTGGCTTCCCTGTGCCCTTTCCTGATTCAAACCCTTCCTTTCTGTCGTGGGTTAGGCTCTCTCCAAGCCCCTCCCATCACTCTCAGAGGTCTGCTTTCATTGGCTGTTCCTTTTCTACCCAAGCCTTACCTGCTGGAGTTACACAGGGCTCCAGCTACTAATCAATTTTTCTCCTAACCCTATAAACCTTCTCCTTTAAAAATCTTTAACCTTAATAATGGTAATGACTCTCATAATTACCTTCACCTCTACATTTCCAACTAACGGACTGCAGGTACCAAACCGGATTTGTTATGTGCTCTGCCCTTGGCTTTTCCGTCTCTCCAGAGTCCTTCTCATCATGTCCATGAGTCCTTCTCAGTGATGTTGCTCAGGCTGCAGACTAGATAACACAAATTCAACTACAGTCATCGCCCCCCACCCCCTCAACTATCTACATTCTCAATTATAGTATGAACATATATGTTAGATTTGGTTCTTCTTCTGTCTCAAGTAGCATTCTAGTGCATCTAGTTTATCAACTTACGGATCTTGCCATTCTTTGTGAAGCTGGATGCAGGTGAGAAAGGGAACCAACCGTGGTAGGCTTTGCTTTGCAAAAGCATCTTAGCCACCTAGCAGGTGGATCGAAGGTTACATTTTACTGTTTGTTGTCAGCAGAGTTCATGCCTGAGAATCCTGCGACCCAAGTTAAAGACAAAAGCTTCAGAATGTTTGATGTTTACTATTTTGCTTTGGGCTGCATTCATATCTATCCTGAGGTGCCTGCAGCCCATGGGCCACACAATAGATATGCCAGCCAGGGTTTACTTTTGAAGCCACACCCAGCAAGTAGTTTTCTCTAGCAAAACAGCATAGGACTGTGGGAAGGCTCCAGCCCTGGCTCTGTGCTGATGTGTGTGATCTGGTTCAAAGCACGACTTCTCTCCAACACGCTAGTTCAGCTTCCCTGAGCTGGGGGATGTGATCCTGCTCTTCCTAACCCCCAGACTGTTTCTATAACACATTTGCTCAGAAAAGTTCCTCCCCTTCTTTCCTCCTCCTCTTCTTGTTTCCTTCCTTGCTCTCTCCTTTTCTCCTCCTCTTTCCTTTTTGTCCCTTTTCATTTTGATTTTTTAAAATGTAATTTTATTTATTTTATGTGCATAAACATTGTGTCTTTCTGTATGTAAGTGTAACATGTGGGTAAAGTGCCAAACTGAGCCCAGAAGAGGGTTTCTGATACCCTGGGACTGGAGGTGTCAGCCATGTTTGTATCACCATGTGGATGCTGAGAACCTAAACTAGGTCGTCTGCTAGAGCAGCAAGTGGTCCTAACTGCTGAGCCATCTCTCCAGGTCCTCATCTCAATCCCTTGACATATTGCCAGCAGATTAGCTGCTCTGTCTGCTGTACAGATGACTGGTTAGTGGAGTGCCAGGCTGGAATGCTTAACTTTTAGCTAACACACTGCCCCAACAAAATGTACTTCATAGAAGGGGAAAAAAACCCTAATTTTCAAATAAATGAAATGAGCACAGAGCATCCATCATTCCGATTGTGTAAATGTCGACCCCATCTTTCTAATGATAGTGTGTGTGCACTTCAGAATGTGTATTGTGGTCAGAGATTTTTTAATATTCATTTGTAGCTTTCAAAAAGCCTTCCCAGTTTCACAGTGAACTCTAAGTACTTCTCAAGTTGTGAGTTCTTCCTTACTCTGTTGCCAAGCAGATTTCTTGTAGATAGCTCTCAGACATTAATCATTTCAAGTAACCCCGGGCCTGAGGCCTCCAGAGCTTAGTTCATCACCTGAATGTAATTCTCAAAGGGCATCACTGTTCCATCCCTATGTTACCTTGACATCTTTTTTGATCTTCAGAATTGGTGTCTCCTTGCATAGATCCTCAATGATTCTTTGTTTCTGTTGAAGGAGGATTGATTAACATGTTTGTAGACCAGTTGTATTTCTTTTTAAGTAATAATTTTTATTTATAAGATATTGTGAGGCACAGTCCTTTAACAAATCAAACTTTGAAGGCAAAAACAACAGAGCTAGGAGAAATCTTTAGAGAATGTCTGATCCATCCCACGGCCACCAAGAAGATTTCCTAGCCTTTTCTCTTTGAGCAAACTGGATGATTGATCTGTCTTCACCACACCAGAGTATCGGATAGTTTCATGCAAGAAAGGCTCAACCCAAGTGTGAGATAAGATAGACTTCAGTCAAAGAGAAGGCCATACACTTTCTGTCAAAGAAAATGGATGCTAGACCTAGGTGTGCCGATCCCATGGGGTCTGGACAAGGTTCCCCAGAGTGGGCTGGAATGCCAGCTACTCATGGTCCTGTCAGAATGAAGTGGCTGAGTGAAATGGGCTCCAGACTTCCTCACTGCAGATGCTAGTTTGTGTTCAGACAAGAATGATTAGGACTCTGTTTGCCGTCATGTTTACTATTATTCAGGAAAGACCACAATGATTATTGATCATGAGGTAACAGCTTCAAAAGCAACGAGTGTTCTGTGAAGAAAGTCAGTTTGGCTTTATATGAAAGCAGGCTGTTCTAGGAGCAAGGGTGCTGAAAACCACCAAAACGCATACAAAAGGAAGCAAATTCATCAGCCATCCAGGAGTAGCCAAGGGAATCTGGCTGTTTAATAAAGGGCTTGGTGGTGTCAAGTTTGTTCTATCTGACCAGGTCTCTGGTACCTGAGACTGAGGGCTTTTATGCCCTTCTTGCGACATTTGCCATCTGCCTGAGTCTCTGTTTTGTAGTTAATTTATTTCATATTTCATTAGACCTGAAAGAAAGCTTAGAGCTCATCTAGACTTTTAGCGGCAATTAATATGCCCTAAGCATCCAGGCACTGGTGTGTGTGTGTGTGTGTGTGTGTGTGTGTGTGTGTGTGTAAGAGATAGAGATAGAGCGACAGAGACAGAGAGACAAAGAGAGACAGAGTGAGACAGACAAAGAGACAGAGATGGGTAGAGGAGCTGACAGCAGTGCACATACAGCATGCATGTCTAAATGTGCCCAGGGCCAGATCAGACCCATTGGTCACAGCTTTCCTATTGCTAAATTATAACTGCCTTATTTTATAGAGGGCGAAACTGAGTCTACTCACATGAGTGACATTCAAACTGGGGACAAAGTTTTCCTTTTATCTTCGAAGTATAATTTTACTCGAAGAAGAACTTTTTAAAAAGTTTACAGGAATTGGCAAATCATGAACTGTGCCACTTCTATACAGCTTTGTCTCGTTTTTAGTGTCACCGTCTCATAAGTCAGATGGCAAGAGACAGGCGTGGGGTAAAAAGAAGAACGGCTCTCCGCAGCTCCAGCTGTGGGTGAGGACCAGCCCTTCCCTTCACAGCCTCACCTTTTAACACCCAAAGTGGCCTCATTTCTTTACCTCACACCCACTGTGGATGGTGAAAGGAGGTGCTTTAAAGGTCTGTGGGTAGGGAGCATTAAGTGATGTAATTGGTCTTTGGAGATGTATTTACTGTCAAAGAAATGGCAAGTGTTGCTGGACCATTGTTCAGAGGAACACAGCCTTACAGAAATTACACCCCTTCCATAAATGTGCTTTGTGTTTGTCTGAGGCCAGCTGTCAGCACCCTTTCCACACAGGACATAGTAGTTGACTTCTGACCTTTTCGGTACTGACCTCTGTAGCTCCGGATCTGCAACAGCAATGTTTTTACTCTCCTGTATGGCCCACCACTCCAACTCCCTGCTTGGCTGACTTCTGGTTACATGTAGTGGTTGCTAAGGAGGCTGCACACCCCTGAGGAGCTCCCTCTGAAACTCCTGGGGAGGGGAGGGGCAAGCATCAGGCATGTGCAGACAGGCTTAAGAAGGCAGTCCTTCACCATGTGGGGATGCTTCTGAAAAGTACTCTCTATGTGACTCTGATGGAGGTCCTGCTTACAGAACCGATGCTCAGATCAGAACCTCATGTCTGCCTATTTAGCGGCTGGTGTTTTCAGCTCAGAAGTGCTGGGAGCTGTCACACTGTAGGCTGCTGCTATCTTTAGAGTTCTGTGGTCCCGGACCTCAGCTGGGTGTGGGATGTTGCACAGGTGCCTACCAAGTTTCTTCATTGCTTGACCCTTCCTATGCTTTCATAATTACTTCAAATTCTTTGTGCTTGCTTTTTGGTTTTTCTTCCTTCAGTTTCATCAGATGAGTTTGCCTCCTCCTTGGGAACACCACAGATTTATTTTCAGAAAAAAATAAAAATTCTCTGCAATTTTCAATACTGCAAATCTTCTTGTGGTGTATCCATTCTTCCTGCCATATTCAGTGAGGGAGGAACGACTCCTGTTGAAAATAATCCTTCTCTGTGCTCTCTGGCTCCCATCTCTCTCCTCCTCTTCTTCTTCCTCCTCCTTCTCCTCCTCCTCTTCCTTCTCCTCCTCCTCTTCCTTCTTCTCCTCCTCAGATCCACGGAAGTTCAATTTGAAATTTCATAAGTAATTTTTGTTATTATTCTGTGAATCTGGCCCATTTTACACCATTGGGTGATGCTGTGTGTGTGTGTGTGTATGCATGTGTGTATTTGTGGCAGACAGAGGGGTCAATATAGAGTGCCTTCCTCAATCTTTCTCTGTCATATTTTTTGAGACAGGATCTCTCACTGGGCCTGGAACTTGCCAGTGAGCACCAAAGATCTTATCTGTACCTCCCACATCTTGAGATCACAGACATTCTATGTGGGTGCTGGGGATTTGAACTCAGATTTTCATGCTTGCATGGCAAGCTCTTTACAGATCAAGCTGTCTTCCCAGCTCCTCTTCTCTCCTTCTTGAGTGACTCTTCCCTTTCTATCTTCATCTGCGTCTGTGAGACACTGTAGTCACACAGTTTGGTTTTGCAGTTTTTGGGTGTTTGTTCACTTGTTTTACATTTTACCCCATTTTGTACCATAATGTTCCCCAGAGTACCATCCTGCCATTTTACACCCACTCATCACTTTCTTCATACTGTTAACAATGATATCATTTACATATTTGCATAGGTATAATTATTACAAGTGTGCAGAACTCAAGTGTGCAAAAACAACCCCCTCTCCCCAGACAGTCTTACTATATAATCCCCTCTGGCTTTGAACTCGTGGTCTTCCTATCTTGGCCTCCTCAGTACTGGGACGACAGATGTGGGCCTCTACGCAGGCATAACTTTATTTTTAAAACACTTCATCTGAGTTTGTCTGTTAATAATAAATCAACCATTTGGTTCGGGGTTTCTCAGTGTCAATACTATTCACATCTGAGGTTAGATGATTCTTTCTGGTGAGTGATGTCCTGGACAGCATCCTTGGCCTTTACCCCAGGATGTCAGCAGCTCTCATCTAGCTGTGCCAACAGGGAAATAACTGAAGAGGTACATTTTTTCCTGGTCGAGAACCCGCTGCTGCATTTAGCTTAAGTTGTCTCCTTAGGGTATTTAGTCTCTTTGTGGCCTCTCCTTTCTCTCCTGCCTCCCCCTTCTCCCACCTCTGGAGGCACGGTTGGGGCTATGGGGATTCTATGTGTAATCTTGGCATCAGTGAGAAACCTCTGGCATGCAAATACTTTGCCGCTGGCTCGAACAGTCTGTGACTTGCTGCCTGTTCCTCCAACAGGCTTACCACAGGCCATCACTCAACTGAAGATGCAGTTCCTGCTGAGTTTCTGGAACTCAGCGGCATTTTCTCCCTTGCCCCGACACTGGCTGTCCTCTTCACAAGTTCACTGTGGGGGCAGTTGGTCTCTTCAGCAAGAACACGTTAGCTCTTTCTGTGCTTATTCAAACTTCTGGCCATTTGGAGGCTCCCTAGATGTGATATCCGGTTGCATACCCTGTTCCCAAGCACCTGCCTGGACCCCTTTTTGTGGAGCCCACTTCCGGAAAGTATGAGGAGGACCCGTTTTTGAGGAGTCCACTTCCGGAAAGTATGAGGAACGGTGGAAGATCATCTCTTCTCAGCTCTGTAGACAGAAGTTCCCCGATGCCCTGTCCTCTCACATTGCGCTTTGAGTTGTTGTCAGTCTTCTTTTTCTCAGAGTTTTGGACCACAGGGAGAAATGTTCAGAACTTCTCACAGGGGCCACAACACTTACCCTACCTCCATTAAATCTCATAGCTTTTTCTTCTCCTGCCCTCGAGCCTTCTGTCTTATTTTTTCGGTGGTAGATGGTGGGGTAGAGGGGAGCCATTTAGATATTGACTTTATTCTATAAATACTATGTCCTGAAACTTCATATTCTTTTACTTCTGACATTCAGAATCAAGCGCCACCCCTACTGCCACAACATCACATGTATGAGAACCCATTTTGAAGCTCAGGCCAAGTTTTTGAGCTTTGCTTTTAGAACATTCTTTTGTTCTTCCTGGGATTTTAAAAAAAGTTTCCCCTTTACAGAGGCAATGGGGCCCCGTCTTAACATTCAGCATAAATGATAGAATGGCTGGGAAATAAAGAGAAATCACCAAGAGGGAAAGATATATAAAATGTCTGATGGTTGAACTCTCAGGCTTCTTTTTGCCAAAATCTTACAAAGCTCATCAAATATCCATGTCTCAGACTTTAATGCCTTTGGAGGGAGAGACTAATGCTAGATCACTGCCAGCCTCCAATGGCACTTGGGAACACAAGGGTCACAAATCGCTTAACACTCTCCCTTTCCTCCACCCTCAGGAGTGGATCTTGCCATTAGGCCGTTCTAGCAGTTCAGGAGTCAGGGTTGAGAGGTACCACTGGCAGAGAACTTACTGTCTGTGTGGATGGACATAGCCAATAAAAATTGGAAGGGAGTGTGAAGTACATGTGTATGTGTTTTAAAGGTTATTGGCAGCATTGGGCTGTTTCACTGCCAGTAACTATCACTCCTTCCCCTATAATTCTATTCAACTTTGTGCTGGACTGATTCAAATAGGAAGCCGACACGATGTCTACCAAAAATCATTTTAATCTCCAAGTTCCATAAAACAATATATGACACTCATATAATTCAGGTTCCTGGAACGAAGCTTGTTACAACCAAAGCACTTCCAATTTTATTTTTAGAAACGGGTTCATGCGTTTTACATCGAATTAGGCTGACTTCCTTTCTGTCTCAGTTGGGGGGTTGTTTTAAATCACAGCCAATGGGTAAAGAATAATTTGTTTCTAATCTGCCTTTTTTCTTTTGCTTTGAAGAGACCATTGACTCTATTAAGAAAACAGTTGCCATTTTGTTTCCCCTGAGAAGCTACAGCCTGCAAAATCTCTCTGATGCCATAGTTTATATTACAAAGAGCCAACCTGACTGGGAGTCGAGGCTCTGAAGACTCATAATGGCCTAGACTGATTGCAGAGCTGGCAGTGGGCTTCTTCTGGGTCCTGTCTGCTGTGCTTCTGAACTGAGTTAACAGCCCTTGCTGACCTGTAAGCAGCCTTCGGAGACAGCTTACAGTCCAACTTGCGCCTGCACCACAAAACTACTGCCTACAAACAAACAAAATACATGATGAAATAAAGGGGCAAAATGGGACATAACAAGTGGTCCATATTGGTGTGTTGAGTTTATTCTGGTTAAAGAGATAACACGTTTTAAAGAATTAATCCTTTTCTGATAGCATGTGTGGGTTAGTGTGTATGCAAATGTGTGGATGCCAGATCAGGGTCACTTTGGGGTGTTCTTTTATGAGAGTCGTTTATTTGCCTTGTTTTCTGAGACACCTTTTCACTGGAACATGGAGCTCTCTGGTTAGTGAGGCTGTCTGATTAGACTAGGCCAATTCCAGGATCCTTTGGTCTCCATATCCTCATGGTTTAAATCCAAGTTGAGGATCCAGTCCCCCTCTTTCACTATGGATGATGGAATCAAGCTCAGATCTCATGGTTGTTCAGCAAGCACTTTACCAGCTGAGGCCTCTTCAGCCCTGCAATTAATTTTCAAAGGGTAAAGTGGTAGTTAATGACAGATTTCAAGGCTCCTCTAGAAAAAATAAGAAAGAAAACCTCGAAATATCTTTACAGGGAGGTATTTTAAAAACTATTTCTTGAAAGACAGGCTAAACACTGACTATTGTATTCACTTTAAATGTGGAGATCGGATACCAACTAAATTTTTGGTAAATCCCTCACAATCTGGAATCAGCTCAGGAAAAACAGAAAGGAAAATTTAGAAAAAACCACAAAGATGAGAGATGTGGGCTGACGGATGACAAGCTCCGAAGTGTAACTGCCACGGAGGTTTTCTCTGCAAACCTCAAGCTGCCTGCATTAGCTGACTGACCCTGGGCCTGTGGTGCTGATCCACCAGCTGTTTACATTCTCACTGAGGACTTCTTTGCAAAGTATTATTGATTTTAGGCTTGTATTTATTTCCTCCAACTTTTTTTTGATACTTTATTTACATTTCAAATGTTTTTCCCTTTCCAGGTCTCCCCTTTGGAAACCCCCTATCCCTCCACCCCACCTCCATGAGGGTGTTCCCCACCCACCCACTCCTGTCTTCCCTCCCTGGCATTCCCTTATAGTGAATTTTCAGCCCTTTAGAAATGTCGAAAGAGCAGGAACGAATCATTTGTAAGAAAGTTGCAGATATTCAACTCTTTTGCCCTAAAATACATCAGAGTGTAACTCCCAAGTGAAAAGCTGTCCTCCCCACAATTCCATCACGACCCCAGGAATTTCGCATCAGCATGATGTGATTGTTTCACTTTACAGAGCACACATTTCCCAAAGGGTTTCCTATAGGTTCACCTGCCCTTCAATCTATGTCCAATAAGAATCAAGTGCCAGCAGTGGATGTTGCGCAGTGGTAGAGTGCCTGGTATGCTTACGCCTGGCTTTGATACATTTGTAAGGAAAAGCAAATTATACACTGGCCAAGGCATAGGGATGTGTGTGTGCTGCTACTGCCAATAATAGAGAGCCTGGGCAAAAGGATGGTAAGATTGAGGTCAGCCCAGACTATATGGCAAAGCCATAGGACCCAAGCAGCCAAAACAGTAGATCTCACAAAGAAAGAAAGAAAAAACGTAAATAAAACAACTACTGTATTTGATTGACCTATATTTGATTGACCTATATTTGATTGACCTATATTTTTTGTCCTTTAATCTAGAACAGGGGTGAGCTAACATTTTCTGTCAAGGACCAGATATAAATACAAATATTTACATATACATAAGAGTCACATCAATATTTTAGGCTTGAGATGCTGTATGAGTACATTGTAGCACCTCAGTCAAAGCCATAGACAGTGGAGAAATGAATGAATGTGATCGTGCTTCAATAAATGTATACAGTTTTCAAATACCATAAAATATTATTTTTCTTTTGAGTCTTGCTTATTACATTGAGGCAAGGTTTCATGCAGTCCAGGAATTCACTATGTATGATGAAGGATGACCTTGAACTTTTGGTGCTCCTGCTTCTACCTTCTAAGTGCTGTGATCACAGGCATAAATCAGCAGGCCTAATTTATGTTCTTCTGGGGATCAAATCAAGAGACTCATGCATGCCAGGCAAGTGTTGTACCAGCTGAACTACATCCCCATCTCTCTTTGAAGTTTCTTTTCAAAGACTTAAAAGTGTACAAATCATTTGTAGCTCATAGGTTAGAAAAAAAAAAAAACAGTAGGTGGCAGGGCTTGGCCCTTTGTTTGCTGGTCTCATATACAGAAAATCACCCTGCCTTTTACATTAAGGTATATGAAAACGTGTATAATTTAAAATGGACACTCATGTATCATAAACAATTGTAACTTTGTTTTATGAAAACAGCCAGCCATTTGTGTTCATACGCGGAGCAAAGGAAGTCAGCACCAAGTCTAAGTGTGTGCTTCCAAAAATGAATTTTGCTCAGCCAGGCCGTGGTGATAGATGCCTTCAATCCCAGTGCCTGGGGGATAAAGGCAGGCAGATCTGTGAGTTCAAGGCCAGCCTCGTCTATAGAGCAAGTCCCAGGCTAGACAGGACTACATAGAAAAACCATGTCTTGAAAACAAAAACCAACAGCAACAAAAAGGGTTTTGCCTCATGTGTATATGTGTGCATGGGTTCGAGCAAGTGTGTGTGTATGCGTGCGTGCGTGCGTGTGTGTGTGTGTGTGTGTGTGTGTGCTCACATGCTTCTGTAGCGCTGGGATGGAACTGAGGCCTGGCACATGTTAGGCAAACACTCCATTACTAAACTAAAGCCTCAGCCCTTTGAAGTTGCTCTAACTATTGTCAGAGTCCTTACATAGCAAATATGTGCAGTATTTGAATATCTGTCATGACAGTGACCCTGCCTGTCAGGCCAGCCTAGTGAGTCTATGTGACAGAACTATGTCAGAGGATGTGATGGCTCCTGTAGATTCCATTAGCCATGTCACCTCTTCTTATCAAATTGGTGTAGGATCTTAGCCTTGATTTTACAAGAACAGACTCGGGGAAAGGTAGGAGTCAGCAGGGCTCAGAGTCTGTCTGTCTGGGCTAACGAACTAGGCCCTTATTAGCAAATCTCCCGGAAGTCTTCCAACATCTTTAGGTGTCCCCTGGCTGGAGGGAAGCCTGTCCAATCAGTGTGGTCCTGGTGTCTCCTTTGCTACATTTTACTTACCCCGGCTACACCATCATTTGGCTTTGTTAAAACAGAAATAGGAATGGCTTCTTTACTCTCAATGGTGACATATGACCCATGGGACTTCCTCTGGAAACAAAAGTGGGCTGTCCTACTAGCTCCTGGCAGAAGGCTCCAGCCTTCTGATGTACTCCAAGCAACTTTAGGATGCTTAGACTATTCTTAGATATCATCTCAAATGTGCCTCGAGGAGGAATCATTTGGACCCAGAGCCAAGCATGTCTCTGTTTTTCTGAAAACAGCAGACATGCCAGACATCTTGGATGCTCATTTAGGACAGAGGTCTTAATTTGGGAGATGTACAATCAAATGATGGTTCTCTGCTGAGACTCAACCCTTGGGCATAGCCACTCATGGTTGTATGGCAGAATCTTTTATTAGAAGCCTACTTCCATGATGGTACCTACAGCAAATTTCTAATGTTCCCCCAATGAATCTCACAGGTAGGTTTTAAATAACGATTCCTCTCTTGGTCCAAGCCAGAGAAGCCTGTGCCAGCACTGAGGAACCAAACACACTTAGGGATGACATTATTCCTGGGGTTCTCAAATCCTCATTTTTCTCCTGCTTCTCAAATCAAATGCTCTGCTAATTTCCACGATACCCATTTTATTAGTTAAATAAATTAACCTGCAGTATCAATATCATTGATAAATGAACAAAATCCATCATATTAAGGTTATGTTGCTCTTTATTTATAATAATATCTCTGTTCTCTGAACTACTTTACTCCACTAAAGGCATTACACAATTCACTTTTCAAATTTATGGAAAAAGATGACTGGAATCCTGGTAATTTATTCTTTTGAAGCTCTTTTTTTGAATGCAGTTTGGAGAAAGCAAGAATTTTCTTTTCATTTGCAAGAGGACAAAGCTGTTGGTAGTGCAGCCCCTTCCCTTCGCTGGCCTTCATGGCTAGCTCATGTTTCCATGCCCAAAGCATCATAAATAACCAATGAAGTAAAAGACTGTCTAAACACTGGGAGTCAATTTCCATAAATGCTCATGTTAAAAATGCATGACGGGTATGCAGTTTTAATTTTAGCTTCAGTGTAGTTTCTGTCCGTGGCCAGTTTTCTTGGCATGTCTTGTCTTCTCCCTTTAAATCCCAGAAGGATGAAAGGCAGGCATCTGTGGAGCAGTACAGGTGGTACATTGTAGATGTGTTTCTCCCTTACCAGCATCAACCGCTGTGCCCTCAGGAATGAGTTAAAGGATCTCAAACGGGGGTGGGGGGTCGGGTGGGGGTGGGGGTAGGGAGGTGGGGATGGAGAGGAGTGAATAGTAGATGTGAACTGACCACTGCCCTCTGACCTGAAAACACAGTAAAATGATAGGAATTGAAACACCCCGCCTCCCTCCCCTCCTCCCATGCCTGCCTCCACTGCCCCCAGTGATGCAACCTCCACAAGGGTTGAAACAGTGGTGGGGGCCTCCACAACTCTCCTGAGTGAGAGAATACATACATATGTGGTGCTTATGCAATGCCTTGGGCTTAATCAACTGGACGAGAGTCTTTGCTTAGAGAAAAAGACTCAGAACAGCCACTGACTGTCATTACTGCTGCTGATGTCTAGGAAAGCTGAGAATGGTGGAGAATAATTTCTGTTCTTTCTCATAATGCATTAGGAAGTTCTATGTATGTCATTAGTTCTTAGTAAGCTATTAGTTATTAGTAAGTTAGAATGTTGGTGTTATGAATACAATCTTTGTCGTGTGTACCCCAAATTTCTTAAGGTCCCAAGGCCTTTGCATTCCTGTGTAGAACTTCCAGCAGGAAATTTGCCTGGATCACTTGGTGACTCATGGTGTCCTTTAAACGAAAACCAATATTCTTGCCAGTGTTTATATTTGAAGGATTATTATGGGTGAGATGCTCAACAGAGCCGGGCTACACTCTTCATTAGAAAAAGCGTCTATGAAGGGAAGAGTAGAAAATGTCAAAACCAATAAACTCACCTGGTTTTTAGTCTCAGCTTCAAGTGCCAGGCAACCTTTGAGTCGTTTGGAAATACAACACCACCACCTTCTGGTAGAGTCACGCCATCATTCTCTCTGCTAGTTGATGCGTCTCTCTTTCACTCATAATTTGTGTTTCTGTTGGGACAGATCTAATTTGATTTGTAGCTTTGAAAACTTTAAGCAAAGTCTAGACAATGTCTCAGTCAATTTGGATTAAGATTAAAGAGTCTGCAAACAGAGGCTCTTAACTGGTTCTCTAGTTGGAGAGGAGTGTGATTTTGTTATCAGTGATCTTACCTGAGGCATTCTGTGCTATTGTTTCTCAAATCTATTACTTACCTACTACTCAAGACTCTGTTTCTTGTATGCCTGGCTGGAACTCACTGTGTAGCTGAGGATGACCTTGAACTTCTGACTTTTCTGTTCCCTCCTCCTAAAACCACCACAGCCAGTTTTTTTGAAGCTAGGGATTAAACTGCAGCTATATGCATACCAGGCAAACACTCTACAACTGAGGGGCATCTCCAGTCTGCTTTACTAGAGCATTCCAATATATTTTTAACATGACCTATGTCCTAGGAGATGGTGAGGATTCCTGCCACTAAGATTGCTGAGGTGCCATCAGGGTTTGTCCCTCACTGCTCCACACTGACTACAGTCAACCTGCTACATCTCCTGGCCAACTGAGTCAGAGGGGAGATTGGCTGACAGGGCTTTCCTTTTCTGTTCTGCAGAGGAAGGTGGCCCCAGCCCTGCTGTTATGAAAGACCAGTAGCCCCAAAAGATGGTGAACTGTAGTGAGAGTTTTGGTTTCTTAAAACAAAACAAAACAAACAAAAAACAAACAAAAAAACCAACAGTTTTTTAATGTGAATGTATTTTTGTTTTAATTCTTAAGTGTGGGGTATGAGGTGCTTCAGGTTGTCCACAGCTATTGACTGTGATTGTCTCTAGGTGCTCTGGGGGTGGGTGGGTGATTTTGAGGGACTCTGGAGAGGATATAAATAGGAGATTCCCCAAGAGGGTCTATGGTGGTTGCTGCTCTTCCTGCTGCTGCCCCCGCTGGTGGTGGTGGGTCCTGCTGTTGGGTTTGCTTTAGCTGGTTTTCTGTTTTTCTGGACTGCCGGATATTCTGATGACAAAGATCAGATTTGCTCCAAGGAACCCAACGAACCAGATCAGCAGGAAATAGCCCATAGAGGTCCATACCACACCTCCTTCCCCTCAAACTTTTTTTCTCTCCCTAGTGTTGGGGTTGGAAGGAATAATGGTGAAATAAGGGTAAACCCAGTAGACAAATAAGACAAATATGCCAACGGTGAAGTCTCTGTTTGAGAAAAGGCCCAAGAATCTTGGCACCCTACAGGATATCCAGCCAAAATGGGACATCACTGGCTACTTCAAACAGCTCTGCTGCATCCGGCTGTAGCTGTAAAGGGCTGTCCTCTTCTGTAAGCTAAAGTGCCTCCTGCAATAAACCAGTTCAACCAGCTGAGACTATCAAAGCTCAACCACAAGCACAAGTCAGAGACAGGGCAAGAGAAGAAGAGGTTGTTGGCTTGGATGAAGAAAAAAGCTGCTCTGGATGGGGCTCTCCTCACTAAAAGACTGCCAAGCATGGGCCAATACTTGCTCTACCTTAGTGAAAATGAAGAAGGCTTAGCTAGAGGTCACATGATGGGGGTCCTCTGCTGAGTCATCAGGAGGAAGAACAGGCTGGGGGCAGCTCGTCCACTGGAGGAACCATATCTCCATTGTCTTCACACAGGTTAACATAGAAAACTACGATGTTCTGGCTAAGGTTCTGGACGCTTCGAGGAGCAACTACTACAGATGCTATGGGAACTGCAGACACCTGTGAGGCAATGCCTTGGGTTCAAAGTCTGGCTGCCATTGCTGAGCTGGGAAAGGCAGAGGCCACCAAACTGGGTTAACTGTGCACCAGATCAGTTTTCTCTACATAAATAAAATCTGTTATTCTGTAGGATAAAAAGAAAGACAAAGAATAGTCTCTCCTAAGGGTTGGGTATGGTGGAAAAACAAGGGGGAGTACAGTTGGGGAAACAATCACAGATAACTTGTACAGCTGTGGAGAACACGGCCAAGAAAGTTGGTCCTAAGCAATAAATAGGTGAGTGGAAATTTTGCTCTTGTACCATTCCTTTCCATTGGGGTTAAGTGTTTCCAGGTGACTGGTTGACTGGAAACACACCTGGAGCCACCGTTTTTCACTCAGCAAGTTCTTCCATAAAGATCTAGGTGTACAGTCAGTCTTAAGAAGAAACAGTTACTGGAGGGCTGGCAGGGTGCTTCAGCGGGTAAAGAAAGGGACTTGCCGTCAAGCCAGATGATGTGAACTCAATCCTCTAGACATACGTGTTAGAAATTAAGAACAGACTTCTGTAAGCTGTTATCTGTTCATGCTGTGTGCGTATTTGCACACACACACACACACACACACAGGCACACATGCTAAATATAGTTAAAAAGAAATAGCAATGAAAATGAATGGAAAAAATATATGCTTTTGTATTTCACTTCTGAAACACCCTGCTGGGACTAGACTGGAAGTGAATTTCCATTGGCTACCCCACCACACTTGATCCTAAACTCTGTGACAGGAAAGGGAAGTGCTTACAGAGCAACCTTACGTGCTTTCTTCTCCTCTCTGTTCAGATGTGGGAGACATTGGAACAAGCAAGCAAGCAAGATGATTATATTTCCAAAGTCAAGCTGTGGCCTCTGAGACATTATTTATAAGAATATGTCCAGTCACTGCGAGATTGTTTTATAATTCTGTAGCTATTAACATTAGCATATAGGAAACTGATAGCAGTGTGAACAAGTTTATGGACATAAACCCAGGGCCACCCAGGCATCCTCTCCTCTTTGGCTACAAGAAAGGCACCGCTTTTGTTCCCGTTTGCACGTCCATTGCAGAATTCCTCGTCTAGAGATGCTCCTGCTGGCTGGCTTCTGCTGTGCTCTGTCTTACACTGGAGCCTTAGTTTCAAAACCACCAGAATGATCGTAACTAGGATAGGCTCTGACTCTCGTTTGTAAAATTACATTTTAGAATTCTCTCTGTCTCTCTCTCTCTCTCTCTCTCTCTGTCTCTCTGTCTGTGTGTGTGTGTGTGTGTGTGTGAGAGAGAGAGAGAGAGAGAGAGAGAGAGAGAGAGAGAGAGAGAGAGAATGGGTGCCATGGCTGCATGTGGAGATCAGAGGAGATCAGAGAACAGCTTGCTCTTTGCTGTGTGGGCCATGTCATGTGACCAGGCTTGATGTCCAGCTCCTCTCCCATGGGGTCATCTCTTAGGCCACAGGTGGAATCTTATTTGAGGATCTCGTTTTATCTCTTCCCTCATTTAAGAGATTAACAGACGTTTAACATATACTTGTGAATCATGACTATATATTTTTTCCTCCCTAAGACCCTTTAGTAATATTAGAAAGAAGGCATGAAAGTCCTCTAGGAGCCTTGTTCCATTTGGTGTTTTTGGAGGAAGTCAATGTATATAACCCTGGCCCTCTCTGAGGTAGAGAAAGCAATGAGACAGAGAACTGTCTGTCTCCCAGTGTGGTTTCTTCTTGCCTGGCTCCGTGCTCACCTACTGGTCCAGCCTCTCCTCAAGCAAAAGAACGACTCTGCTGGAAGGCCCTTCCCAGTCAGCACATCACCTTGAACTGCCCCTGGGTCTGTAGTGTTGTGTGAGCAGCAGGAGACATTTGGCTTCAGAGTGGGTCAGATTAGCTTCACGTTCCAGCTTCTCCCCACTAGGTGTGGGATCTTTCTTATGACACTGATGAAGGTTTCTGTCTACTTATCCACAAAGAAGAGGTGCCATGAAGACTGCATGGACTAATGCCTATCACCTGGAGTGTAACAATTGCTTCTTCAATCTCACCAGAGGGAAAAACACAGTCTCAAAGCCCTGTGTCTTCTATACCCCTGCTGACCTGTGGCTCTGCATTAAGTCTTTGGTAGTGATCTATGAAAGTCATAGTCAACAGAGACAGCTGTGCCACATGGACCTGCTTAGGCCTTTAAAGCTCGAGAGGGTGGGTGGACTGGAGTGGGTAATTTCCTCAGTGAGCACACCAGACCGTAACTCTTTAATGACTTGACTTGGGGTAATCTCAAAGGGTCCCAAGGTGGAACTCTAAGAAGGCATTTTGTATTTAACCTAATGCTGCTGAGTAAGAGTAAGCCCTGGGAAGCATGGAAGTGAACTGAGTTGGGTTACACCTTCCCAGTGACCCTCAAAGTGTGCTCTGTGGGGAGGGCTGGATTGTCCAGTAAGGAATGTCTTTGATCTTCTGATGGGTTCTGTGTCCCATGGACTGTCTTTACTCCTCTACTCTTCTAAGATGCTGTGGCAGAAGCAGGACACAGGCCTCTTAACGGCACAGGATCCCAACCATCCTTCACGGTACCTCACAGAGGCAGCATTATAAACCGTGACCACTCACTCCTTTCTCGCAGGTAAGAATGTCTATTCGCCTGGAAGAACTAACCCTGAAATTTACGTTTTAGGCACAGAAAAATGAATTGTAATGACAGTGAACTAAAGTGGATTAAAAGGCATTGTATGTAAGTATGATGGCTCACACCTGTGATCCCAGCACATGTAAAGCTGAAACAGGAGGAATGCCGTGAGTTTGAGGCCAACCTGGGCTATATAGTGAAGTCCCATCTCAAAAAACCAAAACCAAATAAGAAGTAAATCAAAACAAGGAAGAAAAACAACAACAACAAAAACAAACAAATAAAAACCTCAGAAGTTATAACTAGGTTTTGACGACTGTGTACAGTTTTACTAATTTTGTTGTGTTGTTGATGTTTTGACTTCAAATATCCAGCAGAGGGCATGAAAGGAATTGGTTTAGTTGGGCGTACTGTGTACTGTGTATGGGACGCACAAAGAAAATGCAAAGGGAGTGTGTGGGGTCTGCATTCCACCCCAGACAGGAAAACACTTGCAACATATCGCAATTTTTGCTGCTTCTTTTATCTCTAGCCTTTGTTGAAAACACTCAGCTCATTTCTCTGTAAGTCTATGTATAAAACACACAGGACAGCACGAAGGAAAACCAGTGGTTTATACTCAGATTGATCGGGGTCTGAATTGGTTATCTTTTCTGTTTCTGTGATAAAAAGCCACAAACAAGGCAACTCATAAAAGAACGTGTTTATTTGGATTTATGGATCCAGAGGGCTAAGAGCCTGTTACGGCAGGAAAGTATGACACAGAAAGCAGAAGACACAGAGCAGAAACCGAGGACTCACATCTTCACGTTGTAAACACAAGCAGGAGAGAGAGAGAGAGAGAGAGAGAGAGAGAGAGAGAGAGAGAGAGAGAGAGAGAGTGCATGGAAATGGCTCATCTTTAAACTCTTAAAGGGCCACCTATAGTCAAAAAGGCAGCAACTTCTAAGCCTTCCCACCAGTGTCAGATTGTCTTTGTTAGGATTTTATTGCTCTGAAGAGACACTATTACTATGGCAACTCTTTGTTTCTTCTTCTTCTTCTTCTTCTTCTTCTTCTTCTTCTTCTTCTTCTTCTTCTTCTCCTTCTCCTTCTCCTTCTCCTTCTCCTTCTCCTTCTCCTTCTCCTCCTCCTCCTCCTCCTCCTTTTTCTTCTTCTTCCTTTTTTTTTTAAAGAATTATTATTTATTTCATGTACATGAATACACTGTAGCTGTCTTCAGACACACCAGAAGAGGGCATCGGATCCCATTACAGATGGTTGTGAGCCACCATGTGGTTGCTGAGAATTGACCTCTGGAAGAAAAGTCAGTGCTCTTAACCACTGAGTCATCTCTCTAGCCCCACCATGGCAACTGTTATAAAGGAAATAATTTAATTGGTGCTGGCTTACAGTTCAGAGGTTTAGTCCATTGTCATAACATGGCTGCATGCAGGCAGACATGGTGCCGTAGAAGTAGCTGAGAGTTCTACATCCAGATTTGCAGGCAGAAGGCAAAGAGTGAGACACTGGGCATCGGAGACCTTGAAGCCCAGCCCCACAGTGACACACTTCCATCAACAAGGCCACACCTACACCAGCAAGGCCGTACCTACTAGTAGTGCCACTCCCAAGAGCTTATGGGGGCCATTTCATTCCAACCACTATAGTGATCAAGCTTTCAAATGTTTGAGACTATGGGCACATGTCATTCAAACCACCACAAGGACAAACCTGAAGAAAATACCAGATGTAAGCACATAACATTGTCCCCACAATAAAGCAAGCCTCCTTCTGAGGGAAACCTGACTACTGCAGCTCCGTCAGTAGAACATCACCGTCCACTGGGCTTCCAATCACAGGCTGAGTGGGGTAGGGTGAGACGATTTCAGCATCAGCCTAGAGGCTAAGTATGACTGAGGACTAGCTTTGTAGTTAAAAAGAAATAAGAATTGGCAAGATGTGTGTGTGTGTGTGTGTGTGTGTGTGTGTGTGTGTGTATTTCTATTCATGCATCTATATAGATGTGCACAAACGTGTTTATGTACACGTCTCTTTCCCTCTTTTTTGGTGTGATCATGAGACACACATACATCAGCACAACATTTAACAAATGCCTACTGTAGCATGTAGTTTTTGCTGTCCTGGTTTAAGCTCCAGGTGGACAATGCTACCAGCCCCACCCAGGTTCCCTTAGATTTGTGGATGAATCTCTCTCTCTCTCTCTCTCTCTCTCTCTCTCTCTCTCTCTCTCACACACACACACACACACACACACACACAGATAGACACACACATTAATATAATTTTCAACCTGCCTTATGGCTCAATTGCTGGGTGCTTCTAATGTCCCACCTGAGGAAATGGCCTATAGCCTCTCCTCCCAAGATCTCACATGGCTGGTCACCTTTTCTCCCTCCAAAGCAGGGCAAAAATCCTCCTACCTCCCTTGTGTTTGCTAGCTTGCCTACGGGGACTCAGAAGTTCTGCCTATTCCACCCAGCTCATTGGATGCTAGCATCTTTATTGATGGATCAAGAACCAATTGGGGGACAGGACCTTAGCACCAGAACCACCCCCTACAGTCTACCAAGTGCTACTTTCTATATTAAGTATGTGAAACACAATTTTTGTCTTACAATCACCCTACAAAGATTGCTACAAAGGTGACTAAGCACCTGGGTACATTTCTTCATGGGTCTCTCACATTTCCACGTGTTTTAGGAGCAAAGCATCAACTGCATTTTGTTCTGGCCTATGTCTTTCAAGCAGGCTCACACAGTAGTTTGGCTTGGAAATATGGAGAACATGTTTACTTGTGGAGCAAAGGCAGCATGCATACTGTCCATCACAGTAAGATTTAGGGTCCTTGAATAGAGAGCTTCTCTTCAAAATGTAAATGGTTGCCCCATTCAACTTGGGAGCACAGGAACTCATGTCACTGTTGCTTGCTATATGACCATGATAATGAAGCCTTTAGTCTCTTGACCAGGATCTTATGCCTCTTATCAGCATCCATGACATTGTGACAAGCTACCTGTTTAGATGTCAAGAAGGAAGAATGTCAGGTTTATCACAGTTCTTGAAAATATGTAAATAACTATGTAAGATCTGTACTTTCAGTACAGACCTGGTGTCCCCCGACTCACTCCCAGTGCAATGACCAATGAAAAGGTAAAATGACTTGGCTCGGAGTCAAGCTGTGTCTGGACTCTTGAGTCACCTTTCATCCTCTGCTCATTGCATCAGAGGGTGACACTTGGATAAATGTAAAGAAAACTCAAAGAGAACACAATTTTTATCAGGAGGGTTAGACATTTGGTCATGCCACGAGAATGTTTTTTATTGGAACATTTGGACTTTAGCAAAGATTATCCCTAGGCTAATTTATTGATTTACATTTCTCCTGAAAAGAATGATGGGCTTTTCTTCCTTGGTGACATTTTCATAGAAAATGCAAGTTCATTGGTTGAATTGAAGACTTGTGATAGAAGGTAAAATAAAAACAACATCAACCAGTAACCCTCAGGAAGGCTATGTTCACTGAGCTGTGTGTGCTGAGCTGGTGCATTTCTCAGAAATCCTTTCTTGTGTTGGTGTCTAAGGTGATGGAATCACAAATAATCAGTGTAAGGGAGGCTAGCTCGTGTTTAAGGTAGACAGAGGCAAAGTTGTGAAATGATAAGGTAAATCTGAGAAACTAGTTCTTCTCAGATGCCACTTCCCGATAACGTAGCTGTTGGGTGTATTTGGTCAGTGGAAAAAGAAATGAAAAGTAAAGGATGGTTAAGCAGCTGAATAGCATTAAGCAATCACTGAGAGTTAGCAGACCAAGACAGCAGGGGTTGAAATAGCATCTCAGAAACAGAGAACCCTTCATTTAAAGTCCTGTCAGAGGTTTCACTTTGTTTTGGACAGTGCTCATACTTAAGTCTCAGTCAATAAGATACACACACATGCTCTTTTTGTAAAGCATGTGTGTGCCACTAAACATCTTCTGAACAAACAGAATCCTTCTTCAGGACACTTTAGTCCACTGGAACTAGTTCAAGAAGCAGCTACCCAGTCCAGCTCAAGAGGACCAGGTGGTTGCAAAAGGTGACTCTGCTCTTAAATGGTTTCCAATCTGGCAAGGGGATCGAACATATAAATGAATACTGATAACAGAGTGTGGTGTGGGAAGAACATGTATGAGCTGCAGAAACCCAGAGAGCATCACCGCTGTGATCTCATGGTGGACAGAATACTGTACCTTGTTTTCTTTATGCCCCAAGACAATGACAGTCCTCGTTTGATTTATTCTTTCCATATGATCAAATGACTCAGTATTCCATCTTTAAAATACAGACGGTCTTTTTTTTTTTTTTTTTTTTTTTTTCATTTTACTCCATGAAGGAAACAATGTAAATGCTACAGGAAGTTTTTGCCTCTTTGAGGTATTTTTTTATATCGGTATCACAAATCAAATAATCTATGCAGATAACGCCATGGCTGCTGATCAATGGATTTTTTTTTTTTTTTTTTTTAATGAAGACAGTTTGCTTATTGATTTTGTCACAGGTATCCTGGGGACTGGCTTAATTTCTGACAAGAGGTTTGGCTTGGGCCTAACAGATGAGTCACTGGAGACTTGGTGACCATGAAGGTCCTGAAGTATCTTTAAATTCTAACCCCTTATTATTTGAGATTCCCAGGACCAGTGCAGATTTGGGTTCCATGGAAGCACAGAAGTTACTGGTTCTTCTTGGCATCATAATCTTTTTGAGCTCATCTTCTAAGTCTTTGTGACCGTGCTGAGCAGTTTCATAAGTGACTGGAATGACTAATCCCTTGCTTTACAAGGGGGAATCTCCGAGCAAAATGCCCACACACTTACACTTCATTTCTTCAAACCTTCCACGTTTTCTTAGGGCTCTCAATTATAGCAAAAACCTTACTCACTTGTCTTCTACCCAGTTCCTAAAAAGTGACCATCCCGGTTAACGTTTTGTCAACTTGACACACGTCAGAGTTATCTGGGAAGAACCTCAGTTGAGAAAAATGGCCCATCAGGTTGACTTTGGGCAAGCCTATAGGGGATTATCTTGATATAGGATTGATGTGGTAGGGCCTAGCCCACTATAGGCAGTGCCATCCCTGGCAGGTCATCCTGGGTGATAAAAGAAAGAAGGTTGAGCAAGCCATTGGCATAAGCCAATAAGCAGCACTCCTCCACAGCCTCTGGTTCAGTTTCTGTCTCCAGAGAACTGCCTTGAGTTCCTGCCTGACCTCCTTCAATGATAGACTGTGATCCGGATAAGCCAAATAAACCCCTTTCTCCCCAACCTGCTCTTGTCTTGGTGTTTTATCACAGCAATAGACAGCAAACTAAGGTAGTGACTTTGTCTATGTAAGAGACTGAAAACCACCTTATTTTCTTAGAGAATAACTGGCAAGTTTGGGGTTAGAGGATTTTAGTGGGAAAGATGGTCCAAGGAGAAGGAATAACCCTAGTTTATCTGAATGCAAGGCAGACAAATGTTTGGAGAGGGGGAAGAGAAAGGGGCAGGAAACAAGGACCAGAGAGGGAGGAAAGAATGACACCAAGACAGGATTAGAGGAAGGGAGCGCACAGAGGATGTGTGTGTTTAAGACGGCCATGGTGGTAATGCTGTAACTACATTACACCAAAGGGGCTCACTAGAGCATCATAGGTGGCTTCCAGCTCTGTGACTGAGACAACAATGAAGGTGAAAAGAAGGCGAAGAGAATGAGAATGTGCCTGAAAGCTACTTAAGAAATTAACCCTTCCAGGGCTGCAGAGATGGCTCAGTGATAAAGAACACTGGCTATTCTTCCAGAGGACCTGGGTTCAATTCCCAGCAACCACATGGTAGCTCACAACAGTCTGTAACTCTTGTTCCAGGGGATCCGACACCCTCATACAGACACATATATAGCCAAAACAACAATATATATTAAAAAACAAAAATAAATTATTTCAAAAAAATGTCTGTCTGAATTGATTCAAGAGGTGGGGGGGGCAGATAGAAAAAAGATAGCTGGGTTTCTCATTTGGATGTCTAAATGACAACTAATGAAACAACAGCCAAGCAAACACAGAGCACACGGGGAGACAAAAACCTATAGGCTTATGAGATGAGCACAGGCCTATCATCAACATGGAAGACCTGCATGAAGATACTCAGAGCAAACTGGAGAGGATGCAGACCTGAAGCCACGAGCCAACCAGTGCAGATGTGGAAACATTAGCAGGAGAAAACAGGAGAACCCACCACTGAGGCCATCATCAGTTAGGATGTCTTCCCAGACTCAACAGTTATGGGAGCCTTAAAATGCAGTGCTTATACGGAACACTAAACCTTCTCTTGACAGGCACTTGCTGAGTCCCTGTTGTTTATGTTGATTAACATTGAGAGTACATGACAATTGATAGGGACCAGAGCATGGGATTCCACAAAATAAAGACTGCGGTTGGAAACCATGGGGAAATGGAGTGTACAATCCAGCACATACCCTGTGTGCTGGATAATTTTATGTCAGCTTGATACAAGCTAAGGTCATCTGACAGGAGGGAGCCTCAATTAAGAAAATGCTTCCATAAAATCAGGTTATATGAAGGTCTGTAGGATATTTTCTTAATTTGTAATTGATTGGGGAGGGCCTAGCCTATCATGGGTGGTGCCATCTCTGGGCAGGTGGTCCTGGATAGTATAAGAAAGTAGGATGAGCAGGCCATGGAGAGCAAGCCAGTACGCAGCGCTTCTCCATGGCCTCTGCATCAGCTCCTGCCTCCAGGTTTCTGGCCTCTTTGAGTTCCTGCACATAGCTATTTCCAGGTTTTTATAGGAGCATCAAGGGAGTTGAACTCAGCTCTCATGATTGCAGCAAACTCTTACCCAGTGAGCCATCTCCCCAAGCTCCTGATTGATTTATGTTTGTCTATAGATTTCCCACCACTAGTTATGGAAGAGATTGCTCTTTCCACATATGTGTGTTCTTATCAAAGATCAGTTGACTCTATACATGCATAAGTTTATCCTAGACTCTATTCTGTTTAATTTAGGTATAGATCTCTATGCCAGCACCCTACTGCTTATATTCCTTCAGTTTTGGTGAGAAATTTTGAAAATTTTTGAGACCAAGAAGGAAGAGACTTCCAGTTTTGTGTGGCTAGTCTGTAACCTTTGAGAGTACATAGGGATTTTAAGATGGGATTGAGATACAGCTCAAAAGTAGATTGCTTATTTATCACCAGGAAGGTCCTGAGCTTGACCTCCAGTAACATATACCATACTAATACATAATACATAATACACACACACACACACACACACACACACACACACCTAATGCCACTGGAATTTTGACAGGGATTGCACTAAATCTGTAAATCAGTTCAGAGTTATTGATGTCTCAAAACTATTAAGTCTTCTAGTTCACAAATGAAGGTTTTCTATTTATTTGAGTCTTCAAGTACTTTCAGCAATATTTTGCATTTTCTACTATATAGTCCATCTCTATTATTTTGTCATTTTAAGAATGCTACATGTATAAAGATCATCTAGCACATAACTTTTTTTTTTGGTTTTTTGAGACAGGGTTTCTCTGTATAGCCCTGGCTGTCCTGGAACTCACTCTGTAGACCAGGCTGGCCTTGAACTCAGAAATTTGTCTGCCTCTGCCTCCTGAGTGCTGGGATTAAAGGCGTGTGCCACCATTGCCCGGCTTAGCACATAACTTTTCACAATTAGGTTTTTAAATACGGTATAATTCCTTTGAGAACAGTTGTATTATTCACCAGAGAGTTTTATTTATTTAATTATTGTTTGTTTCTTTTATTGCTGAGTTGTATTTCGTGGAATGAAGGTAACTGTTGTAACTGTTACCTGTTGGAGGGATTTTATTTGTTTCTGTTTGGAGCTATTTCCGAGATGCAAGCTGCTAAGTCATTCATGCACACATCTGATGTGAACATTTGATGGAATTTTGTTGGAATAAATGCCCAAGATTTCAGTTATTGAATCATCTGGAAAAGCACTGCTAACTTTATAAGAAGCTGCTTACATAACATAAATATGCTTAGCAATACTTTGCTTAACTCTTACCAGAGGCCATGTTCTGTTAATAGGACTGTGGAGTGTATGTCTTTCCTGGGTTTGCTTTTCTGTGAACTTTAGTGTGCTGGCTAGTTTTTATGTCAGCGTGACACAAGCTACAGTCAGTCTGGAAAAGTGAACCTCAATTGAGAAAACGATACATCAGATTGGTCTATGAGAAAGCCTGTGGTGCCTTTTCTCAATTAATTATCAACACATGAGGGTCCAGCTTACTATGGGTGATGCCATCCTTGAGCAGGTGCTCCTGGGTGATATAAGAAAGCAGAATGAGCGAGCCATGGGAATTAAGTGTTCCTCTGTGGCCTCTGCATCAGTTCCTGACCCAACGTTTCTGCCCTGTTTGAGTTCCTGTCCTGATTTCCCTCCAGGATGGAAAGTGTAAGATGAAATAGACCATTTCTGGAGGAGAAGCCTCGGGGCATGCTGGGAGCAGGGATGGAGATAGCCCAGCAAGTCAAAGCACTTGCCACCAAGCCTGAACACATGAGTTTAATCCCTGGGAGTCACTTCTCACTTTAGTCAGAATGACTAAAATAGCTGACAGTCAATGCTGGTATCTCTCCACATGGCTGCCGAGGAAGCTACCACCATAGTTCACCTCATCTAGTTATTTGAGCATCAAAATTTCAAACCTGTAGTAGATCATGGAGTTAATTTGCATCAAACTATATAGAAATTTATAATATTCCTACAGCAAGATGTCCCTGTGAGGACTAGCCTGCCACCAACGCTCAGAAATTACAAATACGATACACTAAAGATTCTCCATCAAGCTCACAAAGCAAGGACAAATGAGCTGTGCTGGGTTTGGAGACTGACGGCACACTTCTGCTTAGGAAGACAATGCTGAAGGACTCAGGAATACCAGTGAGACTGAAATTGCACCCTTCTGTGAAGAAGATTGTAAGAGATACAGGCCCATCTCGTCCTGGTCCAAGTGTCTGGGTACACCTTTGCATACATTTATTCCTCAAGTGATTTTTTAAAAAAACTTGTCAAATAAAACTTTAAAAAACAAAAACAGAACAAGCATTTGCTCCCCAAGTTGGTTTTTGTCATGCTGTTTATCACAGCAATAGAAACTCTAACTTTGACAATTAGCTTTCCAAGATTTCTCTGGGTCCTTCTATGAGACAAGTACCCCATACTTACTGCTGAATAAATACTGTGCTGTGTGAGGCTCACACAGTATCAGGTCCTCAAAGGATCTGTTCATCTCTAACATGGGCCATTTTATGCATGGAGTGTCAGAAGCAAACCTTCCTTTGGGCAAAATCCTTAGGAAAGGTCTTGCTGAGCCTCAAGGAATTTGAATGTTTCTGTTCAGATGAATGAAGGAATGTCCTAACAAAGGGCCAAGACATGGGGCTTAGCCCAGTTGAAGTGTATTCTCTCATAGTCTGGGAGGCTAGTAACCTGAGTTGGGGGTGCCATCAGCGTTAGCTCTTGGTGAAGACTTGGGGGAGACTGTCCTATGCTTTCCTCGTGGTCTCTGTGATTGCTGGCAGTAGTTCTTGGCACCGGAATTTGTGCAGGTGTGCCGCCAACCTTCACCTTCATGTTCATTCAATATTATCCTGTGTCTCTATCTCTCTGCTTCTGTCTCTTTGTCTGTGTCTGTCTGTCTCTGTATTTTTGTCTGTCTGTCTTTCACAGAAAGAGACACAAAGAGAGAGATAGGGAGAGACACACAGAGAAAGACAGAGACAGAGATAGAGAGAAGAAGAAGAAGAAGAAGAAGAAGAAGAAGAAGAAGAAGAAGACCCTATAATAGATGAGCAGAGATAGGTAAGGCCATTTTTTGCACAGAGCACTAAGCTTAAGAAAATGTACACCTCATCTCCAAAGTGAACCTTAAGTTGAACCCATGCAACAGGTATGTCCTTTATTAAAACAAAACAAAACAAAAACCAAAACCCTTTCAGAACCCAAGGTCTCAAGGCCCAAATCTAAGCTTTCCCCCCCTTTCAAGCTGGATAGCTTCCATGTATACACAATCTGAAGTTGCCCTGCTGGATTTCTGGATGTGTGAACTATCTGGCAATATCATCTGTATTTCACATACATGCTCTTTCCCCCTCCACTTAGAGTAGAAACACAACACTTCTTTGCCTCCATTTGCTGACAACTCTGAAAGCAACTGCTCTGGCTTTGCTATGATTGAATATGGCAGGAGCTTACACAGAGACAGCTCTGCATGGTTTCCTTGCTGGAAACTCTTGCTCATCTCAAATTTTCCATGGATGCTGCTTTTCTGCATTTCCTCAAAGCTTGGTTTCTAGCCATTGCTAATGTGCAACTTGCCCTCTGGTCCCTAAAGTCTCTTTCAGGCAAGAACTGCTAATTTCTCACCTTGAAGAATTGTTCCCTCAAAAGTCAAATGACCAGGCTGTACCAATTCTCTAGTTTTTGCCAGTTCTGCTTACAGTCTATTTTATTTAAGTACTTTCTTTCAAAATGCCATTGATGATAACAGGTAATGTCAGGGGAAGCTCCTGAAACACTCAAGATACTTTAGTTTTTTGCTTCTCACATATTTAGTTTAGGGGGCGTGGAGTGATTGGAGTAATCACTGTCTATTCCTTAAACATCTATCATTCCTTTTTGCTGAATTTTAAATCCTCTCTTTAAGCTGTTTATCTATTGCGTATTCCAGGCAAAGCTACGGGAGATTTGGATTAAGGTGGAGTTAAATGGAAGTTGGAGAATTCGCATCAAATAGGAGTTAGTAATGGCAGAATCCGTGTTGACAGAAAGGGAGTGGGAAAAGGAGCACACAGAGACTCCTGGGTTTCTGTGGCGTTTGTTCATTGAGCCAGATCCCTACAGGAGAAACAGATTACATATTCTGTGGAGACTTTGTGGGTGGGGTAGGTATTGGTGGATGTTTTGGGTAGGACTTTGAGCTACATTCACCAATGTCGGAGAAAATGCCAGGTCAGCAGTTGAATACTTGACTGTTAACATATAAATGGTTTCTAGGGCCACGAGAATGATAATTCAGAAGAATGGTTTGAAAACAGAATGAGAAAAGATAAGGTTGATCTACATTAAATTCAAATATTAGAGCCCAGTTGGGCACCAAAAACCAAGGCTTTTGGTTATATATAGTTACCAAGAAACCAAGACTTACCCAAACAACAAAAGGTAGTGTAATAGGGACTGGGTGATAGCTCAGTTGGTAAAGTATCTGCCTTGCAAACACGAGGACCTGGGTTCAACCCTCAGAACTCATTTTTTTAAAAAAGCCAGGCATGGTGGCACATACTTAAAATCTCAGTTCTAGGGAAGTAGACACAAGTAAATTTCTGGGACTTGACAGCCAGACAGGTTAGCTTACTTGGTTGGTTCCGGGCCAGTGAAAGACCCTGTGTCAAATAAAGATGCCCGAGGAATGACACTTTATGTGATGGGATAGCCCATTGGGGATGTAGGCTTAGGGTTGATAAGATTCAGCAGCTGAACAATGCCATTAATTTCTTCCTTTCTTTCTACTTATGGCCACTGCTTTTATGTGGTAATGTTAGTGTCCTGTGGGAAGAATGGAGCATTGAGATGGCTGTCTTTCTACCCATGACACTTAGAGGGGAAAAAAAAGAATGTGTTTATTATTTTCTCTAAAAATGTTTTCTTTTTCCTTCAAGGTTTCAAGAAAATCTTCTCATTCTGATGGATGAAATTGGGCCAACATACTCATGTCTGACCCCAAATTTGGTGTCCTCAGAATAGGGTTATACTGACTGACATACATTGAGAGAAGAGTCTTGTTCCTCATTGTTCCTTGGTAGGGGCAGTAAATCCTGAGGCTCCAGGGTCTGAACAATAATAGTTTCATGTATCAAAATAAGGTAGCCTGAATTTGGGAGAAACAATCACAACACATACCAGAACCAAAAAGAAAAATGGATTGAGAGAGGCTGGGGCTCAAAAAGAGAAAGAAATTAAGACAGTTTCCCCTATCATCTTCAGAAAGGGAGTCATGGTTGATTGGGTAGTTCTTGCTCTCTCTCTGTGTGTGTGTGTGTGTGTGTGTGTGTGTGTGTGTGTGTGTGTGTGT
>JADRCH010000040.1:3043957-3087261 GCA_019843965.1 Rhynchomys soricoides
TGGACCCAGGACATGCTGTGTGCGCTGGACCCAGGACATGCTGTGTGTGCTGGAGTGTGACCTCTGTCTTTCCATCATGATGCTGGCTTCTTGGTAGATCTTATTGCTTTTTGTTTTCTGCTGAGGGGAAGGATGATTTCCCTATCCTTGTAGATTCCCCAAAGATGCTGCTCCTGATTCAGCCAAAGCCATCACTTACGTTCACTGGGCTAATGACTGAGGACCAATTTCCAAAGATAGAGCTTGACAGTAATCAAACTTAGAGAAGAACAGATGACAATAACCAAAAGTACTACAAGTCACAGAGCACACAGAGAAATTAATGTTGGCAGCAGCACTCCCAGACATAAAATACAAAACACATTTCATCTGCTTGGGGGAAAAGAAAACTTTGTATAGGTTTTTGTTATGATGTAACTTCAGATCTCTGTCATTTTAGGACTGCCAACGTCCCACAAATAAAGTGTATTCCAGGAAATTCTGGGTAGAAGCCGAACTTAGAGTTTCCAAAATGTGTCTGAACCACTTCTGTCTTTACAAATGTCAGCCCAATACAGAGCCACAAGGGCAAAGGACACAGGTGATAAGGTAACTGCATGAGCAAATGGTTGAGATTCTAAGGAACTGTGATGACTTTGGTAATCTCAGGTGTGTGTCTTTCTGACATTCCTCTCACATAAACCTTCCAGACCAAAACGGTGCCTTCATGTGGATTTTCACCTTCTTACTAACACTGTCAAAACAGTCCATGCTCAATTAAGAAAGAACTTTTTATGTTTGCAAGCCTTCTAGTCAATACTAGGCTGCAATCCTTCCTCTTATCAACTAGATTCCTCCCCCCCCCCCCTTTAAGAAGCTCATGCTTTAGAGATTCTTAGAAAGCCTAGAGAAGGCTGTTAGTCTGTTTCATTCTTTGTATGGAACAAGAAGTAAGCTAAAAGAGCTAAAAAACAAAAAAAAAAAGGATGCCTCAGACAAAGGAGCAAATGGAGTTGATCGCCCTAAACTAGTTGGTCAAGCTGTAACTTGAAGAACTTACACAGTAAGACTTCTGTTATGTTTGAAATCTCTAGAGTGGGATTGTCTATTCTCCAGTAGCAAGGCAGGATAGAAAGACAAGAACATAAAGGGGACACAGGTAAGAAGAGGATTCCCTCACCCTAGAGTTTGGTGGAAGCCTTTGTCGAGGGTTTTAGCAGGACTAGATATATTTGGGGGGTGGGGGGAGGGTGCCTACACAGAGACAGTATTTCTTCTATGTAAAGATGTTTCAGATAAGAATGTGAAAAATGGTAAGGAACCATGGTCTTTCTCCCTTTCCAGCCTTAAACATACAATTTTCTAAAAATCTCAAAAGATATCCTATGCACAGGAGAAGGCATCTTAACTGCCTCATGCAGTCCTTGTGGTCTGTGCTGGTATCTTCTCCGGTTGTGATCTTCCCCAAGGCTCTCCTAGAGTCACAGTCATATTTGTCAGAAAAGATGAATAACAGACAAATGTATTTCTTAGCAATCCTTTGAGGTGAAATGTGAGTCACTAAAATCACCCCTCAGTCCTAGCTAAAATACTGAAAGAAGCAGGACCCATGTGTGGGCATATTTATTCTTTCCCTGAAAACCTCTCTTTCTTTCTTTTTTCTTTTTCTTTTTTTGAGTCTTAGATACTTTTCTATTACTTTGATTTAAATACCATAACCTAGGCAACTTAGAAAACAAAGAGTATATTTGGGGCTTACAGTTTCAGAGATGTCAACTCTACAACCATCATGATGGGGAGCATAGGGGAACCAGGCATGGCACTGAAGCAGCAGCTAAGTGCTTGTGTACATGATTCACAAGGAAAATATAAACAAAGCAACCTTGGAAATGATGTAGCCTTTTTGAAACCACAATTCCTATCCCCAGTGACAAACCTCCTTCAACAAGGCCACACCTCCTAATCCTTCTTAAACAGTTACACAAACTAGGGACAAAATATTCAACTATATATGCCATTCCCATTCAAACCACCACACACTGAAAGCAAAGATAAAGGTGTTCTCATCTTGAAGTGGAGTCTGAAAATATATTTTTCTCAATGCTACACAACAAAATGAACATGTAAGAAAATAAACATAGACATTTCTTTTATTAAAAGAAATAAAACCAAAGCAATTCTCTGGACTAGGTACATTTAAATACTGTTAAACTGTTAAAACTATAAGGTAAATATTGAAAATGGACAGGAAACTGGTTAGCTCCAAGAGAAAATATGATAAAACCGAAGAGAGAATAAAAGATCATCAAGAATATTACCAGTTTTCTAATATCAAAGTATAGAAATTAATGGGTATTTTGTTAAATATCATTATTAAAAGTGTTGTAATTATAGAGCTACAAACACATCAGGGTACAATACAGCACACGTATCTAACTATGTGTATCTTACATCACTTGTCTCTTTGTATATTATTTCTAACACTATGTAATAACTAAATAACATGTTCAATAAGTGTATAAAATATTGCTGTTCGGCAGACCCTCAGAAAAATGAACATAATACTGCCTGAGGACCCAGCTATTCCACTCCTGGGCGTATACCAACATGCTCCAACATGTAATAAAGACACATGCTCCACGATGTTCATAGCAGCCATATTTATGATAGCCAGAAGCTGGAAACAACCCAGATGTCCCTCAACAGAGGAATGGATACAGAAAATGTGGTATATTTACACAGTGGAATGCTACTCAGCTATTAAAAACAATGACTTCATGGAACTCGCAGGCAAATGGATGGAACTTGAAAATATCATCCTGAGTGAGGTAAATCAGTCACAAAAGAATGAGCATGGTATGTACTCACCGATAAGTGGTTATTAGCCCAAAAGTTCAGAATACCCAAGATTCACTTCACAGCAACGGTTGGGCTGAGCGTGAGGTCTCAGATGGAGGAATTGGAGAAGGGACTGAAGGAGCTGAGGGAGTCTGTAGCCCCACGGAGGGAGCAACAGTGTCAACTGGTCAGGCCCCTGGTGCTCCCAGGGACTGGACCACCAACCAAAGAACACACATGGAGGGACCCATGGTGCTGGCCACATATGTGGCAGAGGAGGGCCTTGTTGGCCATCAGGGGGAGGAGAGGCCCTTGGGCCTGAGGGTATTAGATGCCTCAGTATAGGGGAATGCCAAGGAGGGAAGATGAGAGTGGGTGGGTGGGTGGGTGAATACCCCCATAGGGGAAGGGGATAGGGGAGGGGAAAGGGGGGTTCCAAAGGGGAGATCTGGAAAGGGGAAACATTTGAAATGTAAATAAAGTATCAAAAAAAAAATTTCACATTACATGAAGGGATTTTGCCTTCTGTCTCTGAATATCAACCTCTTCCAAAGCAGAGGTACTTAATTCAGTTGATAGTACTTGACAGTAAGAAAGATATGTCAGAAAAGTTGAAGAGGAGGATTTAAGGGCTACTTAAATGCTGCTAAACTAGCACTCAGCAGAACTTAAGCTAGTATGAGTATGCTGTGAATGTGTTTAAACTTCTGCTAATTCTTTTGAAAACCTCTCTTTCTATTGACCCCTGTCATTAAATCTACACAAAAGTCTCTTTTTAAACCTCTACTCCTGCTTCTTATTCAGTCGTTCTGGAATTCCTTTCTCTGGTGAAGTCAACCTTACTTGAGTGGAGATCCATCTGTAAAGGATGAGAGAGTGCTGCAGGCTGTGGATGGGGGTGCTGGGCTGTGCCTCTGGTGCTCCACCTCTGATACTATCATGGACTGACTTTTAAACACCCTTTGTTCTATCTACATGGTCATCGTGCAGTAGGACTAAACCTCTCTGCTGGGCCTAAAGCTTGGCTCTGCTAACTGTTTCTGTGCCTGAGAAACCAACCTCCCATCTTCCCAGTTTCCCAGCAAACATTAAAAAATTTGCTAAGTGTATTTCACACCTGTTACTTGCAGCAAGTGAGAAGGTAGTGTTCAGAGACATTCAGGAAGAAAATGGCCCCAGGTAGACAGGGATATTTACATATTTATCTGTGAGTTTAGGGTTTTTGTTGTTGTGAGTTTTTTTTAATTTGCTGATCCAGGATTATTCATTCCTTGTGGGATTTGGGGGGGGGGTATGTGGTTGACCTTTTCAAATTGAAGTTTTCCTTTGAGCACCTTCTATAGAGCTAGATTGGTAGACAGATACTACTTAAATATAGGGTTAGTGTGGAGTGCTTTATTTTCCCCACCTATTGTGATTCAAAGTTTTGCTTGCTGTAGTAGTCTGGGCTGGTATCTGGGGTCTCTTAGAGTCTGTAGAACATTTGTCCAGGTCCTTCTAGCTTTTAAAAGTCAGATGTTATTCTAATGGGCGTGCTTTTTACATGTTACTATGTCTTTTTCCCTTGAAGCTTTTAATATTGTTTCTTTGTTCTGTATGTTTAGTGTTTTGATTATTGTGTTACTTCTTTTCTGGTCCTATCTATTTCATGTTCTGTAAGTTTCTTATACCTTGATAGATAACCTTCTTCTTTAAGTTAGGAAATTTTTCTTTCAAGATTTTGTTGAAAATACTTTTTGTGTCATTGACCTGGGTTTCCTCTCTTTAATTTATTCCTACTGTTGATAGATTTGGTATTTTCATACTGTCCCACATTTCTTAGGTGTTTTGTGCCTGATTTTTATTTTTAGGTGTCCATTTCTTCTACCTTGAACATTAATGCTTAAAATTCTGTCTTGTAGGTCTTACACTTTGTTAGTGAGGCTTCCTTCTGATGTTTATATTTTAGTTTCTAAATTTTTCATCTCCATTTTTTATTTAAAATCCTGGTTTAATTTAGTGATTATATTTTTTTGCTAAACTCTACTGTCATCTCATTAATTTTTTATTATTCATTCCATTGTTTGTGTTTTCATGGACTTTATTAAAGGATATATTCTTATCCTCCTTAAGGTCCTTGAACATATTCATAATTGCTATTCAGAGTCCTTCTCTTGTGCTTCAGTTATGTTAAACTTCTTAGACCTTACTGTGCTAAGGTTGCTGGGTTCTGGTGGGGGCATATTGTCTTGGCTGTTAATATTTGTATTTTTGTGCTAGTGTCTAGGCATCTGGAGTTAGGATGACCGGGGTGAGTGTAGGTGTTGATAGTGAGTCCTGTCATTGTTGGGCGGGTGTGCTGTTCTTTGATTTGTGTTGACTTCTCTAGACTTTAGGACAGTGTGGTGGCTGTGGGTTGTCTTGTAGAGAGTGCTTTGTAGGTTGCTGGGTGGCAAAAAGGAATAGAGATGGGCTAGGAGAGAAGGTTGAGGGGACTGAGGGAAAGGGTAAGCGGATTCTGTCTATACCAAGAAGTGGGGTCCCAGGAAGTGGGAGATGTGGTGGGAAGAGGGGATCCTGAAAGTAGATATCAGTAAGACAGTAATATGGAGAGACAAGACCCTGGATCGGTACCAAGAGTTGAGAATCTCCAGTGAATGTAGCTGAGGTGAGAAGAGGAGCACCGGTAAGCAGGTTGCTACAGGGCTAGGGGTGTGACAGGAAAGATCCTAACGGAGGACAGAATCGCCTGAGTCCAGGTCCAGTGTGGTCACTGGCGGTCCCAGGTAGACAGTGACATTTACGTATTTTATCTTGTGAGTGATGCTGGCTTAATACAAGTATGTAGTGATTCTTGTAGAAACAGTTTTCAGTCTTTCTGCATATAGGTCTTTTAAGTCCCAGCTTGAGTTCTCTGAAACCTCCAGGTTAGCCTTGCACAAACTAGCATGAAATTATTTCTCTCTTTCTTTGATACTGATTTCTTCCAAAACATAAAAGTGTAAAGTGAATATTGGGAAACAGGAGGGTGTCTGGACCATTTGTTATTTTAAGACAATATAGCTTTGGATCAATGGACTCAGCAACTCCTGTGCTCTTCAGTTCCTGGATACATTTCTAGTAGCTCTGAGACTAAGGAGAGATGATAGCTTTAAAATACTTTGATGTAACCAGAAACACTTTCCATCCTGTAAAAGCACCCAAGGACAGTGTTGGGAGCCATTTGCCTGCTTCTCTGAAGTAGAGGGTGGCGGGGGTGGGGTGGGGGTGGGGTGGGGTGGGGAAGATCCTACCTAACAGGCAGAGTCAAGGCAGGTCAGGGTCTGCTGGCAGATTTCCTGGTCTGCTGATTCGTAGAACGATAGGAGATACACTTTTGAGGCTCAAGGTGAGAGGCTAAGGAACAGTGAGGCCTCTGGATAAGAACAGATGTCCTGTATATATTTCAGCAATCATTTCTGCTTTCTTGTGGCTTTGCTTCCCACAGTTCTGTGGGATATAAAAAGGCTATGAAAAATAAACTCATGGCTGCTTCAGTCTATACCGCCAGTCCCCCCAAATCTATCTCTTGTCTCTGCATCTTCTTTCTGCCTTTCCTATCTTTAATGCTCGCTCCCGCCTCAGGGACTGTTCGACTTGTGCTAGTGGGCTCCAGCATAGGTGGCGCCCAATGTGGGGCTCTGAGCATTGGGGATCAAGTGAAGGACATTGGGGGTGGGGTGAGTGCTCAGAAAAAGAAAAAGGAGCTTGGAAAAAGAGAGCTTGGTGCAGTGAGTATTTTTCGAGAGTAAAAGACATAGGAAAACACAGATAAAGAACTCAGAAAAAGTAAAAATGGGAAATGGTAAGAGTTGTATGCTTTTCCATGCAAATGCTCAAGAATATGCTTCACTCTCCAGTTACTAAAGTAGGACCACAGCAATGACACAATTTTTTTGACTTTGTAGAGAATGTTTGTCCATGGTTTTCTGAGGAAGGTACAATATATTTAGTGACCTGGAAGAAGGCTGGGGAAAGTGTTCAAAACTATTATGATGTGCATGGACCAGGTAAAGTGCCTGTAGACACCGTTAGTCTTTGGACCCTATGGAGATAGTTTAGATCCTAGACATGAGAGGGAGAAATGGGCTTCAGGGAAGCATCTTCCCTCCGAGGTCACTTCAACTAAAGAGAAATTGGTCATGGTGGAGATGCACCCTGGTGGTGGAGGCCAGTCTCCAGCTGGGGGAGGTTCCCCACTGACCCCACCCAGGAGCCCCGCCTCTCCCCCATCCCCAGCCCTCCAACAGCACTGTAGACTCAGGAGATCTGGCACAAGGAAGAAGCCCCAGAACACTAAAGTTTGTGTGATGTCATCTGCTTAGATTGTGTATTAGTCAAGCCTTCCACATTTTGTGGCCCATCCCTATGTGATAAAGTATAATTCAATAGGCTCACAACTGTTCATGCTACACCAACAGTTAGAGGTTATATCTTGTTAAAAATAATGCTAATAAACATGAAAAATGTAATGCATCTCAATGTGAGCCCAAGTCACTGTATAGCACAGGATATTGACGATGGATAGGGATGAGAAATTCCAGGCCTAGGAGGCATTGCTATTTATTTCCAGAAGGTTGGAACAAGCAGGTGATCCCATACTTCACTGGGCATTGGGCATGCCAGAAATACTATGTTGCCTTTCAGGATAACTTATCTAGACCTAAATTTTAGTCTGCCACAGATGTGCAAATATGTGTACCTCAGCATTCTTTTGAGGCTTTGCTCATGGCAAGGGGATTGAACAGAGTGATCACAAGAGAACAGAACAGGGGTACTGCCAAGCACATAGAAAGTGTTCTGAACTGGACGTGGGTCCATGCAAACTGATGGTGTGTTAGCATCATCATTGGCTTCAGCTACAGAAATGGAACAGATAGAGACGCCTTCAGGCTTCACTAACTGTGAGTACTTTAGGGAATATCTGACCTCTGTGACCATTGTTATCGTTTCCTTTTTCAGTTACCTAGATTTTTATTTTGTATAAACATGTGCTTTTTAAGCTTAGAGGGTCTCCACAAAGATCCAAAGATCATGGGGCTTGAGAGCAGGAATGAGTGAAGTGTTGGGGAAGAATTTTAATGAGGGCAACTTTTTTTTTTTTTAAATTACTCATTTTATATAAATGTGAATACACTGTTGTTCTCTTCCAAAACACCAGAAGAGGCATCAGATCCCATTACAGATGGTTGTGAGCCACCATGTGGTTGCCAGGAACTGAACTCAGGACCTCTGGAAGAGCAGTCAGTGCTCTTAACCACTGAGCCATCTCTCTAACACCCATGAGAGTAACTTTTATTCCTCCTCCTTCTTCCTTTCTTTCCTTCTTTTTCCCTTTGGGAAAAATTACTTTCACTGCTTTAAAATGTACTTAGAGACAGAGTGCAGTCAGCAATGCATTTTTCAAAAAGTAAAATATGTGTTTGAAGTAAATGCCTTACAGATTCTATTGCTTCAATGAAACTGCATGATCAAAACAAGCCGTGGAGGAGAGGATTTATTTGACTTACACTTCCACATTATAGTCCATCGCTGAAGGAAGTCAGGACGGGAACTCAAACAGGGAAGGAACTTGGAGTCAGGAGCTGGTGATGAAGAGAGCATGGAAGAGTGCTGCTTACTAGTTTGTTTCCCATGGTTGGTTCAACCTGATTTCTTTTAGAACCAAGGACCACCAGCCCAGACATGGCCCCACCCACAACAAGCTGGGCCCTCCTCATCAATTACTAATTAAGAAAATGTCTTACAGCAGAAGCATCTTATGAATGAATTTTCTCAATTGAGTTTCCCTCTTTTCTATAGCTGTGTCAAGCCGACAAAACTAACCATCACAGTAAACCATCACAAGATAGCCTCTCAGAGTGAGAGCTAATGTTTCTCAAGACCCATCATGATGAGTTAAAATCAGCAAACTGTACATCAAGGAACAATGAGGAGAAAGCCTGAGGGACAACTCTTGCAGGTTGGTGTACATAGAAAGAATGGAAACTGGTCTCTGCCCCTGGTGCTGACACAAGCTTCCTAATCTCTTGCAATTTCCTGAGTGATGAGATGCTAAGTCTGTCTGATATTCAGAGTATAGCCTTTGTCTCCAGATGTGGAATTCCTGGTTCTGTGCAATTTCCCCAGTAAAAAGAGCAGCTTTTATTTTAATGAAGTGAATCTTGGTAGCTCTAGGACCAGATCATCAGTCAGGCTAAGTTGTAGTAAATGTTTAGCTGCACATACTTCATGCAATTCTGAAAGAAGGGAAGTGGGGGAGGGGGGAGAGTAGAGATGAGCTAATAATTGATGCCAACAGTGTGATGAAGCCTCCAGACACATGGGAGATATGGCCTAAGATAATTTCCATATCACTGAACACACTGTGGATGGCATCTGAAAAGAGGAAGTGGAGGCTCCCTTCCTGTTTTACAGTACTTGGTTTATGAGGCTCTGAGCATGGACCCTCTGCAATACCATCTACAGTAAACCAGGAGACACATTTCCTGAGTTCTGTCAACCATTCTGCAAACATTTGAAACTGAGGAGAGGCTCATGGGGATCTGATCTGTAGCCAAGTGGGACAGTTGTGGTTAACAGACTACTTTGTGTAAGTGGCATCTGAAGTAGGAGTGGGGAGTTCTTGGAACTGAGCCCCTTGTGTGTGGGGTCTGCATTAACATCAAGAAGTATCATGGTTGAACTGAATAATACCACTGAGGTTCTGCTGGCATCTGAAAGCTGGCCAGTGTGGAGAAACCTCCGCATGTGTTAGATGCTAAACAGGAAACTTCTACAGATGTTTTTCCTTTTCTGATGAAAATACAACCATGCCGTACTCCAGTTTCAGAGTTAAATAATGAGAATTCTCATGAATCATGACAACTTTGTGAGGGTCAACATGACCTGAGCAGAATATTCTTTCATTAGACTTGTCTTTGAACACAATCAGCATGACTTCTGTCTGGATGGAATCTTGCCCAAGCTTTTCATTCTACGTCATTCTAAGTTGGGAAGTCTATTGAAGGTTATCTAACTAGAAAGAGAAAAAATGTTCATTTTGAAGGGAAACATAGCTAAACCCATGGAAATCTGTCAGTAACACCACACCAAGTGAGAATGGAGCAATGATGGTGGTGTAGTGAATATGTGTTCCATATGAATACATATTCAGAATGCCACTGTGTAGCTCAGGCTGCCTTTGAACTCATTATCATCTTCTTCAGTCTCCTGGGTGCTAGGATTAGAAGCAGGTACAAACACCCAGATGTTTTCACTTTATTCTTACAAACATTATAAATTTTCTTTTTGAATACCTAGTGGTAAAAAAGGACATCAAACAGTCATCCTATCCAGCATTGGAAGAAAGTTAAAGCAAGCCATGTGGGTGCTATTTCATATAGGCTGCTTGCTGCGGATGAGCATCTGTGGGGCAGTGATCTGGCGGGCAGTCTGGCACACCAGTTTAGCACGGGCAAACTCTGGGAGACCTAGCGAAGTAATTCGCAAGGGACCGGAAATGTTATGCCAAGACTCCCGGGAGGTCCAGTCACAGTCACATATCACAACCCTGGTAGAGGCGTGGCCACCCAACCCCAAGCCATCCCCATGTTAATGAGACACCTAGAGGCTTAGCCACGCCCCTTTCCAGTTACTATATCTGCCCCGCCTCTCCGGGAGAGGCAGGGGGTACAATTCAGCCATGCCACTCTCCACATGATGAAAATAAATGTCTTAGAATTATGAACTGCCTCTTCATCTGGACCCGCTGTGGGAAGAGAGGGATCTGGCCCTCGATTAATGAGCCTTGGCTAATCTCTCGCTAAGGGAATCTCAGTGCTCCCAGACAGTACCCGTTCACCCAAGCCTAAACAGTAAGTCCGGAGCCCAAAGCCGCCAAGATCCAGTCCGGCAGGAACCCCAGCTGCGCTCTGGCTAGCCCATCTGCGGCACCCTGCGGCGACTGACTGCGGTGTCCTGAGCTAGAGAACCCACGGAGACAGCTGCCTCGTGTTCCCCGGGAATGGCCCCCTCCCCGACCCATGGGCAGGGCCCGCAGAGACTTCCCACAGCCCCCACCTGCCTCTCGAACTGTGTGGGAAGATGCGAGGTCACTTTCCATGTGTCTGCTGTCCTGCCCAGAGCCGCAGCGCGCCGGGACAGACATGTGGGGCTTCATTCCACCATGCAAGGGTTGCCCCGACAAGCATCAAGTTTATTTCTGGCCCTTGTTCTTGCATATAATTCTACTCACAGTTATCTGATTGCACTAAGGATAATTGCCTTAAAATGCAATTGTTGAGTATCGGTCTACATAAAACTTTAAGGTTTTGACACATAGTGTTAGGTGACTTTCAGAAATAAAGAAAGAAAGAAAGAAAGAAAGAAGGAAAAAGAAAAAGGCTCAACTAGCATGGCCTCCTGCAACAAACAGGAGACCTCAGTTTGGTCTACACAGCATGTGAACCTCTGGTACCAGGTGAGAAACTCAACTTCGCTGAGTTAGGCCTAGTCATATTTTCCCCAAACCAAGCTCAGGTACCTCCTGCACCAGGCCCATGTTTGTTTCAAAAAATTATGCTCAGGAGCACAGCCCACATGGCCTCCCATACCCTGCTTCCTCTGCTTAAGCTCACACTGCTTAGGACTCAAGATCCAGGCATTAGGCATGGGCTTCCTGCACGAGGTTCACCTACAGATCCCAGGAACGTTGGTCTAGGAGCCCAGCCTGCACAGCCTCCTGCAGCAATCAGAAGACCTTGGCTTTCCTTGCTTAGGCCTGTCTATGCTGCTCCAGAACTGCCTGTACCACCTCACAGAGGAAAAAAAGAGTCTCAACCTTACTAAGACATAGTCCTCTCCTGAACATTGCCTCCACTGAAAGAAGAAAGATGACTTGAAGATAGAAAAGAACTGTACCAACAAGCTACTCTAGATACATGAGTCCTAGTGCAGAAACATAAACAACATGACAAACCAAGACAATGCATCTTCTTTACAGATCACTTATCCAGTGATAATGGTACCCAGTGAATGTGACCGCAAGGACTTCCAGGCAAAGATGTTAAAGGAATGATTGTACATACATTCAAACAACTCAAAAAATACCTAAACACATTCCAAGAGATCAAAAACAAAGAGTTGAATTAAATAAGGAATCAATCTAGGAAATGAATGAAAATAGAATCAATGAAGAGGTAGAGATTGCTGAAGAAAACCGAAACAAATGATGCTGGAAATTAAAAACTCAATAAGCCCACTAGAAACCTCAAGGAAAGCATCATCACCAGTATGGACCATGTAGAAAATAGAATCAAGGCTGGAAGTCAAGGTAGAGGAATCCGTTCCCTCTGGAAAGGTTAAAAACAAAAAATAACATGAACATAACATGGGAAAGCTCTTGGACAACAGTGAA
This sequence comes from Rhynchomys soricoides, assembly GCA_019843965.1. Lineage (NCBI taxonomy): Eukaryota > Metazoa > Chordata > Mammalia > Rodentia > Muridae > Rhynchomys > Rhynchomys soricoides. The sequence goes on from JADRCH010000040.1 coordinate 3,056,190, forward strand.
AAAGCATAACCTTCAGACTGTGGGCATAGCAGGAGAAAAATAACATCCCAAAGACATATAGAATATTTTCAATAAAATCATAGAAGGTAATTTCCAAACCTAGAGAGTGAAATGGCCTTCCAAATACAAAAGCCACACAGAACACCAAACAGACAGGACCAGAACAAGAAAATCCTGTGGTGAGGAGCCTCCAAATGCTGGCTAAAGCTGAGCCTGCGACTATTGCAGGTCACACCCCTGTCTGTGAGGGGCCAGCTCCTCTACAGGGCTGCAGCGCCTCTGAGTCCTGGGAACACTCACTGACTGTATCGGTGGCTTACGACAGGGACTGAGGAAAAGCCGGGAGGTAAGAGCCTGCCTGCTTCTACCTGTGGCCAGAGACACCCGCCTGACCCAGGAAGCCTCCATATACAAGCAGTGCAGAGAGAAAGCTACCTGCCCACTTGTGCTGAGGAGCCAGTGGGAGGAGGGCTCCAGAAGCAGGATCTGAAGAACAGCTGGAAGAGAGAACTGGTCTCCCAGGATTATTGGCATCTGAGCTTGAAAGAAAGACAAGCCACAGTCAGAGAGAGAAAGACCAGCTAACACCAGAGATAACCAGATGTCGAAAGGCAAGGGCAAGAACATAAGGAACAGAAACCAAGACTACTTGGCTTCATCAGAACCCAGCTTTCCCACCACAGCCAGCCCTGGATACCCCAACACACCAGAAAAGGAAAACTCAGACTTAAAATCACTTATCAAGAGGATGATAGAAGATTTTAAGAAGGAAATAAATAACTCCCTTAAAGAAATACAAGAGAACACAGGTTAACAACTGGAAGCCCTTAAAGAGGACACACAAAAATCCCTTGAAGAATTACAGGAAAACACAATCAAACAGGCAGAAATACAGGAAAACACAATCAAACAAATGAACAAAACCATTCAGGAATTAAAAACAGAAATAGAAACAATAAAGAAATCACGAAGGGAGACAACCCTGGAGTTAGAGAACATAGGAAAGAAATCAGGAGTCATAGATGCAAACATCACCAACAGAATACAAGAGATGGAAGAGAGAATCTCAGGTGCGAAAGATACCATAGAAAACATGGACACAACAGTCAAAGAAAACACAAAATGCAAAAAAACTCCTAACCCAAAACATCCAAGATATCCAGGATGCAATGAGAACACAGAACCTGAGGATAATAAGCATAGAAGAGAGTGAAGACTCCCAACTTAAAGGACCAGTAAATATCTTCAACAAAATTATAGAAGAAAACTTCCCTAACCTAAAGAAAGAGATGAACATAAGCATACAAGAAGCCTACAGAATGCCAAATAGACTGGACTAGAAAAGAAATTCCTCCCGTCACATTATAGTCAAAACACCAAATACACAAAACAAGGAAAGAATAGAAAAAGCAGTAAGGGAAAGGGGGCAAGTAACATATGAAGGCAGACCTATCAGAATTACCCCAGACTTTTCACCAGAGACTATGAAAGCTAGAAGATCCTGGGCAGATCTCATACAGACTCTAAAAGAACACAAATGCCAGCCTAGGCTGCTATACCCAGCAAAACTCTCAATAATCATAGATGGTGAAACCAAAATATTCTATGACAAATCCAAATTTGCACAGTATGTCTCCACAAACCCAGCCCTACAAGGAATAATACATGGGAAACGCCAACTCAAGGAGGGAAACTACACTCAAGAAAAAGGAAGAAAGTAATCTTTCAACAAACTCAAAAGAAGATAGCCACACAAACAATATAAACAACATCAAAAATAACAGGAAATAACAATCACTATTCTTTAATATCTCTTAACATCAATAGTCTCAACTCCCGAATAAAAAGACATAGACTAACAGACTGGATCCATAAACAGGACCCAGCATTTTGCTACATCCAGGAAACGCACCTCCGTGTTAAAGACAAACACTACCTCAGAGTAAAGGGCTGGAAAACAATTTTCCAAGCAAATGGCCCCAAGAAACAGGCTGGAGTAGCCATTCTAATATCGGATAAAATTGACTTTCAACCAAAATTCATCAAAAAAGATTAGGAAGGACACTTTTTACTCATCAAAGGAAAAATCTACCAAGAAGAACTCTCAATTCTGAACATCTATGCCCCGAATGCAAGAGCTCCCACTTTCATAAAAGAAACTCTACTAAAGCTCAAAGCACACATTGCACCTCACACAATAATAGTGGGAGACTTCAACACCCCACTATCAACAATGGACAGATCTTGGAAACATAAACTAAACAGAGACACAGTGAAACTAACAGATGCTATGAACCAAATGGGTTTAACAGATATCTATAGACCATTTCATCCTGCATCAAAAGAATATACCTTCTTCTCAGCACCTCATGGTACCTTCTCCAAAACTGATCATATAATTGGTCACAAAACAAACCTCAACAGATATAAGAAGATTGAAATAATCCCATGCTTCCTATCAGATCACCACGGATTAAGGTTGGTCTTCAATGGCAAAAACAACAACAGAAAGCCCACATACACATGGAAGCTGAACAATGCTCTGCTTAATGATAACTTGGTCAAGGAAGAAATAAAGAAGGAAATTAAAGACTTCATAGAATTCAATGAAAATGAAAATACAACTTACCCAAACCTATGGGACACAATGAAAGCAGTGTTAAGCGGAAAACTCATAGCTCTGAATGCCTCCAAAAAGAAATTGGAGAGAGCATATACTGACAGCTTAACAGCACATCTGAAAGTTCTGGAACAAAAAGAAGCTAATACACCTAAGAGGAGTAGAAAGCAGGAAATAATCAAATTAAGGGCTGAAATCAACCAAGTGGAAACTAAAAGAACTATACAAAGAATCAACAAAACCAAGAGCTGGTTCTTTGAGAAAATCAACAAGATAGATAAACCCTTAGCCAGACTAACCAGAGGGATCAGAGACAGTATCCAAATTAACAAAATTAGAAATGAAAATGGAGATATAATAACAGACTCTGAGGAAATTAAAAAAATCATCAGATCCTACTATAAAAGCTTATATGCAACAAATTGGAAAATCTGGAGGAAATGGACACGTTTCTAGACAGATACCAATTACCAAAGTTAAATCAGGATCAGATAAACCATCTAAACAGTCCGATAACCCCCAAAGAAATAGAAGCAGTCATTAAAAGTCTCCCAACCAAAAAAAGCCCAGGACCAGATGGGTTCAGTGCAGAATTCTAACAGACCTCCAAAGAAGACCTAATACCAATACTCTTCAATCTTTTCCATAAAATAGAAACAGAAGGAACACTACCCAATTCATTCTATGAGGCCACAGTCACACTGATACCAAAGCCCCACAAAGACACAAAAAAGAAAGAAAACTTCAGACCAATTTCCCTTATGAATATCGATGCAAAAATACTCAATAAAATTCTTGCAAACCGTATCCAAGAACACATCAAAACGATCTTACACCATGATCAAGTAGGCTTCATCTCTGGGATGCAGGGATGGTTCAATACCTGGAAATCCATCAATGTAATCCACTACATAAACAAACTCAAAGAAAAAAAACACATGGTCATTTCGTTAGATGCTGAAAAAGCATTTGACAAAATTCAACATCCCTTCATGATAAAAGTCTTGGAAAGATCAGGAATTCAAGGAGCATACCTAAACTTAGTAAAAGCAATATACAGCAAACCAGTGGCCAACATCAAACTAAATGGAGAGAAACTCGAAGCAATCCCACTAAAATCAGGGACTAGACAATTCTGCCCTCTCTCTCCCTACCTATTCAATATAGTACTTAAAGTTCTAGCTAGAGCAGTCAGGCAACAAAAGGAAATCAAAGGGATACAAATTGGAAAGGAAGAAATCAAAATATCACTATTTGCAGATGATATGATGGTATACTTAAGTGACCCGAAAAACTCCACTAGAGATCTGCTACAGCTGATAAACAACTTCAGCAAAGTGGCTGGATACAAAATTAACTCAAGCAAATCAGTAGCCTTCCTATACTCGAAGGATAAACAGTCTGAGAAAGAAATTAGGGAAATGACACCCTTCACAATTGTCACAAACAATATAAAGTATTTTGGTGTGACTCTAACCAAACAAGTGAAATTTCTGTATGACAAGAACTTCACGTCTCTGAAGAAAGAAATTGAAGAAGACCTCAGAAGATGGAAAGATCTCTCATGCTCATGGATCGGCAGGATTAACATAGTTAAAATGGCCATCCTGCCGAAAGCAATCTACAGATTCAATGCTATCCCCATCAAAATCCCAACTCAATTCTTCATAGACCTAGAAAGAGCAATTCTCAAATTCATATGGAATAACAAAAAACCCAGGATAGCAAAAACTATCCTCAACAATGAAAGGTCTTCTGGGGGAATCAGCCTCCTTGACCTCAAGCTGTACTACAGAGCAGTAGTGATAAAAACTGCATGGTATTGGTACAATGACAGGCAGGTAGATCAATGGAATAGAATCGAAGACCTAGAAATGAACCCACACACATGTGGTCACTTGATCTTCGACAAAGGAGCTAAAACCATACAGTGGAAAAAAACTAGCATCTTTAACAAATGGTGCTGGATCAACTGGCAGTCTACATGTAGAAGACTGCGAATTGATCCATTCCTATCCCCCTGCACAAAGCTCAAGTCCAAGTGGATCAAGGACCTTCACATAAAACCAGATACACTGAATCTAATAGAAGAGAAAGTGGGGAAGAATCTCGAACACTTGGGCACAGGAGAAATGTTCTTGAACAGAACACCAATGGCTTGTTCTCTAAGATCAAGAATTGACAGATGGGACCTCATAAAATTACAAAGCTTCTGTAAGGCAAAGAACACTGTGAATAGTGCAAAACGGCAACCTACAGATTGGGAAAAGATCTTTACCAATCCTACATCTGATAGAGGGCTAATATCCAAAGTATACAAAGAACTCAAGAAGCTAGAGGCCAGAGATCCAAATAACCCTATCAAAAAATGGGGAAGTGAGCTAAACAGAGAATTCTCAACTGAGGAAACTCGAATGGCCGAGAAGCACCTAAAGAAATGTTCAGCATCCTTAGTCATCAGGGAAATGCAAATCAAAACAACCCTGAGATTCCACCTCACACCAGTCAGAATGGCTAAGATCAAAAACTCAGGTGACAGAACATGTTGGCGAGGATGTGGAGAAAGAGGAACACTCCTCCATTGCTGGTGGGAATGCAAGATGATACAACCTCTCTGGAAATCAATTTGGCGGACCCTCAGAAAAATGAACATAATACTACCTGTGGACCCAGCTATTCCACTCCTGGGCATATACCCAGAAGATGCTCCAACATGTAATAAAGACACATGTTCTACTATGTTCATAGCAGCCATATTTATAATAGCCAGAATCTGGAAACAACCCAGATGTCCCTCCACAGAGGAATGGATACAGAAAATGTGGTACATTTACACAGTGGAATACTACTCAGCTATTAAAAACAATGACTTCATGAAATTCGTAGACAAATGGATGGATCTTGAAAATATCATCCTGAGCGAGGTAACACAGTCACAAAAGAATGAACACGATATGTACTCACTGTTAAGAGGTTATTAGCCCAAAAGTTTGAAATACCCAAGAGTCACTTCACAACAAAAGTAGTTCTGAGTGTGACATCCCAAATGGAGGGTTTGGAGAAAGGACTGAAGGAGCTGAGGGAGTGTGCAGCCCCAGGGAGGTAGCAACAGTGGCAACTGGCCTGACCCCCCTACCCCCGATACTTTGGGAGACTGATCCACCAACTAAAGAATACACATGGAGAGACCCATGGTGCTGGCCACAAAGGCAGCAGAGGAGGGTCTTGTTATCCATCAGGGGGAGGAGAGGCCCTTGGGCCTGAGGGTGTTAGATCTCTCAGTATAGGAGAAAGACAAGGAGGAAAGACGAGAGTGGGTGGGTGGGTGGGAGGGTGGGTTGGAGTATATCCCCATATTGGCAGGGGGAAGGCAGAGGGAATGGGGAGGTTCCAAAGGGGAGATCTGAAACATTTGAAATGTAAACAAAATATGAAAAGAAAAAAAAGAAAAGAAAAAAAAGAAAAAGAAAATCCTGTGGCATATTATAGTTAAGTATTAAAAATACAGAATAAAAACATTCAAAGGGAAGAAAGATCAAGTCATTTACAAAGGCAGAACCATTAGAATAACACCTGATTATTTAATAGAATCTTTTAAAACCAGAAGGATCTGGAAAACTGTATTCCAAGTTCTGAAAGACCACAACTGTCATCCCAGAAAAGCAACCTATTAAAGTCAAAGGAGAAATAAAAAAAAAAAATTCATAATAAAAAAGATTAAAGGGATGTATGACCTCTAAACAACCTCTACAGAAGATACTGTAAAAAAGGTCTAAAGAGAAGAAGAAACACACCCAAGCAGTTACATGAAATAAACAAATAATTTCAGAATAGCTAATCAAAAGAGATTTAAAAACAAAACAAAACAAACAAAATAAAAATGTCACAAATTAAGAAATAACAGGAATTAATACGCACCAATGATAACTAAACATCTATGGTCTCTTAATTCTGTAAAAATACACAGATCAGTGTATTAGAGTGGGAAACAGGGTCCATTATTTTTATTGCTTTCAAGGAACACACCCCACAACCCATGTGAGTTCCTTAGTTGGGGTTTCATTGCTGTGAAGAGACCCATGTGACCAAGGCAATGCTTATAAAAGAAAACATTTAATTGGGGCTTGTTGTGGATTGCCCTGGGCTGTTTGTATTCTGCTAATTCTGCCCTCCTGTTAGGGGCTTCAGACAAGGAGTGAGTTACACCTGTGACTTGTGAACCAATCCCCTAATGAATAAAGGAGCCAATCACTGGATGCATAGGGAGACTCACATCGGAGAGAAGGAGAGAGGGGGGGGGGCCCTTTTTGGAACGGGGACAGCATGTAGTAGGTAAGATGTAGCTAGTAGAATCTCCTGGTATCATGGCAGATCCACAAGGATTCGCCACCAGAGGAAGCAGACTTTGATAAGGTTTACAAGATTAGGTTTTAGTTGATGCGCCCAGAGATTGAGTTATTATTGTTTCTGAACTAACTTTGTGTTGTGTTTTCCTTCACGCGGCGGCTCGTCTGGGTTCTAGAGAGAAAGGTACAGCGGCAAAGTGTGGGTTTGCCTGATGTGCACCACAGAGGCCATGGGGGTATTGAAGCATGGGGCTGGCATGGTAGTGACCCGCCAGCTGGGAACCTAGCGAGCTAGGTGGAGAGGTCATGGAGCTCTGAGTCAGAGCTCCAGGAGATGAAAGCAGGTCGGACATTGCCTGCCAATACATGGCTGGCCAGCCCACCGGGGGTGAGAGAGCCAGGGAATTGTGTGGGAACATGTGCCATACATTCAATCCTTTTTAATATTTCCTGCAACAGGGGCTGGCTTATAGTTCAGAGTTTTAGTCCATTATCATCAGGGTGAGAGGTATGGTGGCACTCAGGCAGATATTGTGCTGGAGAAGGAGCTGAGAGTTCTACATCTTTACAGGCAGCAGAAGGCTGCATAATAGGCCTAGCTTGAGCACAGGAGACCTCAATGTCTACCTGCACAGTGACACATTACCTCCACCAAGGGCAACACCTTCTAGCAGTACTACTCCCTATGAGCCAAGCATTTTAGCATATGAGTATATTCAAAACACCACGGACACTGCCTTAGGGAAAAAGGATGGGAAAAAATTCAAAGCAAATGAAATGAAGAAACAAGTAGGCATAGCTATTCTAGTAGCTAAAGAAAAACACACTTCAGATGAAAACCAGTCAGACGATATAAGGAATGGATACTTCATACTTATTAAAGGCAAACTCAGCCAAGAGCATATTAAATTCTAAATATATGCACAGAGGTGCAGTTATTTCACAAAAGAAATACTATTAGAATACCAGCATTCCCAACGAAAAGAAAGAAAAGAAAAAGGAAGAAGAAAAGCAAAGAAGAAAAGAAAGAAAAAGTAAAAAGAAAGAAAAGAATCTCGAGAAGCATGGAGTCTAATTTGTGTTGGCCATCAGCTTCTGAGCATGAAGTCTACTTTGGAGTGTGGCTGATATTCCCATTGTCACTCCATTAAAGAGAACTAATCTTCCCTCTCTCAGCAGCCATCATCTACAAGTAGTTTCTTGGCTAGGGGTGGGACTTTGGGACTATTTCCCCTCCCCAGAGCAGGAACGTTGGTCTGGTTTAAGCTTGTGCTATTCTTATGTGCTCTGTCACAGTGAGGTTCTATGTGCATCTTCCCTGAGGAACTGAGGGACAGCAAAGAATATGATAAGTACATTGCACAGTCAAAGAATAAATTTTAAAAGTTAAAAATACAGAAAATACAACTTGTGGAGCTAAACAACACACTACTGAAGGAAAGTTGTGTTAAGACAAAAAGAATCAAGAAGGAATTTAAATTTCTTGAATGGAATTAAAAGAAAACACAGCATTTCAAAATTGAAAAGATAGTCCCAAGAGGAAAGTTTATAGTGCTGTGTCTACATTTAAGTTAGAGAGAGAGAGAGAAAGAGAGAGAGAGAGAGAGAGAGAGAGAGAGAGAGAGAGAGAGAGAGCTGAAGGCTTTGGGAAAACAAAAACAAGGAACAACCGAAACAGTAGGTTGGGAAGAGGTAATGAAAATCACAGTGGAAATTAATGAAATAGAAATGAAATAGAAAATAAGGGACCAATGAAATGAAGAGTTGGTTCTTTGAAATTGAAAAGATTAACAAAACTGACAAACTTTCAGTCAAATTAACCAAAAGAAAGAGAGAGAAGACCCACTTAATAAAATTAAAGATGAAAGAAAGAGAGACATCACAACAGACACTAAGGAAGTTCAGAGGATTATAAGGACATACTTTAAAAATTTACATTCCACTAACTGGAAACTTCAAATAAAGAAATTTCTTAATAGATATGACCTACTAAAACTGAATCAAGATGAAATAAATGATTTAAACAGAGCCACACCATTCAATGGATCATTCTCCTTGGATTAACATAAATATGAAAGTCCTTAATAATATACTTGCAAACTGACTTTGAGAGTACTTCAAGGGACTCATTGGAAAGATAGCTCAGTGGTTAATCAACATGCTGCTTTTACAGAGGACCAAGACTTGGTTCCCAGTATCACATTGGGTGGCTCATAACTGTCTAATCTCCAGTTTCAGGGCGCTCCATCCCCTCCCCCTTTAAGCCTCTCTGGCCCCTGCACATAGAGCACATGCACACTCAAACCCACACACATATAAAAAACAAATATTTTTTTAATATGAACACAGCAAAAACACTATCCACCATAATCAAGTTAGTTTTATCCCAGAGATGCATGTATAGCTCAATATATAATTCATCTTATAAATAGACTTGAAGACAGATGATAATCTCATTAGATACAGAAGATACCTTTGAAAAATCCAACAGCCCCTCAAGATAAAAAAGTCCTCGAAAATCTAAGACATGGGACCGTATCTCAACATAATAAAGGCAATATACATCAATCCAACAACCAGCATCGTGATAAGTGGAGAAAATCCCAAGTGTTTCCACTAAAGTAAAGAACAAGACAAGGATGTTTACTCTCTCCTTTCAATACAGTGCTTGAAGTCTTAGCTATAGCAATAACATGAGAGAAGGAGAGAAAGTAGGTACACATAGGAAAAACAAAGTCAAGATACAAATGTATCTTTATTTGTAGATTATATGATTCCTTACTTAAAAAGACACCAACGGAAATCTCCCACATATAGTAAACATATTTTGCAAAGCAATGGAATATAAAATTTCCTCACAAAAATTAGTAGTTTTCCTGTATACCAATGACAAACATATCAAGAAAGAAATCAATCAGGGAAATAATCCCATTCAATAACATCAAAAAAAAAATCATGAAGTAACTCTAACCAAGGAAGTGAAAGACTTGTAAAACAGTTAAAATAACTGAAGAAATAAATTGAAGAAGATAAGTACACTTATGGATTGGTTGGATTAACATTGTAAAATGGCCACCCTACCAAAAGCAATCTACAGATTCAATGCAATCCCTACCCAAATCCCATAGGTCTGGAAAAAATAACCTCACAGTTCATGGAAACACACTCCAGCCAGAACGATCCTGAAGGACAGAAACACTGCTGAAGGTATCATCACCCCAGATTTCAAGTTAGTCATACAACTAGAATAATTAAAACAGCATGGTACTGGCATTTAAAAAAACTGGCTTGATCAATGGAAAATCTGAGAACCCAGATTAGAAGCCCACACTCCTATAGCCCCTGATTTTTGACAGAGTCCAATGATACATATTGGAAAAAGGACAGAATCTTCAATAAATGATGCTGGTGTAACTGGCTGAACACTTGGTATAAAAATGGATCTAGATTCTTATCTCTTACCCTGCACAAAACTCAAGTCCAAATGAATTAAAGACCTCAATTTAAGACTGAATGCCCTGGAGCTGTTAGAGAAGAAAGTAGGGAAACTGACAGGTACAGGAAACTGACAGGCACAGGAAACTGTCAGGCACAGGAAACTGACAGGCACAGGAAACTGATGACAGGCACAGGAAACTGACAGGCACAGGAAACTGACAGGCACAGGAAACTGACAGGCACAGGAAACTGACAGGTACAGGAAACTGATGACAGGCACAGGAAACTGACAGGCACAGAAAACTGATGATAGGCACAGGAAAAGACTTTTTGAACAAAAGACTTAATGTCTGATTGGGTAGACATTGAGATCAGCAATTGACAAATGGGACCCCACAAAATTTAAAGCTTTGTACAACCAAATTCACAATCATTAAAATGAACAGACAGACTATAGAATATGGAAAAAACTTTTACTAACTTTACACCTGACAGAGATTTAGTATAAAGAATATACAAAGTACTCAAAAATTAAACACCAAAAAACCTGACAACCCAATTAAAATTTGAAGTGTGAAACTAAACAGAGAGCTTTCAAAAGAAATACAACTAGCAGAAAAATACTGTTTTCATGTGTACACACACACACAGATACACATTATATATATCTAGTTTATATGTGTATATACATATGTACATTTTTATATACACATATACATATATATGTATATACACATATAAACTAGATATATATAATGTGTATCTGTATATGTGTGTATACACACACACACACACATACACATATGTATTTATTCATGATGAACTGTTGTATGGAACTGTGGGCAAAATAAATTCTTTTCCTCCCCAAGTTGATTTTGATCATGTTGTTTTATCTCAGTAATAATAACTCTAAGACAGGTACATATTTACAAAATGAAATACTATTCAGCTATAAAGAGAAATGAAATTATCTAAAATTACCAGGTAAATTGATGGAGCTAGAAATAATCATCCAGACTGAGGTAACTCCAAGCCAGTAAGATGAAAGTTGCCCAGTAAGACATCTGTGAATGCTAGCTTTGAGTCTTTAGATGCATATTTACAGGAGTACCACTGAGGTTAGAAAGTAGTAAGGGGCTATGAACGTGAAGAGAAACAGAATCTAGGTTGTATGGGAGGAGGAAGAAGAATAATGGAACAGGAAGGGTTAAGTGGGGTGGGGGATGGGAGAGCCAGACAATGAGGAGAGCATGAAGAGGGATTACTAATACCGAAGACTTTTGGAAAAACTATATGGAAATCTATTATTGTAGAGTTTTCTACAACATATACATATATAAAAATAATTTAAATGGGGTTGCCCAGTAGTGGGGAGTGGGCAATACCTTTCCTGGATACCATAGAATATTAAATAAAATCCCCAGGGCATGGTATTGATTATCTTTTTAAAGATGTTGGTTAGTGGGATCCCATAGACTCCTCAAAATAGTAAAAACAGTGCATTGTTATTGGTTAGTCTCCAGAATTCGATGGTAAGACCCTGTTGCTGAAGATGACACCACATACTTGAGTCAGGACAGAGAAATCAAGCATGTATCAGGTTGGACGGTTCCTTCTTTCTGGCTATCTCTCAATGTGCTGGAAGGTTCTCTCCATGACACCAAGGGAGAAAAGTGATCAGCAGCATTTCTCAGTTGTGATTCCTGTAAACTGTAATAGCAGTTGGCCTGGCAAGGCAGACCTGTTCATGCAATAGTGACAACAAAGGTTACAGGAGTGCCTAGTCTCTTCCTGATTATATTTAAAACCCATTTCACAAGATGGAATTCATGCCTGATTTAGCAAAAAATTTGTGGCCGGCTCAGTCATAGGATCTAGAGGAAAGTTAATACTGTTATCCTACGAAATAGACTTAGTTATAAGCTGGCCCTAAGTTGTTATCTGTATATACATAGATGGGTGCATCTCTCAACTTCATCAAAGAAGTTTACCATAAATGGTGATTAACACAGAATCCACAACTAGTCAGTGTGGAAAATAAGAGACTGTGTAGTCCTTGCCTCTAAATAGGACATCTGTATTATATTCCTTTCCCGCAAGGGCCAGGAATCATTGTGAAAGAGGGAGTGGAGAGACCGAGAGAGCCACGGGTAGTAGATATGGGCACTGAAACTGTGCTCTCCAGACACAGCAGTGCCATAACATCCATGAACTCACAGTAGCTGTGTGTGCATTCACAAACCTGCAGAAGATCAAGCAAGCCAGAATTCCAGCCCTGGTGGTGGGGGAGGAGCTCACAAAGTCCCATCCTCACTGAGGAGCTATTGGCCATTGGTGAGTTCTGGGGAGGGAGCGTCAGTTCCCTTCTGAGATGTGGCTCCTGAGAGATTACCCATAGTCCAGTAGTAGATGGTCCTGCACCTGATCGCATACAGATAGCACTAAGTTTTCACACTGTGTGTGTGTGTGTGTGTGTGTGTGTGTGTGTTTTAAAAACAAAGAGCACATGAAGTTGGGAGGGGAAAGCAGAGCCAGGAGGATAGGGAAGAAATTGGCGGGGAGGGAATGGGTGGTGGTTTTGATTAAAATACATTATATACATGTATGGAATTCTCAAACAATTAAAAAACCCTCACATACATCTTAAAACAAAACCAAAATTGCTCAAATGTAAAAACAAAATGGCTTCAGTATAACTTTATTAATGAAAGTCATATGGATTAGTAACAAGCTCTATGACCTTGGCATATTTCCTTCTTTTGACTTTTCTGTTCCAAATTCATCCTCACCGGTTGGAATTCTCTTAGACGCTGGGTAATCTGAACACAGGAAGCCATACAATGAAAAGAGCTGTCAGACTCACTCAGGATGTCCTGGGCTTTGCACTTAATAATATAACTGGATGGGAATTCAGGAGAGTGTTCTATAGGAAACAGGAAGGAATTATTACAGATAGCTTGCTAAGTCAAGGGCTATTTGAGTGATTATGGGGCAGCCTGTAAAAGACAGCGTTAACTTTTTCCAATATCAATTCTATTCTTAATGTATCTTTTGCTTTATTTTATATTTATTTATTCTTTTCTCATACAATGCATCCCAACCGCAGCCTCCTCTCTCCCCTCTCCCGATTTACCTATTTCTCCTTTTCCCCAGATCCACAGTTCCTCCATTTCCCTTCAGAAAAGAAGGGCCTCCCAGTGATAGTAACCGAACTTGACATAAAAGTATTCAATAAGACGATATCAAGGCTGGATGGGGCCATCCAGTAGGAGGAAATAAATCCCACATGCAGGCAAAAGAGCGAGACACAGCCCCACTCCCATTGTTAGGAGTCCAACAAAAACCTCAAGTTGAAGAACCACAACATGTATGCAGAGAGCTTGGTGCAGACCCATGCAAGTTCTGTGGTTACCACTGCAGTCTCTGTGAGCGCCTATGAGCCCTGCTTAGTTGATTCTGTGGGCCATTTTCTCCCACTGTCCTCGACCTCTCTGGCTCCAACAAATCCTTCCTCCACCTACATCTATGGCGTTCCCAGAGCTCTGCCTAATATTTGGCTGGCACTGATGATGACTGAGCCAGGCATCCATTCTATGACTATAGCAGACTATCAATAGGAATCATTTCATTGCCTTTTTTTGTGTCAGTTGTGTTTGGTTCTACCCTAGGTCTCTGAGCCATTCAGCCTCCTGATCCAGGCTGTCTAGGCAGTGTCAGGCGTGGCTCCCTCTCCTGGTAAGACCCTCCAGTTAGATCAGTAAACATCCATTCCCACAAGCTCCGAGCTCCAGGGCATCTTGCAGGCAGGGCAGCTTATGAGTCATACATAGATTTGGGGGGCTGGGTTGTTGTCCCACTGGAAGCTTAGCCTGGTTACAGAAGGCGACTGGTTCGGCCTCTATATCCTCCATTACTAGGATATAGTAACCAGCCTTGCTAAGGCCAGCCTCATAGGTCCCAGGAAGTTTCCACTGCACTAGGTTTCCATATCACTCCTATTCTTAAAGTAAGTTGAAGTTTTACCAGATCTTGATGAAAACGGAGCCTTCTGTGTCCTCAGATGTGGTTCTGAGACTAAGTCCTGACCCAAAGGGGCATTGCGGTGTACAACTTTAACGGGTCACTTTTACTTCCTTTTATTCTTTTACCTTCATTTTTTTTTTTTTGAAAATGATTACATTCTTTTCCCTCTTCTCATCCTTCCAACCTTTCCCATGTACTCTTTGCTCTCTCTCTCTCTCTCTCACACACACACACACTTATAACCTTTATTTCTTTAATTATATATGCTATATAATTAAATATATACATATTATAAATATGATATATAAAATATAATATTTATATTATATTGTAAATATATATTCTGATCAGTCCACATAATACTACCTATGTGTATATGATTTCAGGTCTGACCATTTGGTATTGGATTACCAGTTGGGGGCTGCTTCCCTGAGGAAGACCGTTACCCACCTCTCAGCATTCCTTAGTTACCTGTAGTTGAGTTTCCATGAGATTTCTCTACACTTTTTAAATTTTTATATGTATGTGTATTCTTTCTTCATCTCTGTTTGTGTACCATGTGCAAGTCTATGTCCATGGAGATCAGAAGAGGATATTGGATCCCTTAGAGCCCAAGTTATACATGATGGTGAGCCTCCTGACGTTGGTGCTGGAAACTGAACTCAGGTCCTCTAGAAAAGCAGCAGGTGTTCTTACCCACTGAGCCTTCTCTTGAGTCCCTAGACTTGTCTTTCAAGTGTAAGAAGTGTTCCTGACACCACATTTTCCTACCTGGCTTCAACTGAGGGCGAGATGTTGAGTTGCTATGAACCATGGGAATGAACATAGCTTTTGAGAGATGGTGCAAAACAAAGATTGGTGCCTGAGTCCTTTCAAACCTTAAGAATCAAGTCTCCTAAACCATCACTACTGCTTATTCCAGACTGACATACAAGAGCAAAATACACCTCTCCCTAGCCATTCAAAACACTGTTATTATGGACAGCTGAAAACAAACACCAATTCACATGTGTAAGATTGTATCTTAATGTAGCTTGGCATGCCATGAACCTATAAATGCACCTACATTAAATTATTTTTCCTATAAATTTATGATGAGAAACAATTGTATTATTTTAAACAGTTTATTATTGTATATTGAATTAATTAGGAACTTATTCCTAACTGAGAAATCTTATATGTATTTATATGGACTTCAAGAAACCCTCTATACATGTTCTTTCAAAGAGGAGTTGGACAAAGAAAAGTTTGTTCCCACCCTGTTATAAAAGCAAGGATTCTCAAGCACTTTACTAGATTGCTTGCAAGATATTTTTCCAAACAGAAACATTTCATTTTCAAAATGCTGAGACTGTCAAACGCCATTTAAGAGCCCAAATGGCTTCCATCAAATCTACACATTTGGAGTCCCACACTGAGAGATTTTTAGCATGCTCAAGAAGTAAGTTTGAAAACCAAACAGCACAAATGCACAAACGCACAAATGCTAAATATTAGTTCTTAGAAACAAGAGCACCTAAAAAGCATGAAGCTCTCCCCATGTAAATTCCAAAATTTAAAATCAACCTTTTCTGTCTTATTTTGTACAAACAGACGCAGTGCCAATTGCAGGCGTGACACAGCTGTTTGGCATCAGGCTGGGCCAGTTTAGCTGTTTTGCTTAAGAACTTTGGCTGATCTCTCAGGCTCAGCTGGAGTTCTCACAGCTTCTCAGCTGAGATCCTTAAACAAAGGGCTTTGTTGCTTTTGTCACAATAAATGTGACACAAAAAGTAAAAGTGAGAAAGTCTCTGAATTCTGCTTAACTGGTTGCCTCCAATCCCAGGATCACCCACAGGAATGAACAACCAAAAGGATCATTGGCTCAACAATTTTATTTTTATTTATTTATTTTTTCATATTTTATTTACATTTCAAATGTTTCCCCCTTTTCAGATCTCCCCTTTGGAACCTCCCCCATTCCCTCTGCCCTCCCCCTGCCACTATGGGGATATTCTCCAACCAACCCCCCCAACCCCCCACCCACTCTCATCTTCCCTCCTTGTCATTCTCCTATACTGGGGGATCTAACACCCTCAGGCACAAGGGCCTCTCCTCCCCCTGATGTCTAACAAGACCCTCCTCTGCCGCCTTTGTGGCCAGCACCATGGTCCCTCCATGTGTATTCTTTAGTTGGTGGATCAGTCTCCCAAAGTATTGGGGGGTCAGGCCAGTTGCTCTGTTGCTACCTCCCTGGGGCTTCACACTCCCTCAGAACTCCTTCAGTCCTTTCTCCAAGCCCTCCATCTGGGACATCACATTCAGTACTACAGTTGCTGCGAAGTGACTCTTGGGTATTTCAAACTTTTGGGCTAATAACCACTTAATAGTGAGTACATACCATGTTCATTCTTTTGTGACTGTGTTACCTCGCTCAGGATGATATTTTCAAGATCCATCCATTTGTCTATGAATTTTATGAAGTCATTTTATGAAGTTGTTTTTAATAGCTGAGTAGTATTCCACTGTGTAAATGTACCACATTTTCTGTATCCATTCCTCTGTGGAGGGACATCTGGGTTGTTTCCAGATTCTGGCAATTATAAATATGGCTGCTATGAACATAGTGGAACATGTGTCTTTATTACATGTTGGAGCATCTTCTGGGTATATTCCCAGGAGTGGAATAGCTGGGTCCTCAGGTAGTATTATGTTCATTTTTCTGAGGGTCCATCAAACTGATTTCCAGAGAGGTTGTATCAACTTGCATTCCCACCAGCAATGGAGGAGTGTTCCTCTTTCTCCACATCCTCGCCAACATGTGCTGTCACCTGAGTTTTTGATCTTAGCCATTCTGACTGGTGTGAGGTGAAATCTCAGGGTTGTTTTGATTTGCATTTCCCTGATGACTAAGGATGCTGAACATTTCTTTAGGTGCTTCTCGGCCATTCGAGTTTCCTCAGTTGAGAATTCTCTGTTTAGCTCACTTCCCCATTTTTTGATAGGGTTATTTGGATCTCTGGCCTCTAGCTTCTTGAGTTCTTTGTATACTTTAGATATTAGCCCTCTATCAGATGTAGGATTGGTAAAGATCTTTTCCCAATCTGTAGGTTGCCGTTTTGCACTATTCACAGTGTCCTTTGCCTTACAGAAGCTTTGTAATTTTATGAGGTCCCATCTGTCAATTCTTGATCTTAGAGAACAAGCCATTGGTGTTCTGTTCAAGAACATTTCTCCTGTGCCCAAGTGTTCGAGATTCTTCCCCACTTTCTCTTCTATTAGATTCAGTGTATCTGGTTTTATGTGAAGGTCCTTGATCCACTTGGACTTGAGCTTTGTGCAGGGAGATAGGAATGGATCAATTCGCAGTCTTCTACATGTAGACCGCCAGTTGATCCGGCACCATTTGTTGAAGATGCTGTCTTTTTTCCACTGTATGGTTTTAGCTCCTTTTCGAAGATCAAGTGACCACATGTGTGTGGGTTCATTTCTGGGTCTTCGATTCTATTCCATTGATCTACCTGCCTGTCATTGTACCAATACCATGCAGTTTTTATCACTACTGCCCTGTAGTACAGCTTGAGGTCAGGGAGGCTGATTCCCCCAGAAGACCTTTCATTGTTGAGGATAGTTTTTGCTATCCTGGGTTTTTTGTTATTCCATATGAATTTGAGAATTGCTCTTTCTAGGTCTATGAAGAATTGAGTTGGGATTTTGATGGGGATAGCATTGAATCTGTAGATTGCTTTCGGCAGGATGGCCATTTTAACTATGTTAATCCTGCCGATCCATGAGCATGAGAGATCTTTCCATCTTCTGAGGTCTTCTTCAATTTCTTTCTTCAGAGACGTGAAGTTCTTGTCATACAGAAATTTCACTTGTTTGGTTAGAGTCACACCAAGATACTTTATATTGTTTGTGACAATTGTGAAGGGTGTCATTTCCCTAATTTCTTTCTCAGACTGTTTATCCTTCGAGTATAGGAAGGCTACTGATTTGCTTGAGTTAATTTTGTATCCAGCCACTTTGCTGAAGTTGTTTATCAGCTGTAGCAGATCTCTAGTGGAGTTTTTCGGGTCACTTAAGTATACCATCATATCATCTGCAAATAGTGATATTTTGATTTCTTCCTTTCCAATTTGTATCCCTTTGACTTCCTTTTGTTGCCTGATTGCTCTAGCTAGAACTTCAAGTACTATATTGAATAGGTAGGGAGAGAGAGGGCAGCCTTGTCTAGTCCCTGATTTTAGTGGGATTGCTTCGAGTTTCTCTCCATTTAGTTTGATGTTGGCCACTGGTTTGCTGTATATTGCTTTTACTAAGTTTAGGTATGCTCCTTGAATTCCTGATCTTTCCAAGACTTTTATCATGAAGGGATGTTGAATTTTGTCAAATGCTTTTTCAGCATCTAACGAAATGACCATGTGTTTTTTTTCTTTGAGTTTGTTTATGTAGTGGATTACATTGATGGATTTCTGGGTATTGAACCATCCCTGCATCCCAGGGATGAAGCCTACTTGATCATGGTGAATGATAGTTTTGTTGTGTTCTTGGATTCGGTTTGCAAGAATTTTATTGAGTATTTTTGCATCAATATTCATAAGGGAAATTGGTCAACAATTTTATTTTTAAGGATCTATACACTTGTCGGCATGGTATGAATGCTGAGGTATAAAAGGATGTGTTTTGGAATCCTTTACCTCCACATTCCCAAAGGGGTAGAAAATGGCTGGACTGTGATTCAAACTAGAGGCTGGCTTGCCTGGAGGCCATGGTGGAGAAGAGAAGGTGGTGAGTCAACCAGGAAGAAGGTCATCAAAATGAGGTTATGTGTCAAGGACTATATCCCCACACCATGGAGATCAAATTCCCACTTAAAGCAGCATTTCTAACCTTTGATCTGCCCGTGAAGCTGAGATGGCACTGCTAGACAGGCATTGGGGTCTCAGGAACTCAGAAATTATGCATTATTTATTATGCAAATATGACCCCAATTCCTAGCCAGGGTCCTACAGAAGTGTTTGTATTTCATTTCATACAGTAAGATGGATTCAGATTACATTTCATCTTAGTCATCACATGATCTTTTCTTTCTTTGAAACTGTGTCTAGCAGATCTGGCCTAAGACCTGGGTTAGACAAACGGCAGGGGGTCTTCTGACCTGAGGGTATCTTTAAAAGCCTCTTATCTTGGTGGTGAGTATTCTGCCTTGCTTTCATTCTTTCAGATGCCATCAATGAAGGTCAAGACCAGTGCATACTTTCTAGTTAAGGTAATTGTAATGGGAACAGGATCACTTGCTCTTCTCTTTTACATAGCCACATAGCTTTCCAAGTCATACATAGACTGGACAACCAATCAGTACTTAGTTGATTAACACATAAGCTGTCTTTATCTCAAAGCTTGTTTAGAGGTTCTAGTGGGAGAGTGCAGCTACTCATATACCCTTGACCAAAGACTGGTCCTTCCTTTATTCATGAAAGGTCATCTTCTTCAGCCCAGCATGCAGCTTTGGGAGGCAGACACAAGGAAGGGTAAGAGAGGAAGGGGACAACCACCTAGTCATTCAGAGCAGCTGATTCAATCCAGGCAATCAATTGTGTCACATCCAGATCACCTTCATACCCTGTTCTCTAGATCCATTTGGAAAACAATGAACTTATTCCAGCTCCAAAGCTAAGAGTGTTGTCAGAGAACACCTGACCCATGTGAGAGCTGTCCTGCTTACCTGACTTCCTCACAAATGTATTTGTGTTGGTGACCCAGTGTGGTACCCTAAGCACGATCTGTTTTCTCCAGAAGACTCACTGAGATCAATGTTAGACACTAGAAAAGGCCCTTTGTGTCTCCACAGGTGACTGCTGTGGGCTTCTACAAGATGAAGAATTGAATAAACAAGAGCTAAAACCAGATGACTCTTTAACCCCATGAGTATATCTGTTTTGGATCCTAGAAATAAGTCTTCTTAGTGTCATGGAACATAAAACAACACTGGACCGGCACATGCATCAATGTGATGGAACTGTGAACTAAAGTTCCCTGGAAAAGACACACCCATGTTGAAGAATCTGCAGGCTGATTGGCTGATTAGAACTCCTCAATTGTGGAGAGTTAAAAAGGCCATCAAGAGCCAAAATTGTCTTAGGCTATTTTTAGTTCCCTTAGTAACTATCACCTACCTCCATTTCTGGCCTATCACCCTTATTAACTTAGCAGGTCACTAACTTCTATTAAACCAAAAGATAAGCATGCTATTCGATAGTCTCTGAAACCTACAGCAGATTTCCCTGTTTAGCTTACCCTCACCTCTAAGATACTCGACCACTGTGTTTATTAATCCATTGATTTATGCTTTCTTTTATTTTGTGGTTATAGAAGTTCCTGTAACCATTTCCACAGCAGAGTACATCATTCAGGATAAACTGAATTCATATTGCCAAGCCACGGTCAGCCATATTTAGCCTAGAATGAACTCTTTTATTGCATTTGACAGGCAGAGGAGGGGAAAACTATGATTGCAATTTGTTTCTATGTGAGACATTTTTCCTCATTTTCTGTTTATAGTTTATTATAACACCTAACTCCGGAAAATCTAACATTTTAATTAAAGTACACACACATCACGGCTCATATGCACAATCACAAAATGTGTAGTTGCGAGTCGTTTACTGTCCAGCCTTCTGATCACATCTCCATGAGCTCGCTCATCCTTTTTAAATCCACTTTCCCTTTCCCTGATTCACTAATGTACAGATTTTGTGGTTTTATTGATTTGATTACAAGGGGAAAAGTAGTTTAGGAAGGTAGTTTTTCCTCAGAGTCTGTGATTTCTATACAACATCGATGCAAGCTGCACCCACAAAGGAAGAGAGAAAAACACCCACACTGCTGCTGATTGAGTGTTCTGCTGACCTGATGTATAATAAATATCATGCAACAGCATTTTCCTGCAACCTGGGCTCCACTGCAGATAAAATGGAAAGAGACTGCATCAGAAAGATAGCTAAATAAACTAACAAATATTTATTTGAAAAAAAATATAAAGAAACCACTGGCTGTAATCTATTTCTATGTGGTGCATTTTGGTGGTAGAAAGCATCTGTCATCCTGGGAATATTGTCTTTAGTAGGCCTCTTTTAGGGGTTTCTAGTCATTTGGACTGTAGCTGAAATGAGACTCCATTTCTGATGGAAGAAAAGTGAAGGGCAGACAACACTGATCTGACTGGGGAGGTTAAATCCGGTGTAAGGGTCTTGCTGAAGAACTTTTCTAGAAATCTAGCTCATCCTTTGGGTTCCTTGTCTAAATGTCAGAGCCAGATGTCCTCGGACAGAGAGTTTGATTCGATCATATTGAGTGGGACTAGGGAGGGAGAACTGGAAAAGACCTCCAGGTTGATTGTCCATCAAGTTCAAGTTAAGCAAACCAATGTACTGTACAGACTTTCAGGCCAATAGTAAACACTTCTCAGCAATAAGCTGTATTGGATTCACTCTTCCAATTCTTGACTGTGCCATGAGCATCCTAAGAATCCTCCTTAATCAGTAACTTAGTCTGTGCCTATTTTCTTGGTAAACACCAATGGCTCAGTGGATGATAAAATATCTTAGAATTATATACTTTTGGAAGGCTATGGTGATTTTGAACCTTTGCATCATATAGTTTTTAGATAAGTTTGAATTAAATTCCAGATAAACATGTTATCATCTTTAAGACATGGATCTCATATGTTGCTTGGAACACATGCATTCAAAGCTTGGTTTCTAGAAGGGGGGCTGAGCTGGAAGAGGTAAATCATTGGTATATTGGCCCCTGAGGGGTATATTGAGGTCCCAGCTTCTACCTCTCAGGCTTTTCATGGGAGACTCCAGAATGCCACAGGATGTTCCTTCTCCCGGACGCAGAAGAGGTTACTGTGTGATTACAGTTATTGTCAAGCACACCACATTTAGATATAGCTTCTCTTGATAAAAGGAAGCTGTGTATCTCCAGTAATGGAGGAGAAATAGGATGCCTACGAATTCTGAGAAAGTGTGATCCTATTTTATAAGATGTCACCCTCAACTATATCATATCAGCAAAAGAACACAAAGGATCTTGAATTTCAGGGATCACGTGAGGTAAAGTCTTAGCATGCCACTGTGACCTGTGACTTCTGCCCTGGAGAAGGAAACAGCAGAGACACAGAGACCGACTTCCAAATCCTTTAGTCTACAGCCTGACAGAGCTCACAGGCATGTGGATGGATGGTGTCACATGTTCCTCAGCCCAGTGTAGCTAAAAGACCCTATCTTCAGGCTATTAGGCCCCATTCAGTGGCCCTGTTAACAAGGGTGTACTGGCTAGTCTTATGCCAACTTGACACAAGCTAGAGTTACCTAAAATTAGGGAACCTTGAGTGAGAAAGTGAGAAAATGCCTCCATAAGATTCGTCTGTAAGGTATTTTCTTTCTTTCTTTCTTTCTTTCTTTCTTTCTTTCTTTCTTTCTTTTTCTTTCTCTCTTTCCTTCCTTTCTTCCTTCTTTCTTTTATTCTTTTTTCCTTCTTTCTTTTATTTCTTTTTTCTTTTATTCTATTTCTTTTATTCATCATATTTTTATTGATTATTTGGAAATTTCACATCATGAGCCCCAAGCACACTCAATTCCCAGTCCTCCTAGGTCTATACCCCCATCCTTGTGACAACCAAACTCCAAAGAAAGAGGAGGAGGAGGGGCAGAGGAAGAAGAGGGGGAGGGGAAGGAGGAGGAGGAATAGGAGGAGGAGGAGGAGGAGGAGAAGGAGAAGGAGAAGAAGAAGAAGAAGAAGAAGAAAAAGAAGAAGAAGAAGAAGCACCACCCAACAATCACACACACACACACACACACACACACACAAAACAGGTTCAATTTGTGTTGCCCATCTACTCACTGGAGCATGGTCAAACTCCCAAATTCCAGCCCCTTAAAGAAAACTGAGTCCTTTTCCACCTGCATCCTCACCAGAAGTCATCAATTGTGGAGAGCTACACTTCAGCATTCTTATCACAAATTTTAAGATTCTCTTTGTATGTGGGTGTGGGGTAGGGTATGGTATAG
The DNA here is from genome assembly GCA_019843965.1 of Rhynchomys soricoides. Classification (NCBI taxonomy): domain Eukaryota; kingdom Metazoa; phylum Chordata; class Mammalia; order Rodentia; family Muridae; genus Rhynchomys; species Rhynchomys soricoides. The sequence goes on from JADRCH010000040.1 coordinate 3,079,673, forward strand.
GGGTTGTCAGAGAAACCTTCTATGTCCTTCTTTCTCAACTGTGAGTCTACTGTCATCAATATTATGGCAAAAATAGCTTCCTTGCCCTTTACAGTTAGTGGGAGCACAGATCATGGACTTATACATAGTTTCTGGCAATAGCACTGACTTCCACATGGTCTCTGACATCAGCACATGCCATAGACCTTAGCATGGTCTCTGGGGGCAGTACAGACTATAGACATCAACATGGCCATCTGCTGCTGTGCAGGCCATGGACACCTTCATAGCTCTCAGCAGCAGCACAGACGACTGACATCTACATGGTCCAGGCACCAGCACAAACCACGGATATCTGCATAGCCTTAGTTGGTAACACAGGCCACAGACATCAACAGGGATTTTCTTAATTAGTGATCAATGGGCAGGGCCTAGACCATTGTGGGTGGTGCCATCCTTGGGCTGATGGTCCTGGGTTCTATATGAAAGCAGGTTGAGCAAGCCATGGGGAGCAAGTTAGTAAATAAGCAGCACCCCTGCATGGCCTCTTCACCATCTTCTGCCTACAGGTTCCTATCTGCTGGTCTGCTTACCGGGGGCTATCAGTGGGGATCTGTGGGGCTCTGGCCCAGCCAGAGCAGCCAAAGACTTGAAGATCTCCAAGGGGGAGCTGGAAAAAGGTGGGTTGCTGGGCCTCTTCCACAGCCACCACTGCCCTGGAGTAGGTGGCAGGTAGTGGGATACAGTAGGCGTCTAGGAGCCAAGGTCAGGGCCACAGAGCAGGAAGTGGCTGTGGTAGGCTAGAGCAGCTTCCAGGGACAAAAGCTTCAGGAGAGAGTACTTTTCCCTTAGGGTGTTACAACTCAATAAAACAGGCACTCTCAGAGGGTCTTTGGTGAAATAACTCATGCACTTTATTCCTTGTGGATAAGATCTTATAAACATTTTGGGGTGGATTGGGATCTAAAGGCAGATGCTTTCTATTGGTTTAGTCTGAGATGTTAGGGATGCGTCATCTGCATGTGGAAGGGATTCTGGTGTTGCCTTTACATGACTGATTGTCACAGGCTTCTCCGTGGAGTGTCATGGTCATATGTTCCAGGACAGGAACCTGGTCGGGAGTAGATTTAAAGTCCTACTGTTTTTAATTATGAGAATTGCTGGGATTGCTGAATCTGCTCGATCTTACCAGGTTTTCTGTCTGGTCCATTGCCCTACAACTCCTCCTTCTCTTTTTTATAAAGGAGAGGTGTCATCGGAAGATCTGTCTCCTGTGTTGAGCATGTGTACATCTTGTTCTACCAGCCCAGACTCATTGACATAGAAGCAACATTTCTCCCCCAGAAAAAATGCAAGTCCCTCCCTGTTCAGCAGTCAGTAAGTTCAGTAAGTTCAGGGCCTTCTGGCTTTGGAGAACAACTCATGCTAAAGAGGTTATCTGGTGTTGAAGGGACTCAAGGCTGTCTGCAGTGGAGGCCATTGCCCGGTCAAGCTTATCCTGGAAGTTGCTGACCAGATGTTGTGTTTGGATGAGGGCTGCTCCAGCAGTTTCTGTCACAGCCAGTAAGACAGTGAGACCCCGTCCAATGAGCAGAGGAATGAAGATCTCTCCCTTCTTTTGGCTTCCTCCCATCTTCAAGGTGAGTTCTTTAGATTCGTAGAGATAAATCTGGGGAACAATTATCGTGGGGATGCAGGAACCTTGAAAAGGAGAGTTAATATGGAAACCTGTAGTGGCTTTGTGCCAGAGAAGGGCAGGAGGGCTAACACATACTGACTTGGTGATGGTGATGTCAAGGACACATGTAAGATGGATGAGGTTTTGAGGTGGACCTTACAAAGCAGGGCAGGTAGGTCAAAGAGAGAAATGTCCTGTGCTGTGATTGTGGGTTAGGGTCCATTGAGACCATGAAGGAAAATGTTAATCGGAGCAGCTGCTAATAGCAATTGGGAGAGAGAAGCACAGAAAAAGCCTTGGAAGGAGTTGGGGATGGGCTAAGGGAAGGAGCCAGCTGCATATTGAATGTACTGTAGCCAGGAGAGGGTAGTTTGGAGATCCTTCTGAGATTGATTTTCCTGTTGAAGATTATTAACTCGGGTAAAGACTGATTTGGAGGTGGGGACAAGCTCACGGGAGATATGTAGGTCAGCTGTGGGGTATTTGGCATAGCCGTAAGGGTAGAGTTTACCTATGACTCCTGTTTACCAATGTTCATCCCATGAATCACCGATGGAAAGCTGAAAATGAGTTTTAAGCTTGTCAAGCATAGTGCTGCCATGACTGGTGGATTCCATTCTGCAGCTCCAGGATCTGCAACCTCCATATGTGGAGACCTGGAGACATTCACCTGTGTTTCAGTAAGGAGAGCAGAGGAAAGGGCTGGGGGTAGTGGAGATGGAATCTGGGTGTAGGGGGATCTCAGTCCCGGCCCGACACCTGTCCTGATTTCCTTCAATGATGAACAACAATATGGAAGCATGAGCTGAAACAAACTGTTTCCTCCCCAGCTTGCTTTGGTGTTTGTTTCATCAAAGCAATGGCAACCCTAACCAAGAGAAATTCAAGGTGATGGCACCATTTGACCATCATCCCTTGAAAGCTCTTCATCTTGTTGAGATTGAGTGTGAGTTGGAGGTGGCTCTTGTGCTGTAATCTTAAAGGCATCCGTAAGTCTATTTTCCTTTTATTCTTAAAGCAATCTTTTCTCTTAATTAGCTGTGCGTTAAGGGAAACGAGGACTCTCCTGTGATGGGTTAAAGTGTGACTCCAAATGTGCTTGAGCTCCTCAAGCAGCATGGCTTTGATTTATCAAGATGTTTAAAGTATTAGTCATAGGAGGCCAAGGGAGCATGGGCAAATGCCACACACACACACACACACACACACACACACACACACACACAATGAGACTTTGGTATGAATTCTTCCTTCCTTCCTTCCTTCCTCTTCCCTCTTTTCTGCCTCCTTCCTTTGCTCTCTTCTTCCTCCCCTGGCTTCTCTTTTTGATCCCTTCCTTTTCTCTCTCCCTCCTTACTCTGTTATTTCTTTACTACTTCTGTTCTTTATTTCATTGTTGGGGGGACAAATACAGCATTTTTGAATATTAGCATCGGGTATAGAACAGTCACGTTTATTTAGATTATCAGTTGTTTGTTTGTATGTATATACATGCTTTATGTTTTCACAAAAGAACCCTAAATGCACAATTAAGAGAAATAATATTTAAAATAATTTAGTGTTACAGGGCAATACACATTGACATGTAGAAATTAAAACAGAGCATTCAATAATGGGTACAGGCTCATTCAACAACACAGAGACTGTCACTCAAGTTTAATTCTATGCTGAGTGGCAAATTTCTCCATTTCTTTTCCTTTTCCTCATAAACATTGTGGCAAAATCCACAGAAGCTTTCTTCTTAAACTCCACTATGTGATGCTTACTTTTCCACACCATGGTATGTTTCCTTAGTGTCCTGAAGACTGTGAGAATTTTGTTATGACACTCTGCCTGGCAATTCTCCTGCCATGTGAGAGATGGTGTTCTCAAACACGTCTCATTTTCCTGGTAATGTTCTCTCTGAGGAAATTCCTAGGTGCAAACTGGTTGGATCAAATGTGTTCTCTTAAATGTTTTTGTGCTGCTGGCGTTATCATATCAAAAAGCAATGGCAAAACAAAACAAGCATCAATAGTACAAGCAAGAATAGTCATGTGGCACAGATAATAAATATCTGTCTTGTCCCATCAAGTTACAGGACAATTTCTTCCCAATCACCTAGTGGCCATATAATCTGGGTCACATATGCTTTCCTAGTGATCTCTCAATGAGAATATTCTTGAGTTTGGCAGATAATGTGTCATCATGCCCATTCTCAGGACTTGGGAAACACCTTTAGAATGCAGGACTAGAAGAGCAATGCTGACTGATTTTGTTCTTACTTATATATGGACTTGCTTTGCACAAAGTAAGCACACACCTGTAAAGTTCTTGCTGAACATATGACAAAAAGAATATATGATTGTGATACATGCATCTATGTGTATATCTATAGATGTGCATATAAGCATATGTACATATATAAATTTAAGTGTAGGTATTATGCATCTGATTCTTTCTGTATTACTCTATATTTAATATGCTATTTAATACTCTGAGGTACATCTTGTTTCCAGTGTTTAAGACATGGTCTTTAGTATAATGACTTATTTAACCTTATTAAACAAATATAAATTATGTATGAAAATGGTATATATTAAAACACCATAGTCCTATTTTTAAAACTCTTAGGTCAAGAATAGAATATTCAGACCAAAGTAATTCTAATGCTATCATTTCTTCTTCAGAAACAGCAGTACTGCTGATCTCTTATTAAAGAGACCATTCACAGAACGTTAAAGTTTAATGCAGTTTGATACATAGTTTATTTGCTTCTCTGAGTCACCCTACTAGTTCTGTGCTCTTTTATCTCACAGTACACTTGACACTGGTCAGGGCAAGAACTTACTTAAAGGCGCAGATACAGAAAGTTCCTCCAGTATATAAGATTAGAAGGAGCTGTTTGAAAACTATTAGCACATAGTGGGGCCAAGTGAGGCAAAGATGACAAGGATAAGCAGCCCATTCCTGATAGTCCAGTCATCCCAGGAAGAGATTATACAGATAAGACCAGGCACATGCCTCTTCTTCCTGCCACCAGGAAGTGGGTCTTTGGTGAGTCTTGTGGACTAGGTTGCATTTGACAATGACTTTTCCAGTGGAAGCTGGTGACTGAAACAGGACACTTCTCTAGACTCATCCTCACTGGCTTGAAAGCGATATTACAAGACCAGTGTGCTATCTGTAGACATCAGCTCTTGTCAAAGCTGTTTCAGAAACAAGATCTCACGGAGATTGTCTTTCAAAGGGTTCACATAGTTACAATTTTATGTCTTATCACAGACTTTAGAAATATGCACTGTCATGTCTAAACAAATTCCTCACACAGGGTCCTGTCAGTGAACTAGATAACATAAAAGCCCAAGGAAACCATATCAGAAACCATATCATCTCAGAATCTGCTGAGATGAGAACACCTGGCTGGAGCCTTGCATCCCAGGGGTGTTTGGCATAGCACGGAAATGTCCTTTTTTTTTAAAAAAAAATTCCCACAACACTGGACTACAGTATTTCCATATATAATGTGCCTGTTATAATTAATATGCTGGAGGATTAATATGCTAATGGACTAGAGGGTTTTTAGCAGTTTCTAAATTTCATATGTTATATAGCTGATATTTAAGCAACTTTAGTAAGAAAAAACTTTAGCCTACAAAATCTAAATTACTGTAAGATTTTTTTTTATTTGAAAAACTGCTTCAAATATAAAAGTTTTACGTTCTTTGCTGTAGCCCCAGAAATTTGAAAACAGAGACTTATGACCACGTATTCAAACCAACTACTGAGAAATGCAGGTGTAGCAAGAAGAAGATTTGGTGAGGAAAACTTGGAAGAAATAGAGAGTTGATATTTAGTATACATTTTTGAACTTGTAAGAATTTTACAAGTTCTTACAACAAGGAGAACAAGGAAAATTTCTCCTTTTAGAACAAGGAGAAATTTATGTGAATGTTTTCATTTTCTGTGTTAATACCCTTTTGTTTGACTTTGTGGGGTGATAGCGAATCCTGGCGGATCCACCATGACACCAGGGAAACTCTAGCAGCTACATCTTGCCCTTATGCTACCCCCATTCCAAGAAGCCCATCTCTCTCCTCCTTCTCTGTCCAAGCCAGAAGTTCTGCCTACTGGCCCAGTGATTGGTCCATTTATTCATTCGGGGGGGGGGGGGAGGGTTCACAAGAAGTCACCTAAGTATGTGATTCATTCCTCATTCCAAACAGCCCCTCCCGGAAGAGCAGAATGAACATTAAAACACAAACAGCACCAGGCCCATATTGTGATGGACAACAGTCCATCACAATAATTATAACAGGCACAATGTATAAGTACCATTTAAGGAAATATTTATGTAATACTCCTTTGTATTGGTCATTTTTGAAAAATAACTGATAGACAAACTTTGGCCATGGCTTCAGGAAGATTTCAGTTCATTGTTGCAGGGAAGGCAGGGTCATGTCTCAGGCTGTGGCAGCAGGCCTGTGTGGTAAGCTTGCTCATGTTCCAGCAGATGAGGAAGCAGAAAGAGTTAGGTCAGAACCAGCATTGTATAGTAGGTACAACCTACAGCTACCTTCCAGACCACAGCTCCTAATAGTTCCACATCTTCAAAATAGTACTTCAGGCTGAGAATGGGGTGTCTAAAGCATATTCAACCATGATACCCATTTAAGTAGCTACAGCCTATATGAAAAGCCCTTGACATAATGTCTGTCTTATATGAGGTATTATAGAGAAAAGCCAAGACCAATTACTTCTAATATTGGTTTACTGACCTATCCATCTCCACCCCCGTATCCTATATTACTGCCTTCTCCATGGACAAGTAGTCTGCTATCCTCTTCTCTGTTGTAGCATTAACTTCTTTCATAATACTAAAGTGGACATGCATTAAGTTGCAGCACATGTGCACGTGCACACATCACACACGCAATAGTTAAATAAATAATAAATGAATAATAAATAAATAAATGGTGAGCAAGTATATTACATTGTGAAAACATGGATTGTACCATTAAAAGCATTTGGTTAATAAATAATTAAAAGCAATTGGTTAATAAAATATAGAGTTATGATTGGAACCTTTAGCTTTTAGAAAGGAAACACGTGTATTTTCCCTTGTAACTGGAGGTATCAGAATGTCTCTGGGTCGAAGACGATTGACTTGCAAATTGGTATCCTGAACTTCCCACCACATCGTTTTAGACAGACAGTTGAACTCACAATTAAGGGAGGAAGAGAGCAGATAACGAGACGGAATATTCTAGCTTCAGACCTAGTGAAGAAAGATGGGCTGGCACACTTCAAGTATGAGATGTGACCAAACACTTGAAGATTGAGAAATGAAGTAACGGGTCAGCCACAGGGCTTCACGAAGAGGTGCTTCAGCTGAAAACCCCAGGAAATAACTGTCAGACAGTGGAAGGAACCACCACACAAGCTGTGCGTGGGGGGTTTGTATAAAGGGTGAATGTCACTTTAGTGGACAACATCCCTGATGCTCTCAGGAGAGTATTAACCCCTCCCTCCCTCCCTCCCTCCCTCCCTCCCTCCCTTCCTCCTTTCCTCTCTGCCTTCCTCCACTTCCTTTTTTTCCTCCTGCCTTGAACTTTTCCTTTAATTTCTTTTTAGAAATAAACAAAGATTTATATGTTTCTATTCGTCTTGGTACCTGAGCTTGTCCTCTTCAGTCTGCTGCTAGCGGTGATCATCTACAGAGGGATAGATGTACAAGAAAGCGTTGTATCTTGTGTTCGTCAGCTTAAAGAACATTGGGTTTGCTGACTATGTGGCAGATAAGTCTATTCACAGAAGAAACTGAGCACCCAAAGCCACAGAACCAACAGTATTTTATTTCATTAAAATTGTTATTACAATTATGTATTATGTATTTAACTATTGTGTGTGTGAAGACATGCTTGCCTGTGCACACACGCACTGCTATTGTGTG
>JADRCH010000040.1:3087271-3104289 GCA_019843965.1 Rhynchomys soricoides
TGTGTGAAGACATGCTTGCCTGTGCACACACGCACTGCTATTGTGTGCATGTAGAAGTCAGGGGACAACTTGGGGGAGTCAGCTTTTTCCTTCTACCGTGTGGATTCTAGGAATTGAACTTAGGTCATCATGATTGGCAGCTAGTGCCTTTATCGAAGATTATCTCATCAACGCAAATAATCTCTTAAATACAAATCTAACTACAAATACTGCAGTAATTTATTGGCGTAGGATGGAGGCTGAAAATACTTTGAGAATTCCAATCTGACTCCACCTCATGAAAATCTGAATTAATAATAAATCACAAGTGTAATATTTCTTTTCATTAAATATAATATTCATTTTCGAAGTATGCACTGCTAATTTTCAGTTGGCTTTAATAGGTGACTGGAGTCTAAATGTGGACCTTGTGGTGGGTTCTGCAGATGCATTTCATGTGTAAGAGGAGAGAGGTCAGAAGGAAAAGTCACCCATCGTTCTTACTGTGACTTCATTTGGGCGTTGTGTAAGTTCTTCTAGAAATTACTTGCTGATTTCTGTCTTCCCCTTAACAGCCTGCTGTGTCTGTGCTCTTGCTTGGGGTACAATTTTGTTTAGTTGCTTCCAAAAGGTAAAAAAATAAACTGAAAGAATGATCTTTTCCAAAATGTTTTCATCCAGGAAATGTTTTCATGGTTTGGTGTTGAGCCTGACATGGCCTTGGTGGGGACAGAGTGACATGGGGACAGGGCCCCCGTGTGAGCCTCCATGAGTGTCAGTGGCTACTGTGGTGTAAGGCTTGTTTGTGTAATAATGTACAATTTTTCTGGAACCAGTAGTATCAGTGGAGGACTCTTCCCTTGTTAACATTCATGACTCCAAGATGGTTAGAAATAGCAGGAGTCCAGGAGTCAAGGATATAGCTGTATCTCAGCAAAATGGTAAACACTGAGACCTTCAGGACAGCCCTTAAGGCTGTGGAAAGAGTCTAAATACATGAGTTTGAAAAGATATAATTTCTCAACTATGTAAATAAGGGTGTGATATGAATTACATTAGGAGCTTCAAGAATCTAAAGGAACAGAAACAGCTGTGCTGTGAGCTAACTTGTTAGAAAACTACTGAAGTAAGAGGTAAAGAGATTTAGGGGTGGTGATTGCAGGAGATCACACCCAGCTAAGTTTTGTGTTTATTCTTAACAAGTGCAGATGGATTTCTCAGTTCAGGGTCAGCCTAAGACAGAGCAAGCTTAGGCCCAGGCGTGGTGGAAATGGTAAATTCAGGGCAGGGTCCCACCCAGCCAGTTTATCCTCTGTGTTCAACAGAGGCAGGCAGATCTCTGAATTCTTTTGCAAAGTTAAAAGAACATGTATGCTTGCTGTCTCCTCAGAATCAAAGGGCTGGGGTCACAGGATGCTGATTCATAAGATAATCAAAAGGAATCCTGACGTAAATGACTGAATTGATATATAAATAAAAACACTGGGCTTTTGATCTGCCTGAGATGAGCTAGCAGAAAGTGAAAGCAGTTCTTTAGAATTTTTCTCTAGAGAGAGCTGAACTGTCTGGAGATCTCTGGAGAGCAAAAACAGCTCTTCAAGGACTTTTTTCTAACAGGATTTCTGACTTGACAAGAATTTTTTATAGCAGCTTTTCTGACTTCGGTCAGAAAACCCACAAGCTATCCAGAGAGCTTTTACAATTTCCACTATCAGGGAGAGCTGTCTCAACCAGAGAGTTTTTAGAATAGTAAAAACAAAAACAAAAACAACAACAAAAAACAAAAAAATGTCTATAGCAGTGCAGAACACACACACACACACACACACTGTCGAGAATCGGGATGCTTGAGGACAGAGGTGAGAAGGAAGCCTCGGACTCAAGGTCAGGTTGCAACAATTTATTCACTCATAAATGACAATAAATAGCAAAAATAGGATCGCATTCACTCAAGCATTCATATTTCACTAACCTCTGATCTGGCCCGATGTTGTGGTTGCGGTCCTACAGCAGTGCGTCAGGTAAGGGTCGCAAAGTGTCCTTCTTTTCGGTTCGTCTGGATCTCAGTCTGCCTCATCTCGACAGGCGACCAGTCTGGGTCTGTGGACTTGGACCTCAGAGTAACAACATCTCAGTTGGACTCCGGGAGGTGGCCAGACCAGGGTATTTAAGCTGCTCTTAGCCAATCATATTTGGGGCGTTGCTTTAGCTCATCCGTTGCTTTATTGGGCGTTCACTTCACTTCATCCTTATCACACTCATACACACATTTCGAACAGTCCCTGACTAGGGAAGCTTGGAAACTTCATATGTTGTTTCTGTAGTTTATATTGTTTGCATTTTATTCCTTACACACACACACACACACACACACACACACACACAGAGAGCGAGAGAGAGAGCACTTGGACCCATGATTGACTTCCAGTCCTTCTTTTCACAGCTCCCAGACACCCCTCCTCTCAGAACCCTCTCCACGCCGTGGTTGGTCCTTGGCAGTTTGGCTTATTCTACATGAACTATTGAACAGCGACTTAAGATCATTTTATTTTACTAATATAGAACACAATGATGCAAAAGAGACACCCCTACGTTAGCCTGCCATGGAATCACAGTCAGACACTCCAAAGATTCGTGATTTTATTTTGTTTTGAAATGCAATAAATAATTAAAAACACAAAATCTCAGACATCCTTATCCAGCCTTTCATTTTTTTGCAAAATCTCCCATGTTGTTATAGTTGATGTATTATTTTTAAATGATTTATGTGGTTCCATAAAGAAACAGTCTCTAGAGCCCACTGTGGGTGATGAAGCAGGGCTGGGGGAGTACATGGAGGTGAGCTGCTTGCCTCCTCCAGCCCCACCCTCCTGGGTCTGCAGAGGTGAGTGCTACATCCGTCCTGTGTACTGCGCAGAACCCGGTTCATGCTCCTGAGCTTTTTGCCCAGTTCCTGCTACTAACAGAGGTGCATGTGAGTTTTCACGACTCCCTCATGGTTTCGTGACTTCCTGCATGTACTTGATTCTGTCAGCTTTAAACATTGTCACACATGTGCTATGCATTAATGATACCAAAGTGTAGCTCTGCTCAGCTTATCGTTGGTGAGGCTCAGGACTGATAGGATATTTCTGGCCATCCTTTCATTTTAATAAATGCTATACGGATACATTCCTCCAGCAGTATTTGAGCTCCTGGGCTTAATCAATCTTCCTGCCTGTCTTAGGGCTTTGCTGCTGTGAACAGACACCATGACTAAGGCAAGTCTTATAAAGGACATCATATATTTGGGGCTGGCTTACAGGTTCAGAGGTTCAGTCCGTTATCATCAAGGTGGGAGCATGGCAACATCCAGACAGGCGTGGTGCAGGAGGAGCTGAGAGTTCTACCTCCTCCTCTGAAGGCTGCTAGCGGAAGACTGGCTCCCAGGTAGCTAGGATAAGGGTATTAAAGCCCACACCTACAAGGCCACACCTACTCCAACAAGGCCACACCCACTCCAGCAAGGCCACACCCACTCCAGCAAGGCCACACCTCCCAACGGTGCTACTCTCTGGGTCAAGCATATACAAACCATCACACTGCCTTTACCTCAGCATCTGGGACCAGGCACTTGGACCTTACCCCTGCTCTTTTCTTTTGAGACAGGGTCTCACTATGTAGCCCTGGTTGACCTGAGGCTTGCTGTTAAACCAAGCTGTCCTCAAAACTCAGAGATCCACCTGCCTCTGCTGGGATTAAAGGCATGCATCATTATGTCCAGCTACGCTCTTTTCAACAACCTGGACAATAAACTGCTGGATCTGCTTTAGATATCATTTCCCACTTATGTAGAATTTTCACAGCTATGGCAAACACCTGTGAGAGATCATTCCAAAGGGGGAAGGTTGACTTTCACGCATAGATGTAGGGATTTTCTTCCATGGTTGATTGGTTCTGTTGCTTTTAGGTCTGTGGCATGGCAGAATCACTATGGGAAAGGGTCATGGTAGGGAAAAGTTCACCTCAGGGCCAGCAGGAGGCACAGGGGAAGGCAGGACAAGGCTGGGATGAGATACGCCTTTCCAGGGCATTCCCTCATGATTTCCTTTCTTCCACTAGTTCTGTCACCTCTAATTACCACTCTAATTGAGGTTGCTATAAACTGTAATGCTAACTACTGGCCCTGGTTGCCTCTGAGACTAGAGAATCACACCAAGTGGTGCTATCTTGACCTTGCTCCTTAAATTTAAAACTATTACTTGAATAAAGATCCAGACAGCCCGTAACTAGGTCCAAGAGAGATATAGGTTGGGTTTCGTTTCTAGACTTAGGGTCTGAGAAGGACCACGAAGGGAGGAAAAGGTGGAGAGAGAAGACACCATGGGGTAGGTGAGTCATGAAAACAGCCATGAGGGCTGGCCAGTTAGAGTTTAGAGTGGCGCAGATGGAACATGGCAAGTTATAACTCAGGGTTATTAATACGGAAATAGACATAGCAGTATAGAGGGTAGATATCTGTCCAACTCTAGTGCTTAAAGGCTTACTATAAATATGAAGGTCGTGTATCTGTTATCTGGGAACTGAATGATCAAGGTGGGGTAGAAACCCCCACTGGGATTACAATAATTACCACAACAAGTTACTAGGATGTCCACAAGTTACCATGACCATCATGACTCTGTCAAGCATAGGCCCCAGAACCCTAATCCTCAGTGACTGGCTCTGCCAGCTGAGGACAAAGCCTTTCTGTGGCAAACATCATACCTAATGCTAACACCAGTTGTGGCTCAACTTTCCCCCCCCTTTTTTTTTTTTAAATAAACACTAGCTCCCGGTTCAAAATTTTATTTTCCTTTAAATATTTATTTTTATTTATGTTCACATGTATCCAGGTGCTGACGGAGGTCAGAAGACAGTGTCAGAGCCCCAGAGCTAGAATTGCAGATGGATGTGAGCCCCCCAATTACAGGTGCTGGGAAATGAACTTTGGTCTTCTAGAAGAGAGGCAAGCCAGCGCTTTTAATACTGAGCCATTTCATCGTGCTTATTTTTATCATTTAAAGAAGTATTTCTCAGCTAAATTAAATATTTTAATATTTTCTTAGCCATATACTTAATTCATTGAGAGCGCAGGCTGTATGACTGTTTCCAACATGTTTAGCAACATAAAAGACATAGTCAGTGCGTCAAAGCCGTTAACTACAGTTTCAACGACCAGGTGCAGATTATTGAATACCTAGCTTCTAGTGTTAAAAATATCCACAGGTAATTGTTAAAATGTAGCAAGGGTGACATCATTTGAGACCACGCGGAAAGTCCAAGTAGTGCTGTGATGGGGGGAGAGTGCCCGGGTGAGCGGCCGAGGAGAATGTAGAACTAAGGAGCCCATGTGGGTATCAGTGAGTGGAGAATTACTACGGAGGAGTCTGGCTAAATTCCACCTAAAAGGAAGAGACGCTGAAACACCCAGAATCACCTGGCTGTGGCAGAGGATTAAGACCTCAACTCGTGGCAATGATAAGGTCTTGTTCTTTTCCAGCGCGAAAATGTTTATTGTTCTTCCTCAAGGCTGTCTGACTACTCGCACTGTGTTATGTTCCCTTATGAATATTGAGAAATTTATTCTATGAATGCCTTTGGGATGTTGCTTGAATTTAAATTTAAAATTTCTTTGAGTGGTACAACAATACCACGAGCTTGAGATATCTTCCCATTCATTTACTTTTCCTTCAATTCATTTTAACCAGTGTTTAATGGTTTTCAGTTTATAGATCTTTGGTTTCCCTGATTTTTTTGATGCTCTCAAAATGAGATTATTTTTCTTGACTTGACCCCCCCTCTCCTTCCTTAAGTCCTCCCTACCTTCTCTCTCTGTCTCTCTGTCTCTCTCTGTCTCTGTCTCCCTTTCTCACCCTCTCTTTCTTTCTTTCTTTCTTTCTTTCTTTCTTTCTTTCTTTCTTTCTTTCTTTCTTTCTTAGTTTGGCAGAGAACCCTGTAACCCAGGTTGGTCTCCAGCTTGCTATGATGCCAAAGATAAGTCTTAAACATCTCGTTCTCCACATACCATGCTACTGGAGATCAAACCCAGGGCTCCAGGCATGCTGAGCCTTAAACCCCGCAGCAAGAATGTATAGAAGGATTTGAGCACTGGGTAAGTTGGCTTAGAAGGTTTTCAGTGTCTTGCTGGTCTCCTCTTCCACCCTCCTGCAGGCTTTGGAGAAGTGAAGTTGCAAACAGAATCATTTCAGAAGTGGCACCTCTGCCTCTGACATTTGACCTTGTATTCCACTTCTCCTGCTTGGACTTTCAAGTTCCTCAGTAGATGTCAATCTCTTTCTGTGTGTCCTCCTTAAGATGCAAAACAAGTATGATTTCCTGATTTATTGCCTGTTTAGGAACATGGGTTTAAAAATGCATATATTTGTTAATTTATAAAAAAAATCTCCTGTTTTTTTAAAAAGATTTTGATTTTCATAGTACATATGATTTTGAACTTTTCCCACTTATGGAGATCTGCTTTGAGTCCTAATAGACGGCTAGTCTATAGAGTGTTCCATATAGGCATCCCCTATTGATGGAATGTTCTAGTCTGTTAGGACTATTTGGTTGACATATGATTCAAGTCGAGTACTTCTTTTGTTGATTTGACTGGTTTAACTGTCCACCATCAAAAGAGGGACTGCAGACTCCTAGCTGTTTCTGGTGTTGTCTTCTTCCGTGCTCCTTACTCTCATAACTCAGACACTCCAGCACTGAGTGTGTTCACAACCGCTACATCCTCCTGATGAGCTGGCCCCGGTACCACTGAGTAATGGTTTTTGTCTTCATGACAGCCTTTTACTCCGAGACTGTCTTATTAGACACAAATATAGCTACCTGATCTCTTTTGATCAACATTAGCCTGAAATTTCTTTTGTTCCCTTCAGCCCCTAGTAAGGGGCTTACCTTACTCTTAATAAGAAGACCTTTAAATGTGGGCATCTCAGGTCAAACTGGAAACTGTACTGAGCATGGCTGGCTCGGGGTGGGGGTGCTGGGTTCTTCACTGTAACCCCTTTCTGACAACTCACTGGCTGGATCCCATGACCAGTTGGGGGAAGTATGGCTTCCCCTAATGAGGCTGCCAATCAAAGCCTTATGGCTGCCTATGGTCAGGGCTGAAAGCTCACACACAACTTGTTGGCCTGGAGCTAGACTTCTTAGCTTATTCCTTCTGCCCTACTAATCTTAGGGGTTCCATTGTTTTATCTCATCTCTGTGCATCTTCATCTGTGTCAGGCCCTGTCCTTAGAGAGTCAGGTCTGTGATGGCCTGAGGGTGAGACACTGTAGAGCTTTGCAGACCTATGACGGGCTCATTCTTCTTGGGCATCCATTCATGCACCTTCTTTGTTCCACACAAACCACAGTAGTGCTGTAAAGAAGTATAGTAGTATCTTTTCTCTTTTCTCTTTGGTATGGCTGCAGGAGCAAAGGAATTTCATATCCTGAAGAAGGAGTAAGCAGCACACAGGCATTTGTTCGGGATGAGCTCTGATGTCCCCATAGCTCCTCTCTGTACCATTCTTCTTGCTCTGGGCCCCAGCGTGCAGCACTTCCTGGGCTCTCCAGCACTTTTGCTTCAGTTCTGATGTGCTGAATGGGAATCATTGGCAGCAGACTGGGTGGAGGGAAAGAGGAATTTCATAGTGCTTGATTCTTCTGCTTCACCTGTGCTGGGCCACCAAGAGCCAGCTGTATTGTCCTATGGGAGGGCCTGCCAATGGTCATCTCTTACAGTGACAGCTGCAGCCACCACTACAAGCACAGCAACCACAAGTACAACCAGACTACAAACATGACTACTGCAACTTCAACCACACCACAACTCTTAACTACAACTGCTTTCTCTGGGATTAAGAATCTACTCTCCCCCGATCCCCCTTTACCACTAAAGAGTAATTACTCTCTTGTTTTTCAGCATTGGGATACTTCTAAGTCATTGAATAGTTCCTTTCTACAGGTCTGTAAATAGCTCCTCTTACTAAATGCACCCCCATTATCTTACTGGAACGCCCCCCCCCCATTGCACACTTATTGTCGACTTATCACTTCCACAATGCATGTGTTCAGTATACTTATCCTCCTAATATCACTGATGTGGACACTGAAGGTAAACAACTTGTCTATATTTATGCAGTTAAGACAGGGTTGTAGTTAACAGTTTGGTCTACTTAACATAAGAAACACAATACTTAGCCAGGCTCTCTAACTTCACTGTGGAAGGCATATTTGAGTGATTGTGGTTTTAGAGCCAAGAAAAAAAAAGATTGTCTAAGCAAAATAATAATAATAATAATAATAATAATAATAAATAAAATAAAATAATAATTTTAGCTATGTCAGTGAAAGCATCCAGGTTTTGGAATGACTCCAGCATTTTGTGAAGAATAAAATGTAAGACTAATATGCTGTGTGTGTGCGTGTGTGTGTGTGTGTGTGTGTGTGTGTGAAGCTGGGCGATATGTGTGAGGAATTACAATTACAATCACAGGTAAGAGTGATGAAGGTTTTCAGCTCCATGATTTCTATCCCATCTCCCACATTAGACCTGCCCCTCATGTGAATAATAGTGACGTAATGACATCAGATCACATTGCCCAGGAGAAAATACACAAAAGGCTTGGAAGTATCCTTACCTGGTTCCCCAAACAACGCCTGCCATGGTTAATCTCCATTGTCAACTGGGCTGGGTGTAGAGTGACCTAGGAAACATACCGCTGCATGTGTCTGTGAGGTGTTTCCAGAGAGGCTTCTTGAAGAAAGGAAGAGTAATCCTGAACATTGGCAGCAGCATCCCGTGAACTCTCATCTTAGACTAAATACAAAGGAAAGGAGGAGAAAGCCAGCTGAGCCCAGCATTTCCTCTGCAACCTGGTCTACTGAGGTATAGAGTCTCAATTCACACCCTTGCAGTGGTGGACTCATTTAAAATGAATCCTTCTTTTAAAGTTGCTTTTGTAGGACTTGAGCACACTGGTGGGAAAACGAACACCCAGATGACTGTACAATAATGAAAGGCAGGCAGCTTCAGTCTTAAGAGCTCTTCTTTTCTATCCCAAGTTGGTAGACAGATGGTATCTCTGCCTCTCTTTATCATCAACAGGTTGAGTTGCTGTTCTAGTTTGCTTCTCTAGCAAACTAGAAACAAGGCCCAAAACCAAGTTATGAAGAAAGTGTTCTTTTCAGGATACATGTAACAGCCTACCACCTAAGCAAAAACTCAATTCCAGAGCTGGGAACCAGGAAATTAAAAGCAAAGATCACAGTAGAATGTTACTTACTGGCTTGCTCCCCATGGCCTTTCAAGTTGCTTTTGTATACAAGCCAGGACCATCTTCCCAGATGTAGTACTGCCTATTGTGGGCTGGGCCTCCCACATCAACTGGCAATGAAGAAAATGCCCCACAGACAAGTCCACACTCCAAGACAAGTCCACAGGCACATCTAACAGAAGCAAGCCTTCAACTGACGTTCCCTTTTCCGAGATTACTTTGTGTCAGAGTTTGTGTCAAGTTGACCAGAACTAACCAGTTCAGTTGAAGATTTTGTAACAGAAGAAAACAAGAAGACATGAACTATAAGCAATGCCTGTTATATTTGTGGGTGTTTTTTGTTTTTTATTAACATGAGACTAAAAACAAGAGAAGAGAGTATTGTGCCTGACAATGTTTGCTGGCCAACATTCAATTTTCATTGAAAAATCTACATATTTTTCCTCTTTTGAAACCTTAATTGTGACAACCTTAATTTAACAAAAGCCATCTTTTCACTCTTGCTGTAGAAATCATGTCCTTATGATTGAGAGTAGTCGGTCACAGGAGATACTTACGGGACATTTCATCAGTGATGTCAGCTCTGTCTCTTTAGCCACATCTGGGAGCCACCAGAGTCAAAATGCTCTGGGTGAGGTCCATCATTAATCAGGCATCTACAAAAACCAGATATCTTCTTCTTGGCTATTTTCTTTGGCCAAACTTTTACCTGTTATGGTTGATTTAAAGAAGCTATGCTGATCTATTAGAGCAGGGTTCTCAACCTGAGGGTCGAGATCCCACTAAGGGTTGAACAATCCTTTCATAAGGGTCACCTAAGACCATCAGAGAACACAGATGATTCATAACAGTAGCAAAATTAGTTATGAAGTAGCAACAATCACAATTTTATGGCTAAGGGTCACTACAACATGAGGAACTGTATTAAAGAGCCGCAGCGATAGAAAGGTTTAGAGCCACTGGCTTAGAGAAGTGGCTCCCTTAAAAGACCAAAGTAGAGCCAAGAAAAAAAAATGCTTGAAACAAAAGCTAACACTTTCTTGGGCAAATATTCTAAGAGTAGTTTTGGCATTACAGGCCTGTCATCTTGGGCTTTTAAAGGGCATTGGAACCCTAAGGCCCTCCCTTAGCTTATTAAAAATATTTTAATGAAAGCTGGGAAGGTTGCTCAGTGGGCAGAGTCTTGCTGTATAAGTGTGAGGCCTGTGTGAGGCCTGTGTGAGGCCTGTGTGAGGCCTGTGTGAGGCCTGTGTGAGGCCTGTTTGGATCCCCAGCATTCAGGTGTAACCAAGACGTAGTGGTTCAACCTGTAACTCCAGTGAAGGGAGAGCAGAGGAAAGGATTTCCCTACATCACTGGGCCCCAGGCTGCTGAAACAGCTAGTCTCAAGCTCAGTGAAAGACCTTGTCTCAGAATAAAGTGGGAAATGACAGAGGACGACATCTGACGTTAACCTGTAGCTCTGCATGAACATATGTGTCCATGTGCACACATACGTATACTGCATACACAAATTAAAATACAGCTTAATGGCAAGGTATTTAGCTATGGTGATTGAAATATCACATGGATATTTAGCAAATTAGTGCTTTTTTAATGAAGCAAAGCACTGTATAATTATGCTATTAGAGAGATTGTTTCAATATTCACAAAAATCATTTAGTCATAAAACCAATGGGGCTGAGATACCAGCTAAAAAGCTAGAAACTGTATGTCTTAGTTAGGGTTTCTATTGCTGAATCAGAAACCCTACACCATGACCAAAGAGCAAGTTGGGGAGGAAAGGGTTTATTTGGCTTATGCTTCCACATTGCTGTTCATCATTGAAGAAGTCAGGGCAGGAACCTGACTATAGAAGCTGATGGAAAGGTGCTGTGTAATGTCTTGATCCCCGTGGCTTGCTCATCTGGCTTTCTTTACAACCCAGGACCACCAGCCCACAGATGGCACTGTCCATAATAAACTGGGCCCTCCCCCATCAATCACTAATTAGGAAAATGCTACAGGCTTGTTGCATCCATATTTTATGAAGACATTTTCTAAATTGAGGTTCCCTCCTTTCAGATAACTTTAGTTTGTGTGTTGAGTTGACATAAGATTAGCCAGCATATCACTTCTCAGCCTTTTGGCTAAGATCAAGTGCAGATTAGCCAACACACTCTATGATGCCAGTCTTTGTCTTTTGATATTATCAGTATAGTCTGTGCGAAGCCCTACAGTGGAAACCTTTCACAAATATAGGCTTTGGGTAAACAGTTCTTCAGGTCTCTGCTAAGTTAGACAGATCAAAAAATAGATCACAGACTTAATGAAAGACAATATTTTCAATACATTCCTGCCTCTACACCAGGTTTATCTTCCAAGTATCATTACTTTTATCTATTTCTCTATCTATCTATCTATCTATCTATCTATCTACCTATCTATCTATCTACCCATCCATCCATCCATCCATCCATCCATCCATCCATCCATCCATCTCCTCAGTGTTTATAGAGGAAGATATATGGATATTTGTTACTAGTGAAGATTAGCAATAATGTTCAAACATCACCAGAATCTCCATTGACACCCCCCCACACACACACATCCACAATCCTTTCTGGGAACTTCTGTAGTAGTGAGAAATGGACCCATCTCTGAGAGCCCTGGACCTGGAAACTTACTGTCATACAGACTTGGGTTCAAGTTCTACTGCCCCAAAACTAGTTAAGCAACATGAAGACACTTGGCTAATTGTTAAGAGCCTTCGTCTTGGCTGTATTGGTAACAGTAGTAGTCCCTCTCTCTTACACTGAAGGTTCAGTGAGTGGATACAAGGCACACATTCGTGCGCTGTCTGGCATCTACTAGACACAGTCAGTATTTTCTCTGTTCTTTTGTTCTTACTCAAACATATAGCAGCAGAGATCTAAGAAGAAATGATATATCTTTTTGATATATTTAAGTGTTTCAGTTATGATATATTTAAGTGTTTCAGTTATGTTATTTTTAATCATTCTGGCAGACCCTGAAATGCTCTACCTCCTTTGTGCAGTTCTCAGATGTGACCTCTAGATGGCAGTATGAACTCAGCTGATGGAGGCAGTTACTCTGAAACAACAGAAAGAGGCAAGGCTTTCTGGTGAAATCACACGGTAAAAGACAAAGCCCATTCTTCGATATTTAAAAGGTATTAGGCATATTTCTGTCTTTCACTCTGGAAGATGTTACACTATAAACTTAGTATGGAACATATGAAAACACACAACTCTGGATTTCTTAGTCTGAACATGTTGGCTACCTTTCCCACAAATAGAAAACAAAATGCGCTAAATTTAACAATTGCTCTTGAGCTAAAAATATTATGTTATTACAATTTCTACCGTGTTGATCCTCAGAAATCATTCAAGAGCATGAGACGCCATGTCTGCTGTTCCTTCCATACCATACCTGTGTGGTGTTTATTTAGATCCGGCTCCATTAGAAATGCTTCCATGTCTGTTAAAACTATGAAGAGTGAACTATTTTAAAAGGCGGTATAGGTGTTTCTATAGAAACAGCATGAAGGATTTTGCGATTGGAGGCATTGGTATCATTCAACCAATAACCAGTCAGCACCTAGTATTCAATAAGCAAAATAGTGTGTTGGATGATAATAAGAGCTACTCAAAAGGAGGAGGAGGGAGAGAAGAAAGGAGAAACATGAAAATACAGATTTAATACATCAGAAGAGATGCTGAGTGAAGATGGGAAATGGAGCGTGTACAGAGGGACAGTGGTGTGTGCTAGCCTCCAGCACTCCCAGCAGAAGAACCCACAGAGGCAAAATTGCAGAAGCGTCAAGAAAGCTCGTTATTGAACAAGACTTTTCTCATCCTTTCCCAGCCTCTGGAGGGCCTTTTTCATTTCTTAGCATCTTTTAAGATTCGAAAAATAACTTTAATTTCTAATGAAGTACAGAGTATCATTTTCTCATGGGTTACTCTTGGGTGGTGGTGGTTATGTGAGGATCATGTGCGTGAGTGTGAAAAACATGGAACATTGCAAGCATTGACAAGTCATTGCTGCCCAGGGGCCGTGCTAATGTCCTTACTGTTCCAGTGCCAGCCTAGTGTCTGTACTGGGGCAGTGAGCACTTCAGTTACGTCCTGGAAGTGTTACAGTGCTGCATTTGCCATCTGGGTCTAGAACCCATTTTGAATTGCTTTCTTTCTTTCTTTTTTCTTTTTTTGGTTTTTTCGAGACAGGGTTTCTCTGTGTAGCCCTGGCTGTCCTGGAACTCACTCTGTAGACCAGGCTGGCCTCGAACTCAGAAATCCGCCTGCCTCTGTCTCCTGAGTGCTGGGATTAAAGTCGTGTGCCACCACTGCCCGGCTTTGAATTGCTTTCTTGATCTCTGTGTAGGTTCTTCGTTGTTGTTGTTGTCGTTTGATGTGTGAGTGTTCAGTGGTGTAGTATCCTACATGTTAAAACCTTCCGTGTTCCCCTTTCATTGATTGCCCTTGCTATAACCATGAGGGTCTGTTTCTGAGCTCTCCATTCTTCCCCTTGATCTATCTCTCTATTCTTTTTTCAACTGTGTTGGTCACAACAGCTTTACAGTAAGTCTTGAAATGTCAGCTATTATCATCATCATCATTATTATTATTATTAATTATTATTATTATTATTAGGATGATGATGATGATGATTAATAGTTTTTCTGGAACTTTTCCCCATAAGGACTATAGAATAAACCTGTCAACGTCTGCAAAATAGTTTAGTGGGATTTTTGACTAGGATTGCATTGAATCTCTCAGTCTTCTTATGGTCCCAGAGTTACGCTTATTTTTAACTTTACAATGGTGCAAACATGATACACATTCAGTAAAACAATATACATTGATTCTTGTTCTTTCCTAGGCTAGAGATAGCAGTTACAGTGCTTGTTCGTGAACCTGGAAAGCAGCAGTCACAGCTCCCAGCTAGCCATGTGATCGTCAGGGCAAACAACGTACACTCTACAATGTATGTACTATATGTATGTATGTAAGCTATGATGTTTGGTTAAGTGTTTTAAATTGCTAAATGCATCTCAGTTTATGATCGCTTTAATTTATGAATCAAGAAACGTCTGTAGTTGAAAGAATTTTCCCCCACCCCTGCTCCCTGTGCTGACGATCACACCTAGGCTCTTACATAGCTTAGGCAAGCAAGCAATCTCTCTTTCTCTGAGCTACATACATCCCAGCCCTTGGCTGTCTTTAGCCATCTCACTATGTACCTGAGGCTGGGCTTGAACCCATGATCCTCCTGCATGATGTTCATAGGTGTCAGCCATTTCTGGCGTAAGAATGACTACTTATCAATATTAACTCCTTGTACCACCCTCACACAGATGTCCGGCACCAGAGTCTCTTTTTCTTTATGTAGACCTTGTACTAATTGTGTTAGAGATAACAACTCAGTATTTCAGTTACATATGCCCACCTGTCCTATTATATGATACAGTCAATGTTATATTGAAATTTAGCTTCTGCTTTCAGTGAAAGACTCTCTACCACCAAGGTTTTCATTCTCATCTCTCAAAAGCTAATGGAGAGCAGAGGACTTTCCCCCTGTGAGGCTCTTTATGTATTAACCGTGAGCCACTTGCCATGGCTCACTGTTAGGGAGGGTAGATTGTGGGAGGATTGTTAATAAGCCACAGGCACAGTTAAAGCGAACAAAATGACACTCCATGGTCCCATATGGTACAGGTCGATGCATTTTAAAGGTGAGCGAGACTGAAGAGGCCACAGCGTCCCAACCGCTCATGCCCCGCTGGATCCCACACATTGTGTGGCAGTGTCTGTGCCTCTTTTTGTATTCTTGTGTAGGGGTGTTTGATCTAGCCTTGAATTACTTCATATGCAGAATTCCTCAGCTCTAACCTACGCGTCCTGTGACGGACACTATGGATTACAGTGGCGATGAGATCCTCGTTAAATTAGATGCATTTGCTTCTGTTAAGGTGGTCCAGTGTTAGAGACATAAAACATCCGTGCCACACCGTCTAGTGCCCTTGGCACCTGATTCACATGACCTCTGACTTGGCTCCAGTTTCTAACTCCCTTCTGTTCTGCATAAGTGCACCCGTGTTAATACTATGTTTTAGTAGTGAAATCACGGTGCTTACCTACCTCGGGGATTACATCTTCGTTAGGAAAAAACCCATTGTTTTTCAAAAAGTTAGGTTCAAGAAGCTTTCATTTGCTAAAGTATACGGTGTTTTGCCTAAAATTCTAGAACAACATGAGGGTGGGCAGAGCAGAAGGGAGCTGAAAGAAGTGGTAATAACCATTGTAGCTGAGTGGCAGGTGGGAGGGGCTATAGCGGCTGAGGCGTGGCAGGTGGGAGGGGCTATAGCGGCTGAGGCGTGGCAGGTGGGAGGGGCTATAGCGGCTGAGGCGTGGCAGGTGGGAGGGGCTAGAGCGGCTGAGGAGTGGCAGGTGGGAGGGGCCTTACGCTGTGTTGAAGGATTTACTTTTCTCTGAACATTTCCATACCAGTTTTTTTTTTTTTTTTTCTATGAAGAGAAGAAGCTCTTTAAAAATCAGCAGAATCTGGACGGGGACAGGGCTCAGCCTTTAAGGCGCTTGCCTCACGAACATGTGGACATGAGTTTGATCCCCAGAATCTGCTTAGAAAACAAGGTGCAGTCACAAACTTGTCATTGGAGCACTGGCAGGTGAGACAGGAGGATCCTGAGGCTCCCTGGCCAGCTAGTCTAGGCTAATTGATGAGCTCCATGCCAATTAGAGAGTTCTTCTGAAAGGAAGTGGGTAGAATTCCTGGGGATGACGTTCAAGTGTGTCCTAGACTCCACACGTGTGTGTACACACGTCTGCGTGTGCACAGGAACACACATACAGAGAGAGAGGGAGAGAGGGAGGGGGAGAGGCTTTCAAAATAAAGACTGTTAATGTTTGCTGTGTGTAGCGCCTTCCTCAGCATTTTGCAGAGATACATGATACATCTTACATCTTTGGGGAAAATGAAGGAATGTGAGGGTGTCTGCAGCTTCAAGCATAGTTTAAGATGAAGACAAAAAGAAAGTTGGTTTGAGGGTATCAGTGACTTAAAGACTTGCAGAGCAAAATCCAACAAGGCTGGGCAGTGATATCAGCAGTACTGTATGATCAAAGCTGACTGCTATTGCTACATATTGGATGTTGGGCTGTCCAATACATGTGACGTCACACTGGGTCTCCCTGAAGAGCTGCCATTAGTCTTATTTTATAAGTGAACAGTGGCTGGGAGGGGACAAACAGCTTGCCCTCTCTAAAGGATGAAGCCACATTTAGAGCTAACACAGTCTCTCAACAGGGTCTGGATTAATTGACACTGTGTTTATCTTGAAGACATGCAAAAAAAGTAAATTTGAATAAGTGAACTGGAAATGTCTATGAAATTTTTATTTATGAACTTGGGTCAAGTTATAGCCAAGCATCCAGTTATGATTCTGGGAATCTGAGTGTTGTACACTGTGAGGAACCAAAGCAGGAGTAGACTAAGCCCAGAGAAATGAGGCTCATGCCTGTGGTGTAAAACCTTGGAGAGACATATGCTGAATCATCCAATAATCAAGACACATGATTCAGCAATACACCTAAGCATAAAAATAAAGTTATTGTGAATAAAATAAAATGTCAAAACCTTAAATACAGAATTGGTAAATGGGTTATCCTTCATCAATCTCAAGTCTGGAGCAAAAGTAAAAATCAGTAAAATCAGCTGCCCT
>JADRCH010000040.1:3108123-3141007 GCA_019843965.1 Rhynchomys soricoides
CACACCTACTACCACAAGGCCACACCTACTACCACAAGGCCACACCTCCTAATCCCTGTCAAGTAGCACCACCCCCTAAGGACCAAGCATTCAAATACAAGAGCCAATGGGGCCATTCCTATTCAAACTACCCCAGTGGACCTGTAAGGAATTTCTTAGTTGGGTTAATTGAGGTGGGAAGATCCACCCTGAGTCTAGGCTTGCTGACCAATTGTTGCTGTGATAATAGTAACAGCTCTGCAGCTGAATGTGTTTAGTGCCAAACAATGTGACATTTCTGAACTTTTTGAGTTCTTGGGGGCTAGCCTACCTTCACTAAAAGGATGGCTGCAGGTGGCACACCCTAGAGAGTAACACTAATACATTTTTTGTTAACATTCATTGTTAAGGTTAGTTCTTAAAATAAACATAATATCTAAAAAAGACACACCTAATTTCCTTTTAAGATTGTGGTTCTCAGCTTTCCCAATGCTGTTCCCCTTTAATACAGTTCCTCATGTTGTGGTGACCCCAACCATAAAGTTATTTCATTGTTACTTCATAACTGTGATTTTGCTGCTGGCTATGAAGCAAATGTAACTATCTGATATTTCTGATGTTGTTTGGCGACCCCTGTGAAAGGGTCATTTGACCCCCAAAGGGGTCTGGGTCCACAGGTTGAGAACCACTGTTTTATGATTTCATGTCTACCATTTAGATAGCTGGTCCTGGAACTAGTGATGTTTCTCTATGTATTGACTTTGTGGTCTGCCAGCTAGTATGTCTCTAGGCATAGGGAAATGAAAACCCAGATTCACATATGATTCATTCAACTGACTGGAAATTCACTGAACAAATTAAATCAATAATCAGAACTTTAAAAATTAAGATAACAAGCACAGAATGTTTATTGATGCAAACCCATACTGCTTGAGAAGGAAGTAGACAATGGCTGTACCTTTGTAGGCAGCCGCAGGAGAAGGGAGCTGGAACTGAGGAGGACAGTCTCTACCGGAAGGTTCTCAGCATGCCAGAACACCTGTAGGGAGTCTCTACAGTGAAAGCCTGGCATGGGTAAACCAGGAAGCAGGAAGGGTCTGAAGTCCTGGTAACCGAGGCTCACACAGAAGTCCATTTGCTTGTGATAGACCCAGCATTCCCATTTGTGTTCTTGCAAATGTTTCCTGTGTGCTTTTAGTGGAAGCTATTATAGTTTACTTGTTCCCTTGAACAGCACATGGTCAAAGGTTTTACATCTTTACTATTATGTATTGCTACTCTGATTACGTCTATTCATCCTATGTTATCAGACTCTTTTATGTAGCCTTTAGTACATTCACTTAGACATTTCAAACAAAAATATGTTCTATTCGCTACTTCAGTTTTTAGCTTTATAACTTGCATATATTTTTAAAAAGCTGCAATTTCTCTTTACAGAACAATTTATATGTGCTTTATATGTACCATTGATGTGGAGGTATGATTCTGCCAATGCTTGAGTCAGACTGTTGGGGGTACTACCTCAGCAGTACTTAACGGTTCCCTTTCTTCTCTGGGGTCCCCTTCTTGGGACAATCCCCAGAATTCTTATCAAAGCAAGGGACTAACTGGAACATGGAACTGGCACTCAGAGGTGGCTTTTCAAAGCCATACATCTTACCTGCCCCTAAAAGCTAGTTCTCTGTATGTGCGCTGAGATAGCCTCAGGAAGCTCTGTTGCTCCTGCTGAAACATTCCTTCCCAGCAGACTATATATCCAGAAACACAGGCTGAGGCCCAACTCCATTCACTGCCCTAGGCCTTGTGCAGATTCCTGTTGAGGTGTGAGCATCTTCAAGGACACCAAGAAAGAAGCCACATTTTCACTTCCACTCACTTGGACTCTGAGGCCATCTGTGTTAAAGCTAACTCTACAGCCTGTCCTGTTCATGTAGTCACATCATTTTCTCAGGATGATGGCACTGGGACAACATCTCCATCTGCTGCACGTGATGAGAAAAAACAAAGGAGGGGACATTCTGCATGGTAGTCATGTCCACACATGAAGATTCTAGGAAACATGCAACAAAGAGCCTTGGACTAAAAAATTAGAATGGCCTCATTCACCTCACTGTGAGAAAAAGCAGATGGTTCACTGAGGAAAAGAAATTATGGCCAACTCAAACAATTGAACATTGGTTGGGGTAGAAACATCCTTGTATGTCTTTTAAAAAATCATATAACATACCCAATAAAATGATTCTAGTGAAAGCAGCAGCAAGAAAGAAATGATAGATATTTGTTTGAACACCACACACTGACCAAAGCAGTGTAGAAAGAATCAAGATTCTTTAAAGGGACAGAAGGACAGTACAAAGTCCCTGGGCAGCGAATGGAAAGGGGGTTTGTAGTGATAGAACTCAGGCTCAAGGGCCTTGTGCTCAGAGACCCCGAATGGAAAACTTCATGGGGACCAAGAAATAAAAATGCCTACCCCACAGTTTTCCAAAGCTACTAGATGTTTTTCTTCATTTTCCAAGTAAGGCTTCCTGGTCCCATTGCTTTTGAAAAGTCAAGTACTATTCATGGGTAGAGGTCTCAGGTCAACTTCTGAAAATCTACTACATTTGGAAACAAGACAACGTTCAGCTACAAGGAAAAGCCAAGACCAGATTTTTCCTTGTGTGGCAAGAGGAGCCATGAACAAAGAGTGAGCCTCTATGAATCAGTATCTGTGGATGAAGCCTGGGCCATATGGGATTATATCCAACAAAGAAGGGGATCAAATAATTTTGCACCCACAGCAATGGGAATGAGAATGATAGTATTTGTTGTGTCTAATCCGTACCCTAGTGATGACTAACTCAACCCTGGGTGCACAACAAAGCACACCTAACTCTCTTTTAGAACAAAATAAGCTAAATACAGATCAGATGTGAGTACATCAAAACCCTTTGTGAAGTACCTATGACACCTTTCATAAAGATAGGTTTTAGATTGGCTAAGAAAAACAAGCTTACGAGAAGGGTCCAGCATGTGACAGCCTCTAGCCACACAGAATGCACAAAGGCCACCAGGTTAGAAAGGCACGTTCACTCCAGCCTTCTGGGTGGAAAACTTGTTTTGCATTCCTTCCCTTGAAGGAGCAGCCCTGTATACCTAACACTCCAGGCTCCACTAGTGCATGTCCTTGAGAACATAGACCTATAGGGCACATGAGAATCCTAGACTGGTAGGTCCCGGGCATCGTATAAGGATATATGAATCAAGGTGATTTCCCCTCCACTGTTAGAGCAGACATATTTAGTTATCATCTTCTCTTAGTTACTTAGTTCATTTTAGTCAGTTCAAGAGGCTTTAGACTCCATAGTCTACCATAAGTAGTACAATACAAGGTCAAGTTCCTGACTGATTGGTATCTGCTGAGGGTTTGTTCTCATTCATAGATGGCTGATTCTAACCATGCCTTCACATTGCTTTACAACACTCTCTTCCATAGGGCATTAACCCTATTAAAAAGGGAAGATCAGAGCCCTCATTAGCTAATTATGCCCAACAAGTTCTACCTTTTAACAGATCACCTTGGTGATGAGGTGTTAATACGTCAATTTGTAGCAACATACTACGTGATAGTTTGTATATGCTTGAGCCAGGGAATTGCACTGTTAGGAGGTGTGGCCTTGTTGGAGTAGGTGTGTCACTGTGGGCATGGGCTTTAATACCCTAGTCCTAGCTGCCTGGAAGTCAGTATTCTGCTAGCAGCCTTCAGATGAAGATGTAGAACTCTCAGTTCCTCCTGCACCAAGCCTGCCTGGATGCTGCCATGTTCCTGCCTTGATGACAATGGACTGAACCTCTGAACCTGTAAGCCAGCCCCAATTAAATGTTGTCCTTATAAGAGTTGCCTTGGTCACAGTGTCTGTTCACAGCAGTAAAACCATAAGATACGCTATCACTCTGAACAAAATGACATGTAGTCATTTACCATTTTCATGTCACTAACTAGTCTTCAGTGGAATCATTTTTAAGGGAGCTTTGGGTAGATAAGCCAAAACTCATTCCTTGTTGGTTATTTAAAGGATTGTTAATTTTTCCAGTTTATAAACTATAACACAAACCATTACACAAGTTTTTATAGCTACGTTTATCATTGAGACTCATTGACATAAGTAAATATTGTCTTTTCTTGTTGAATTTTTACCAGACATTTATTTAAAGAGTTAACACAGATTTTACAGCAATACACAATTAGAATTCTGCACCTTGGTCGTTTTGCTGTGTTATGCGGTCTTGTGAGTTCTGGGATATTTAGCAGTAGTCTTGACAGCTACCTAGCATAACCACTAGAACTCCCTAATAGGGAAAACTCTGGAATATCTTAGAGCATTCTTTGTCCTTCTGGGGAGGGAGTGCTATACAGCTTCCCGGGCTTTAATGAGACAACTTAAAGGGACAGTTCCTTACGCTCTAACGCCTTCCTAGAAAAAATGTGCTGGGACCAGACACTTCTGAATACTCAGAGACTTGTGATTATTTATAGGTTTGAGGTTGTCTAAGTAGATCATTCCTTGTTATGTACTCAAGGGGCTCAGTATTCTGTCAGAGATATGTGTGCATCCATGTTTATTGCTGTTCTAATTTATTTAGAATAGCAGGGAATTAGAATCAGCGTAGACACCCACTAACAGACAAACAAATGCATGTGAAAATACACAATGGAATTTTACTCAGCTGTAAAGAACACAAATTATGAAAATTTCAGGAAAATGGATGAATCTGGAGTTATATTAAGTGAGGAAATCCAGATCCAGGAAAACAGACACCACATGTTCTCTCCCATGCACAGACACTTGATTTGGTGGGTTTGTCTCTTTGCCCCACCTTTGTATCTGGGGACTAAACCAAGGACCTGGTGCTTGGCAGGTAATCACTCTACCACTGAGCTAAACTCCCAACTCCAGATCCTAGTTTTTAGTGTGTGTGTGTGTGTGTGTGTGTGTGTGTGTGTGTTAGAGTGTAAGTATGGGTCCTGAAACTAGAAAGGGAGCCATAGAGAGAAAAGCAAGTGCTGAGGAAGAGGGAGAAGAGGACTGAGGTCACTTGTAGGATAAAGACAGATAAGAGCTGTGAGGGGGAAGAGAGTAAGCGTGGGAGTGGATGGTGGAGAACGGGAAAGTGGATCAGCAGACACAAATGGCGTATAAAAATACACTACACACACACACACACACACACACACACACACACAAAAGCCAGGCAGTGGTGGCACACTCCTTTAATCCCAGCACTCGGGAGGCAGAGGCAGAGGCAGAGGCAGAGGCAGGTGGATTTCTGAGTTCAAGGCCAGCCTGGCCTACAGAGTGAGTTCCAGGATAGCCAGGGCTACACAGAGAAACCCTGTCTCGAAAAACCAAAAAAACAAAAACAAACAAACAAACAAAAAAACACTACAACGAAATACAACTAACAATGTAATACACTAACTAAAAATAACAAGTCCTTAAAAACAAACAGTTATGTATCTGGGCCCTCAAACCCACCACTACTCCATATTCTCCAAGGCTGAATATATAAACAGACAGTGGCTAGATCATATACATCAAAAGAAAGTGACCTTCAATCTCTGCAGCAACCATTTGGAAAGTCAAACCACAAGGTCCTCAACCATCTCCCCAGGACAGTCAACACTATCTATAACTGCCCACCTCTCTACTATCAGCCCAGCTTCTAACTCAGCACAACCAGAGCAAGACACATAGTAAACACATGGCTTCCACTTAGCCTGCCTTCAGCTTTGTGATGCCAAAGCCCTTCTCCAGCATGCGTGAAGCTCTCTCTGTTTCCTCACTGCCAAGCTTTTCGGCTTCCCTTGCCAGACTTCGCATCTTTGCTTAGTGGTTAGCGACTTCTTGGCTATGCAGCAAGCCCTGACAAAACAGCCTCTGTATGTTTCCCTTAGAGCTGTCTTCATTTATGTCAACTATTCTTACTGGCTGGGCAAGAGGTTTATTTTATTAGTGGAAACCAACAAGAACACATCATCTGGAATTCAGGTTTCAGATGCAGACATTTGAGCGATTGTTTGGGAAAGACAGCTGCCTAGTACCTGGCTACAGCCCCTCCTGGGATCGAAATGAGGGAGACTCTCAAGGAAGGGCAGATCACACAGTCCCTGCTGTTTTGGTATCTAGGCAACCTGGAATTAATTCCCAGGGTTACTGTTACACAAATTTACTTGAAGCACTAAATTGAATGTATTTTTGTCAGAGTGGAGAAGCAGAGGGCAGAACAGTTTCCTGTATCTCCTTCAAGAGCATGACCCCAATGACCTGTCTCTTCCTACTAGCACTACCTCTCAGAGGTTCTACCAACTCTCTGTATTGCTGAGAACCAAGCACGCCTTGCTTGGTATTGTATTGCTGAGACATGCATGCCTTTGGGGACATTCTATGTCAAATGCTAGTGCTGAACACACCATTGAGTATCTATCGCACATCACTGTTTCTGACAGGGAATCTACTTCCCTGGTAATAAAATGTGTCAATGGGCAGATTCTTATAAGAGATGACTATACTTTCTGTATCCTTTACCCAGAAGCAGCTGGTTTATAATAGCCAATGAAAGGGCAAATAATGACACTAGCAACATACACTTTGCAAATTCAGGATGTTATCCTTCCGATGTGGCATGTGAGCAACTCAAAACCCAACGCTGCACATTCTATCAAAGTCTGAAGACTAGACCTATGGAACGGTGATGACGTTTCTCAAGGCTAAGGGGAGGGATCTAGTCAGCAAGTATTTTACGATCCATTGGAGGGGTGTTTCCACTAGAGGACACAAGAATGGTCCCAGTCAACTGGAAGTGAAAACATTGAGCTGGTAGTTATGGGACCCATATTTCATCAAGGTAAAAGGCAGAAATGGGGACCATGCTGCAGTTTAATGTGATAGCTTGTGACTTGCCAGAAAACTGGTTAGGGATTAATGATGGGGGCGTACGAGGGTTTGTAGAGTCCCTGCAGTGGTCAGTGACCCTGGGACACAACGTCTAGATGGTTCTGGTCTTACCTATTGTGTTCAGTGTGCCTACTTTTCTCCGTCTCTTCATTCCATCCTCTCATGTCTCCTCTCCCCCAACATCGGGTGAAGCAACCCAGACATTTCCATTTCTCTCTGCGTGTGTCAGGTTTTGCTTATCTTTCAAAGAGCAGCCCAGGTTGCACATTTGTTTTATCTCCCAGAGTCCTCTCATATTTTGTTCAGTTCCACAGCAGGTGAGTGTTAGGAAGCCAACGAGTTCCTACATGGCCTGTTGTATACTCTCTACAACTTGATCTAACTCAAATTCCAAGCATAGACCAATGAATTTGTGTAATTCTTTGTTATTGGGTGATTTTTCACCCTAGTTAGACCCAGAATGTTCCCTGACAGTTTTTTTTTTTTTCAAAGATTTAACTCTAGTAATTAGCCTGGCACTTAGAAGAGGAGGTAAGAGTGACTTCCGAGTAGAGCACCTACTCCTTGTTAGGGAGGAAGACATTACTGCAGCATTCTAGTGTAGTGTATAGCACAAGTACATGTTTTTCTGGGGAAAGATGAGATGATTCACCAGCCTGAGAAGTATAGTGGTGGAGAGACAGTCTAAATCCTTAGGAGTGTGCATCTAGATACATTATTTCATTCTCTAGGATGCTCTCTCAGGCACTAGTTTTGTATGATATGCCTGCCTTCACTGAGCTCTCAAGATCCTTATAGCTTTGTATTCCTAAATGCTAGGCTTTCTGTCCCTTGCTCACCTATTCCTAGACACAGAGGTTCTTTGGCTCGTATTTATCATGACACACACAGATATCACCTTGCCTCTCTGCCTGTATCCCACAGCTGTATTTAAGTAGATATCCGTCCAAATTCCAATAACATTCTTCACAAAAATAGAAGAAAAAAATTGTTTCTAAACTTTGAATAGCCGGAGAAATTCCAAACAAAAAGAATGATGGTAGAATTCTTTGATTGATTCTACGAATCAATACATCGTAGTAACAAAAAACTGCATGACTCTAGCATCATACAGTCAAGTAGACCAAGAGAAGAGAAGACAAACATCTACATGGCCACAGCCACCTAAAAAATATCCTTGAGAGAAAACCAGCCTCATCAGTATGAAGTGCTGCAAACACTGATAGTCCCTTGAAGAATGAAGTACAATCTACTTTTTTTCAAACACCCCTATCTATTGCTTGGACAAAAATCAATTCAAAGTTGACCAAAGACCCTAATGTATGAACCCTCATTAGAAAAATAAAAGGGAAAGTCTCCAAGGTATGGGCATAGGCAAGGACTTTCTGAATTGAATTCCAGTGACTCTGGAAATAAAGCCTAGAACTGGCAAATACGATAGGTGGAAAACCGAAGCTTCTGCACAGGGAAGGAAACCACAAGTGAGTGAAAAGACATCCTACTGAGTGGTAGAAAGTCTTAGCTAGCTTACACGCAACAGGAGGTTAATATCTAGACTATATAAAGAACTCAAAAAACTAAATACCAAAAACAGAAAAGGAATGAAAAAAAAGCTCCCAAAATGGGCTAATTAAGAGAGATGGCTCAGCGTTAAGAGCACTGACTGCTCTCTCACAGAGCTTAGGGTTGGTTCTCAGCATCTACATAGTGACTCACATTCGTATATAACTCCTGTTCCAAGGGGTATGATGCCCACTTTTGTCCTCCACAGGCACAAGATATGCAAGTAGTACATCCATGCACATACAATAAAAATACATCCTTTTTTTAAAGGTCAAAATAAATGGACGCACCATGAGAATATAGCCCACAGAATCAACTGACCAGGACTCATGGGAACTCTGGAGATCAGGGAACCTGTAGGGGTCTGACCCAGGTCCTCTACATATATGTTATAGCTAAATAGCTACTTTGTGGAAACCCTAACAGTGGGAACTGGGGCTGTCACTGACTTTTTTTTTTTTTTTTTTTTTTTTTGCGTACTTGTGGCTCCCTCTTTTCCCTACTGGGTTGCCTTGTCCAGCCTTGATATGATGGAGTGTGCCTGGTCTTATTGTGGTTTATGTCGTGTTTGGTTGATGTCCCTGGGAGGCCTGCTCTTTTCTGAGGAGAGGCAAGGGTAGAGGAAAGAAGTGGCTGTGAGAGGGGAGGAAGGGGAAACTTCTGACAGGATGTAATGAGAAATAAAGAAATAAATAAACAAAAACAAACAATTAAAATGAGCTAATAAAATAGACCGTTCTCAAAAGATAACACACACATTACCATTAAGCACACAAAAATTGTTCAACATTCTTAGCCATCAAGGAAATGCAAATTTAGACTTTACTGAAATTCCATACTCTTCCAGAAAGGATGGCTATCATTAAGACAGCACAAGTAAGCAGGTGAGAATGAGGAAGGAAAGGAGTCCTTCTACACTTGCAGCAGGATGGCAAATTAGCTCAAGCACTATGCTAATTAGTATGGAGATTCCTCACAACCTAAAACAAGAACTATCATATGACCCAGCTATACCACTCACAGACATACACCTGAAAGACTCCAAGCCATCACACCACAGAGATAGCTGCATGCCCATGTTGATTCACAATAGACAAATTATATAATTGGCTAACCTGTCAGTCAACAAAGACACAGATAAGGAAAGCAATACATATGCATACACATACACATAGTGGAGTTTTTTTTAACTGTGAAGAACAATGAAATTATATGGATGGCTGGAAAATGGATATAGCTGGTGATCATCACACTAAGGAAAAATCACCCAGGTTCAGAAAGACAATTATCATTCTTCGATTCTATATTTTATACAGGTGTATAAAATCATAAAATGATTTCCATCTATACCGGTAGATATATATGCATAAAACATGGAGATAGAAATGAGACTGGGTGTGGGAAGGAAACAGATTAGTAGTGGCAGCAGAGAGGACAAAGGGGGTAGTCTCAGGGCATGGACGTGGCCAAAG
This sequence comes from Rhynchomys soricoides, assembly GCA_019843965.1. Lineage (NCBI taxonomy): Eukaryota > Metazoa > Chordata > Mammalia > Rodentia > Muridae > Rhynchomys > Rhynchomys soricoides. Next base: position 3,118,076 of record JADRCH010000040.1, read on the forward strand.
TATACGACATCATTAAAAGGAAATGCCTTTATAAAACACATCATATACATCAATACGTTTTTAAAAATAAAAGCGACAACTATGTATACCTTCTGTTTCATAGAGCTAAAAATGCACAAACATTTAGGAAACATTAGATGATTAACCCTATGTACAAGAAATAAATAGCAACGAAACAATCCCAGAGATTTATGTAAATTTATGTCTAGCTTTACTGAAGTGCATGATGGGGTTGAAAAATAGAACACAGCTTTCAAAATGTGGTATGCATATGCTAGTAAGAATCCAGCTAGGGGCCAGCCCAGTGTGGGGAAGGTTGAAAGAGCAAAGCTGAGATTTGCATTAAATGCATTTTCAAATGCTAATGCAAACTGGAAAGCAATGCTTTCCAATCAAATAGAACCCACATAAGAGGCTTATGGAGAAGCAACTGATCAGTTTCCAATTCCTCTAGCCTAATTGGAGACATTCAGAGGGGCCTGTGAAAAACCCTCTACAAGTTTGACTGACAAGGTCTTCCACGTGTTGTTTCTTAGGGCCTTGCCTACCTTTCTCTTCTGCAGCTTTTATTGCAGCTGTTAGATAAAACAGCTTTTATTGCCCCCACATTAGATAAAAGGGCAGTCCAGGCATGACCATGGGGATCCAAACTGACATTACAGCTGAGGGAATTAAGGGCTGATTGTTTTTCACAGGATTTGAAACTGAAGATAGGTAGGCAATAACAAAGTAATTAGATGGTGAGTTTTCTATATGCCATTTCTTTCCAGTCACTAATACCTAGAAACACATCCCCGTCAGCCGTTAGAATCAGATTCTATGATCTAGAATTGAATTGCATTTAGAATGATATGTTTTGGAAAGATATCTTTTACATGTAAATATTAAGCTTATCTTCATGTGTTTAAGATCATCTGGAGGTTGAACAATTCCCTTGCTCTCTGAAAATTACTAGTTTGAAAACCGTGTAGCTAGCCTATATTTTTTCTTTCAGTGTTGGGGCTTGAACCCAGGGCCTTTCATCAATGACATCATTTATTTGTCATCCCGACTACCAAGAAGTCTGTAAAACAAAGAAAGGAAACGCATATAATACAAAACCACTTAAAGTCAGACTCACATTCTAACAAAAAGATAGCCTGTCTCAATGTGCTATGTAAGTACATCTCTGAGCTTTTAGAACTGTATCATTTCAATGTTTTTGTCATTAAAACTCGTGGGAGAAGGAAAAATTCCCTTTGCAATCCCATCACCCCAGCCAACTACTGAAACTTCCTCAGTTCCCTTTGTGTCTTGTCATTTATGTTTTCCTGATTGCAGTTGTGTGCGTGAGGATGCATATCTGAAGTAGCCTTGACCTTGAAGTAGAAAAGGAGCGCCCAGAAATAACTAACATAGCAACTACATTGGGGTGCATCTCTGAATACAATTTATCTGTGCTGTGCATATCAGAGTTCGGAACAAAGGGGAAATGTGGAAGTTATCAGATATTAAATTGTTTAATCATCATCTACAGGTCCACCTGAAGGGAGAGCTCCAGACTGAGGAGGAACGCACCTGGCTGTGGATGGCGCTGAGAAGAAGCAGGGGGGAGAGCTAGGGAAGTTACTGCAGTTAAAAGCAGTTGTGCACATGGAGAACTGAGGGAAAGGTACGTATGCAGGAAAAGCCAGAGAAGGCTTCCCATGCTCAGATATTTCCTGATGGTTTTATACATCAGCAATGCTAAATTTAAAATTGTCTAAAATTGTTTTAAATGCAGTTTGTGTGCGCAGAGTCCTAGGCATGGAATCTGCATGCTTTGTATATATCTTGAAAGTATGCTCAACACCTGCTAGTTAATATAATTGTGTAGTCATACAAGTCCAACTGTTGTTGATTTTTGAAACCCTCTGAGCCAGAGACTCTTCACCAGACTGCTGGGCAGCATCACCTAGACCTAGAAAGGCTCTTCTCTTTTTCTCCTTCTGAATATTCTCCCCACTCCTGCTGGGAGCTACTCTAAAGTTAACCAGTGAGGCCACAAATAAAGCTTCTGCTAGCACAGCACCTTCCACTGGACCAGCCCTGGGATTTCTGCACTTCCTACTGGGAACTGAGTGTAATGGATCATGGGCTCCTTTTGCAGTAGCAAGAGTAGGAAAAAAATAAAATAAAATAAAATAAATGAATATTTGGTAGGCAAATAACTTCAAAAAAAGTTTCTTTTAAAAATGTACTTGTATTTTATGTATCTGTGTGTGTTCCACCACAGTCCCCACACAGATGGCTCTTATTTCACTTCTGTGTAGAGCACACAACTCTCCTGAAGGAAGATAGCACTACACTACCTGGGACAGATACAGTTTTTAAAAAATTATTTCCAGCACCAACTAACAATTATTGGGCAAGCTGAGTGACAAAAATCATGTAGTCAAAAAATCATAAGAAATTTTAAAAAATACAAATAATCCCTAGATGTTGCAGATATTGTCACAAAGAAGCAAGGATCCAAACAATTGTGACTACTGTAGTTTTAAATGTAAGATCGTACGGGTAAACAGATAAAGAGACAGAAAATATTTCACCAGGGAATTAGAATCTAACAAAAGTAAGATGATATCGACATCTTAGAGCTAAAAGGTACAACTGGCCATACACTGCTAAAATTAAGTAAATAGTCATAAGCCGGGGTTCAACTTCATTTTTAAGATTTCCAAGTGAAATCTGAAGATAGAAATGAAAAGTGTAGAGGAGCACATTAGAAACACATGAATCCAACTAGGAAGCCTAATGTCCTCCTCACTTGTCACTGGACGTCTAGAGGTGGAGCAGAGAGAGTGAGGAAGAGGCAGTATTTGAACAGAGGGTAGCTAGAGATGGCTAGTGCAGGTCAAGAGTTCTCAACCTTGGGTTGTGACCATTTTGGGGGCTTCACATAACAAACATCCTGCATATCAGATATTTACATTATAATTAAAATAACAACAAAGTTAGTTGTGAGGTAGCAACAAATAATCTTATGACTAGGGGTCACCACAACACCAGGAACTGTAGTGAAGGACTGAAGCGTTAGGAAGGCTGAGAGCCACTGTTGTGGTTGGAAGAATCCATCCCAAGAATCTCTGATCTTCAAGCAAAATAACAATGTAAGTTGTATTAGCATAGATGGGAGGAAGTTTGTCTAAAAGATGAAAGAAGGAGAAAAGCAGACAGGAGGGGGGAACATCCTTACTTCAAAAGATCAACAATAACACATGCAGTTGACTTGTGATCAGACGTGACAGAAGCCAGGGGCAGTAGGGTCCTGTCTTTAAATTGATGAAAGAAAACAATGATCAATTTAGAAGCCTATGCCACAAGTGATTTATAGGTTCTCTCACCCTCCCTGCCTCCCTCCCTCCCTCCCTCCCTGCCTCCCTCCCTCCCTCCCTCTGTCCCTCCTTCCTCCCCTCTCTCTTTCTGTGTCTGTGTATGTGAGATGCAGGGTATCAAACAAGGATCTCATGTATGCTAGGCAATCACTACCATTGAGCTACACAAACATCCACAGTTCTTAAGAGTAATTTCTTACTTTACAGGAAGGAACAGCTGAGGCCCCTGGACCCATAAGCCAAACAACTACTGGGTTCTTGGCCTCTCGGTATGAGACAGTCATTGTCACAGTGCTTCTACTGTGTTGTGTAAGCCAACCTAATAAGATGCCCTTTGACATACATTCATTTTATTGGTTCCGTTTCTATAAACAATGCTGACTGATACTGTCATATTTACAATTATTTGTTTAATAATGTTTTGGATTGATGGACCATATATGACGATTGTAAAAGAGATGAGAACTTCCTTCTGCAGCACGACATCACGGATACACAAGGCATTGCTTGTGCTTGTGGCAATCATATCAAAGTGTATCTCATATTATTATACACCATATAACTGCGGACCGTGGCAGTAAGCAGCTAACTATGATGTACTTCTACTTATAAGATGTTTACTGCAGAGCAGTATGCTGTCAGCATCAGCGCTGCTGTCCATGGTTCCCACTCTTCTTTCTCATTTGTTTATTTGTTTAGGGGATGGGCTGGGCATGCCACAGCACACATGTGGAGGACAATCTGTGGGAGAAGGTTTCTTTCCATCTTGTGGGTTCTAAGGATCAAACTCAGATCCTCAGGCTTGGTAGCAAATGTGTTTCTAAGTCAGGGGTTCTCAACCTTCCTAGTGCTGTGACCCTTTAACACAGTTCCTCAGGCTGTGGTGACCCCAACCATAAAATTATTTTAGTTGCTACTTCATAAATGTAATTTTGCTACTGTTATGAATCATAATGTAAATATTTTGGGAATAGGTATTTGCCAAAGGGGTCATGACTCACAGGTTGAGAACACTTGCTCTAAATCATCTTCCGAGCCATGTTTTCTTCATTTCTTAGTGGCAGCAAGACAACCTCAAGGGACTGACTATGTTTGTGTAAATGTTTCCCATGATGCTCACATTCCAGAGAAATCAACTAAGGACATGCCTCATAGCATAATCCCTTCTCTTAAGCACCATATGACTGCAGCTTAATAAGAAATATACATTATCCTAAGCTTTGACCAGAGATTGCCGTGGTAGGAGAGAGAAGTATAGTGTGGGAATGGGAATACATAGAAAACAGAGTAAAAGGGATTTTCACCTTTATCTTATCTTTCAAAGAAACCTGTTAACATTTCTATGGATCCTTTACATTCTGTTTCAATCTATTTAAGATCAGCACATGTTGTACAATCTCCAAAAGCAATAGTACTTGTGCTGAGAATATGTAGTACATCTTCCATGTAAGTCCTGGTTTCTGAGAACAAGGAAACAAAGGCAATGGATTGCACACAAAAAAAGTGTGTGCCCAGTCATGCTTGTAGCCCAGTCACAATAAAAAAAAAATGTATTCCAAAGATAATCTGTTTTCTTAAATACCCTTGGGAAAGAAACACGATGTTAGTGGATATAGCATGAGCCAGGAATGTTTAAACAAATCATTGTTTGCCCACATAGCAGAGGTTTTTCTCAGTTCCTTCACTGCTCAAAGATGGAAGCCACCAAATGGATTCTCCTTAGGATTATCTTGTCACTGGGAGTATGTCCAGACTTCATCACTTTGTCATCTCGTGATATCATTTCTTTCTCTTCTTGTTCTTCTCTAGTTATTTAGTCTACCAGGGTCCCGTGGCAGACATTGTCATCTACAAAGTGCATATATGTATATGTTTATACATGTCTATTTGTAAATATAACCTGTTCAGTCTACATAATGTTACATGTATGTATGTTCTCAGGGCTGACCATTTGGTACTGGAAACTCAATTAGTGTGTTCTTTCCTAGGGAAGACCACCTCTCCTTCTTCCAGCTTTACCTCAGTGGTTCTATTCCTGCACAAAACATCATGACCAAGAAGCAAGTTGGGGAAGAAAGGGTTTATTCAGCTTACACTTCCACATTGCTGTTCATCACGAAAGGAAGTCTGGATTGGAACTCAAGCAGGTCAGGAAGCAGGAGCTGATGCAGAGACCATAGAGGCGATGTTCCTTACTGGCTTGCTTCCCCTGGCTTGCTCAGCTTGCTTTCTTATAGAACCCAGGACCACCAGCCCAGGGATGGCACCACCCACAAGGGGTCCTCATACCCTTGATCACTAATTGAGAAAATGCCTTACAGCCAGATCTCGTGGAGGCCTTTCCTCAGGGAGGCGCCTTTCTCTGTGATAACTCCAGCTTGTGTCAAGTTGACACACAACCAGCCAGTACACTCAGTTACTATAGTTCTTTGTGTAGAGTTGAGGCCTTACAGGTTTTACCCATCCAGTTTGTACTTCTGTCGGGGTCATCCCTGCTCAGCTCCCATTAGGCAGTCTTGTTGCTGGGACTTAATGAATGGAGCCTCTGACACCTGTAGGAGAGAATCTCACAGCAACTCCCTACCCTCTGGCCCTTACAACCTTTACTCCCCCAACTTCCTCAGTGTTCCCTGAGCCTTGATTGAGGGAGTGTTTTGCTGATGTATCCACGGGGCCTGGGTTCCACAACAACACATGTTGATTGGTTGTGGTTTTCTGTTGTGGCCTCTTGTCTGATACAAGGACAGGTTTTCTTGCTGAGGGGTGAAGACTACAGCTACCTGTGGGTACAGGAACAAACATTTAGGCTACCATTAGGGAATATGCTGGTGTAGTAATCATTGGGTGTAGACTCTCCCCCAATAACCATGACTTCACTACCACTGAGTAGTTAGCTAGGGTTTTAGTACAAGGCATGGTCTCACCCTCATCCAATTAGAGAGCTGTTAGTTACTGTCAAGGTATGCATGCCATTACTATACCCTTAGTGGTAGTGGGCCAAGCTGGCCATTGATGTGGTCCTTGGGCATCATAGCTGGCTAGGATTGATGGCTATCTTCTTCCTTTGGAGGCTTGTGTGGTGCCTTTTGGCTAGTTCTCAGAGAGGGGGCATTTATGCCAGTTTCAACTTAAGGGTCTCTGGGACCTGGGTCTTCTGGGGAGTAACCAAGATCAGCAGCATAGAATGTGTGTCATGAGAGTCTCTTGGACAGCCCTGGACAACAACTCAAAAGAGGCTTCTCCTGCATGGCATTGGGGTTTTTGTTAGGCAGTCTTTGGCTTGTAGAAAGGACCACCATCATCCCAGATAAGAAAAGTTCATTAAAACTATAAATGTTATTTGTACATTTATACATGGAGTTACATTTATTACAGAGTTTTATTAATTATGTAAAATAATTAATAGTATAATTCCTTATGGTCCTTTCAAACATCCTGCATTATTTTTCTACTCCCCCCCCATCCCTCTCTCTAAGGGGCCACCTTTCCCATTACCCTGATTAGATGTTACACCTTGCTATTCCCCTCTCAATTTCTCTCCACCCACCTCCATCCTAGCAGTGGTCTCATTTTACTTTGCTGATTTCTGTACTTACCACAGTCTATGTATCCACATCTGAAGATTCGGAGCTGGGAGCCTCCAGTAAGAGAACATATGACATTTGTCTTTCCCGGTCCAGGTACCTCACTCCATATGATCTTTTCTATTTTCATCCATTTACTTTCAAAGTTCATGATTTCATTTCCTTATAGCTAAATAATATGTCATATTGTGTATGTGCCATATTTTCAACATCCACTCATCAGCTACAAAAGGTGTCGGTGGTTCCATTTCCTAGCTATTGTGAACAGAGCAGCAATGAACATGGCTGAGCCAGTCCCTATGGAGTGGGACCTTGAGTCCTTTGGACATATGCCAAGGCTGGGCCTTACGATAGACTTGTTCTTAGCTTTTTGAGTATTCTCCATACTGATTTCCATAGCAGCTAAAACAGGTTGCAATCCCACCAACAATGAATGAGGGTTCCCTCCCCCACCACCCTTCCCCCATCCCTCCCCCATCCCCTCCAGTATTTGTTGTTGGTTGTTCCATTGATCTTTGCCATTATCACTGGGGTAGGATGACATCACAAAGTTGTTTTCATTTGCGTTTCTCTAATAACCAGGAATGATAAATATTATTTGAGATATTTCTTAGCCATTTTTTCTTCTTTTGATAACTCCATTCAGGTCCCAGAGCCATTTTGGTTTTTTTTGAGTTCTTTCTATGTTCTGGATATTAATCTTCTGTCAGATGTGAGGCTGACAACATTTTTCTCTCATTCTGTGGCTTCCTCTTCACCTGGCCGATTATTTCTTTAGCTGTACAGAACCTTTTTTATTATTTTTTTTAAAATGAAGACCCATTTGTCAACTGTTGGCTTTAATCCTTGGCAAATGGAGTCCTGTGCAGGAAACCCTTCCCTGCACCTGCCTCACACAGGCACTGCCTGTGCTCTCCTCCAGCAGTCTCAGTGTGGGGGCCTTCGTGTTTAGGTCTTTGGTTCCTTTAGAGTTAGGTCTCTCTGAAGGTGATAGAGACAGGTCTGATTCAATCCTTCTGCTAGTGAAAATTGCGGTGAAGATGCTTTCTTTTCTCCAGTTCATGCTTTTAATCTCTTTGTCAAACATTAGATGGCTGAAGTTATGTCTGCTCATGTTTGAGTCTTTGATTTTGTTCCTTTGCTCTAGATGCCTGGTTTTGTGCCAGGGACACGTTGTCTTTATAACTATGAAGCACATCTTAACATCTGGAATGGGAAGCCCTCCAGCACTGATTTGCTCAGGATTGTTTTGGCTGTCCTGGATCTTTTGTGGCTCCATATGAAGTTTAGGATTTCGTTTCTATGTTTGTGAAGACTGAGACAGAGCTTTTGATTGGGATTGCATTGTGTTTGCTTACAGACAATTCCACTAGGCTCCTCCCAAGAGCAACCTAGCTGTTGCTAGCAATAGCTTTTGACATCACCTGCTGCCATTACTACCTAAGTCACAGCCAGGCACACGGGTAGCCTAGCAGTGTATAAGAGGACTGTTTGCTATACCAGCCCCCCACTTCCTTCTCTCTCTCATCCCCCAACTCCCTCCCCCTCTCTCTCCCCTCTCTCTCCCCATTTCCCTTCCTTTCCCCCTCTCTCCCTCTCTCATCTCCCCTCTCTCCTCTCTTCCCCTCCCTCTCCTTCTCCCCCTCCCCAGGCATTCCCAACTGGTCTCTATTCCTCTGTTTCTCTCTGTCCTTCTCTGTCCCCACTTCTCTGCCCTCATAGTTATGCTCCTGTTTGTCTGCTCCTACTCCTTCTCCAGGTCCCCTCTCTGCTCCCTTTCCTAAATAAACTTCCTTTATATGAGGTCTGTTGCATGGTGTGGTTTCTCAGGGGACACCTTGGCATGAGCCCATCAGGTACTCCCTTACCCCTGCCACTGCCACTGCCGCTGCGTTATATTTCCGAACACATTGAATCTGTAAATGGTTCTTGGTAGAATACTCATTTTCACAATGTTAATTCTACTAGTCCATGAGCACGGGATGTCTTGTTTCAGAGGCTTGTAGTTTTCATTATAGAGGTCCTTCACCTCCTCGGTTAGGTTTATTCCTAAAAATTTAATTTCTGTGAGGCCATTGTGAATGGGAATGTGTCCACAACCTCCTTCTCTGTATGTTTGTTGGTGGTACACAGAAAAACTGTTGATTTCCTCAGGCTACAGCTGACTCTGTATCCTGACACATTGCTAAATTTGTTTATCATTTCTAGCAGTTTTCTGATAGAGTCTTGATCTCAAACATACAATATCACACCCTTGCAAATGGGGACAGTTTGACTCCTCACTTCCTTTTAATTTCCTTATCTTGCCTTATTGCTCCGGCTAGTACTTCAAGCATAATATTGACAAGAAGTAGGTGGAGTGGACATGCCTGTCCATTCCTGACCCCTTGGAACTGCTTCAAGCTTTTGTCTATTCAGGATGATGCTGGCTGAGAGTCTCTTGTATATAGATCTTATTGTGTTGAGATGTGTTTCCTCCAGCCTTGCATTCTCTAGGGCTTTTATCTTGAAAGTGTATAGGATTTTGCCAAGAGCCTTTTCTGCATCTATTGAGATGATCACGTATCACCTGATTTTAAACTTTAAGTCCATGTATGTAGTGTATTACATTTATTGACTTGCACATGTTGACCCATCCCTGTATGTAAGGGATAAAGCCAAATTAGTTATGGTAGATAATCTTTTTAATGTACATCTATATTCTGTTTGCAAGTATTTTATTGAGTATTTTTGAGTCTATGTTCACCAGGGATATTATTGGCCTGCTGTAGCTTTCTTTCTTTTCTCTTTCTTTTCTTTCTACTTTTTTTCTTTCTAATTTGTTTTTGTTGTTATGTGTTTACCTGGTTTGTATATTAGAGTGTTCCTGGCTTTGTAGAAGTTTGGAGTGTTTCTTCTCTTTCTTTCTTTCTTTCTTTCTCTCTTTCTTTTATGACTAGTTTAAGAAAGACTGCCGGTAAATCTTAGAATGTCTGTATAATTCCTCTGTGAATCCAGCTGGACATAAACTTTTCTTTTTAAAGCTGAAAAGCTTTTTATTTTTATTTCAACCTCATATGTGAGGGATCTGTTTAGGTTGTTGACTTCTTGGTGGTTTGGCTGACTCTAGAAATTCATAGGGTTTCTAGCTTACAGTACAGGATTTTTAAAATATTTCCTTAGAATATTCTAGGTTTCTTTGGTGTCTGTTGTAATGTTTCCCTGTTAATTTCTGACTCTGTTAACTTGGATACTCTCTTTAAGGCCTGTCAATATTGTTTATCTTATCAAAGAATCAGCTCTGAGATGTTACTTACTGGCTTGCTCAGTTTGCTTTCTTCTAGAACCCAGGACTACCAGCCCAGGGATGGCACCACCCACAGTGGGCCCTCACACTCTTGATCACCAGTTGAGAAAATACCTTACAGCTGGATCTCATGGAGGCACTTCCTCACCTGAAGCTCCTTTCTCTGTGAAAAATAACTCCAGCTTATATCAAGTTGACACACAAAACCAGCCAGTACAAAGACGAAAACCACTCCCCTCCACAAACTGATTTTGGTCACGGTGTTTCATCTCAGGAGTAACAACCCTAACTAAGACAGGGCCCATCCTCTGAATCTTCCCAGTGATGTCCTATGCCGGTTTTGGACCTTGCCAGCAAAAAGGTTATCATTAGATATGGTCCTTTGCCATTGACTCCAAGCCATGAACTAAAATGTGTTTTTTAAAAAATTCATCTACTATTAGCAACAGAAAAACAGATCAGGCTGTTCACTATAAAGTATGCATCATTAAACAATTAGTCATAGGCATGATTTTCTACTAGAGCTTATAGTGGTGTAAAGAAACCATCCAAACAATATACACTTTTCCCCAAGAGACAAATTGAGCACTGTAGTTGTCTGCTGAGACAAACGCCTTCACCTTTAAGTATTTGAACAATTTAAGGTTAGCTTTAAGCTCTCAATGCCTTCCTCTTTCCAGTTTTGAAACATTATGGTAAGTTGGATCTTCAATATTTAATGTTTTGTAAATAAACAGAATGGTGATAGCCATTATATAGCCCAGGTAGTGACTCCAACTGAGGATGGGGCAGCAAACAAAATGTGTAAGTCAAAATCGGTATTCAGTAACTGGGAGATGAAACTCATTCATTAAAAACCATATCACAGCAATAGAAAATGCATTAACTGTTGAATGCTGAAGATAATACAGTCCCTTGCTCTTACAATAGCCGTAAGAATTTGCAAGGTGTCTACAAAGAACAAAATGATTAGATGTCTTGTGCAATATAGATAGTTTCCCCTGGCAATAGTACAGCATCCTGATGGATTTGTTTAAGTCACAATTACAGTTCTGGCACAAAGTTTGTAAGTGGTTTATTTAAATTGTTAGCATAAATATAATATTATGAATTCTTCACAAATAACTATCAAATATGAAAGCAGTGGAGTGGAATAAAATCAAGCTATTAAAATTAACTAGCTAGTACTTTAAAATGCTATTATAGAAAGGTATAGGTACGGGCTATAGTGTTATAAAAATCCTGTGTGCATGTAGGTTTCTACACGTAGGGGAGCTCTGAAAAGGTACACTGTGAACTTGGTTTAAGTTTCATGAATAACTAGAATATATTAATAGAGACTCACATCCATGTGACTTATCTTACTGCACCCTCTGAAGCCGCCACTGTATTGACTCTTACAGGGCAAGTCTTGCATGTCCTAAGGGGCAGTGTGTTTTGTTCCTGTTGGCTTTGCTTTCTTGTGGTACTGAGGTTGAACTGAGTGAGGGCCTTGCATATGTTAGGGAAGTGATTTACCTCTGAGCTTCATCTCCAGGGATTTGAAGTGATTCTTTTTAATGCAGTTAGTAACTCCAGGAATATCAAGACCTTGCTGGACATGTATAAGATCACAAATATTGAGACCTGATTTGCCCCTTTTAATATTTTATTTTTAAAGGCTTATTTATTTTATTTATATGAATACACTGTAGGTGTCAGACACACCAGAAAGAAGGCATTGGATCCCATTACAGATGGTTGTGAGCCACCATGTGGTTGCTGGGGATTGAACTCAGGACCTCTGGAAGAGCAGTCAGTGCTCTTTACCGCTGAGCCATCTCTCCAGTCCTGATTTGCCTTTTTAAAAAATGGCATTTTCGTTTGTCATAAAAGGAATGGAGGGCATGGCCGCTGGTCTTCTCACAGGAATCAGGACAGTCGTAGCTGACTGGAGCAGTTATCACTATACACCTGAGCACCAGGTATGGCAGCTGAAAGGAAAGAAGACGGCTTCAGTAGCTTGATGAAATAGTTACAGGTATACTAGAACACAAGCTTTTAATATTCTACATTATGAAAGGCATGGAAAAGGAGGCTTACTAAAATGTTGCGGCTTTCCTCAAGAGCTGGGCATAACAAAAGCCCTTGGATTTTCTCAGCCATGAGCAGCACAGCTTTGCCGACTCCCGGTGAGATCCTGTTTTTATTCTGAGTCACTGTGTTACAGATACAGTTGGTATCTTATTGCCTTTTAATTTTGCACTACCCTAATAATGAATTCCCAGTTCCTTTCAGTGAGACTGTTTACTGTGTCTATACCTTTATTGGTTGAGTTGTTGAGTTGTTTTGTGTGTGTGTGTGTATAATTATTGAGTTTTGAAGAATTAACTATTCCCCATTGAAATATTCTTATCAGTGATATAATTTGCAAATATTTTTCTCTCACTCTTATTTTAGTTATTTCTTTGAATAGCAGAAACAGCAAAACAGTTCAATGGTCAGCGTTTCTCAAACCTTAGTGTGCATCTCAGAGAAAATCCCCTCTGGAATTTCTGATTTAGTCCTTGGAATGGTAACACACAATTTGCATTCCTAACAGTTCTGTGCCAATTTGATGGCTGTTTTCCTTGAGACCACTTTGGAGAGCTCTTGGTCTAGATCTGAGTTTGTCAACCTTGATGCTTCCTCAACATTTGGGGTCTGAAAATTCCTTGTTGCCAGGAGCTGTGGTACACTTGTAAGACGTTCAGCAGCATCTTGACCTCTCCCTATTACAGACCAGAGCCCCTTCCCTCTGAGTTGTGACAGCTAAACCAGCTGTAGACATTGCCAATATTTGCTCAGAGACAAAACTTTGATAATGCTCTCTTAAGATTCATATCCATGTCTCTTAACTTTGCTATACTCTGGAATCAGCTGGGAAACTTTAAAAAAATGATAGAGACTTCCATCTTTAAATGTTCAAATATAACTTTCCTGGAATGGGGCCTAGGAATCAGGACTCCCAAACCCAAACTTTATGTCATGGTTGGTCAAGGTTGAGAGGCCTTGGTTGAGAAGTCTAGGTCTACAATCTGGAAAAGCATAGAAGACATGGAAGAACTGCAGACTTCCAGAAGAACAGAGAAAGGACAAACAACCAGTGTCCTTGTATTCTGAAAGGCTTGGGCCCAATGTACATTGATTCCATCAACTCTGTAGGATTCTTACTGTGCTTAGCTGTTCCCCATAAGCACTGTGAAGGAAGCCCCTTCTTTAGGTTCAATTATAAAAGGTCAAAAAACTTGTCGAAGAATATAACTCAATTTATCAATATATCCTTGATGACTTTAATAAAGTTACATTCCTTTAATAAAGGATAATATTTCTAGTACATATAAAAATAAAGTCTTATTAATTCTTAGTAGACTACACATGATTCAACTTGATATGGGCAAGAATCTGATCCTTGGTTAACCCTAGTACTACCACCAATTATCGTGGAGACCTTGGGCAAGCTACTTAGTTTTTTTTTTTTTAGATAGATTTTTTTTTATTTTTTATTTTTATTTATTTATTTATTTAAGATAGATTTTTGTTAGAGGATTCACTAAATAACTCCTAGAAGTACTTCAGAATCATGAACAAATCATCTTTCCTCATCCATAAAGAGTTAGATTCAGGAGGGAAGACAAATGGTCTGTCACTGAGAAGAGCAACAGACTTAGTCCTAGCAAAAAGGTTAATTCTAGACCAAAAGGAGGTTAAAAACAAGCATCACATGCAAACATACATCATATGTATGCATATTAATTTTTATTTCACAGAATGAAACTCAAGGAACTAAAGGAACATAGCAGAACCAAGCATGCCAAAGTACGAACTATGCAATGGTGGTGTATCCAATTTTAAAAATTGATTTATTTTTATTTTATGTATAGGAATATCTTTGTCTAGATGGGTATAAGTACATAACATGTGTGCCTGATACGCAGAGAAGCCAGAAGAAGACTTCAGATGCCCCAGAACTGGAGTTACAAATGATCGTGAGTCACCATGTAGGTGCTGAACTGAGCTCAGGTCCTCTAAAAGAGCAGTGAGTACTCACAAGTACTCAGTCATTTCTCTAGCCATTCCCTATATGTTTATTTAAAAACTTTACTAGATACACAAAGAAGTAGAAAGATATAACTCATGACCAGGAGAAATATCAGACTTTTTTAAAAAAAATTTATTTATTTATTTATTTATTTATTATTTTCATACTTTATTTACATTTCAAATGTTTCCCCCTTTCCAGATCTCCTTTGGAACCTCCCCATTCCCTTCCCCCTCCCCTTGCCACTATGGGGGTATTCCCCCACCCATCTGCCCGTTTATTCTCCCTCCTTGGCATTCTCCTATACTGGGGGAGCTAACACCCTCAGGCCCAAGGGCCTCTGCTCCCCCTGATGGCTAACAAGACCCTCCTCTGCCACATATGTGGCCAGCACCATGGGTCCCTCCATGTGTATTCTTTGGTTGGTGATTCAGTCTCCGGAAGCATTGAGGGGTCAGGCCAGTTGCCACTGTTGCTCCCTCCCTGGGGATGCAAACTCCCTCAGCTCCTTCAGTCCCTTCTCCATCTCCTCCATCTGGGACCTCACACTCAGCCCTATGGTTGCTGTAAAGTGACTCTTGGGTATTTCGAACTTTTGGGCTAATAACCACTTAACTGTGAGTACATACCTTGTTCATTCTTTTGTGACTGTGAAAAATCAGTCACAAAAGATAAAGAAACACATAAGCAACAAAATGGTGGAGTAACTGAGAAGGACCTTAAAGGAAATCTTCTAACTGTGCTCTAAGGTATAAGAAAGTATCAAATAATAAAAGAAACAGGATGCTTAAAAATCCAAGTGGAAAGTCTAGAAATAAAAGAATGCTTCATTGGACTGGTAAGCTTAAATATCCATCAGTTTATTAAAACTGATAAATACAGAGAAAAAGCTCTTGGTGACTTTTATGCACAGTGTGCTCACTGGGACAAGGAAGAGTAGAGCAATGACTTGGAAAATCCAATTCCAAAAAGAAGATGGAAAAATAATGATTGACAATTTCCCTATTTTATTAAAATGATAACCACAGTTGCAATAAACTCAGTCAACCACAGGCAGGTTAAATACACACAGACATGCATTGTCATAAACACAACAAACACAACCTCATAATCATGTTGGCAAAGGCCAATGATCTCTAAACTGTAGCCAGAGGGTAAAGATGCAGCATGAAAATAGCAGCCCATGCAGCAGGCTTCCTCAGCAGGGGACCCTGGAAGACCAAGGAGCAGCATGTTTTAATATGCCAGACTAGAATTGCGTAATGGAAACATCCTTCCAGAAATTCGAAATAAGAGTTCATTACCACTGGAGCTTTGTGGCTTTGGGTTCTTTTGCTGTGTGTTTTTGGTTGCACTCCTTGTTATTGTTTATTTCTTAAATGTCTGCCAGAGGTCATGCACTGAATGCTTGGCCACCCCCTGTGGTTCAATTACAAAGTGATGACTGCTTTAACAAGTAAGGTCAAGGGCTGGGGCTGTGGCTCAGTAGAAGAATGCTTGCCCACCATGCAAGGGCCCTGGGCTTGCTCCCCAGTAAGGGAGGGAGGGAGGGATAGAGAGAGGGAGGGAGGACCCAAGGAGGGAGGGAGGGAGGGAGAACAGAATGCTGGGGGATGCTGCCCCTCCTGCTCTTCCTCTCTCTCTGCTTCCCAGCAACCATGCAGTGAGCATCTTGCTTCCATCAAAAATCCCTACTGTGATGCTCTTGTCAGAGCTACAAGGTGGAACAACTATGGGCTGAAACCTTTGATAAGATGCCCCTTTCTCCTTAAAGTCTCTAAGTTCATTATTGTATTTGTTTTGTCACAACAAAGGAAACATAACACAATTCTCTCCATTTTGAATATGTCAACAACATAAAAACACAATTGTTCCAATGAGCAAAAGTCCCATGTTTGATACGTCACTCATGGATCAGTATAAGCACTTGTCTGCATGTGCATAAGGCACTCACCATGACTAGTCACAGGGACGTGCGCAGGGAAATCACATTAGAGACAGTGACATTGATTCCACTGGGAAACAACAACAGAGAGCCCCACAGAAATCTGGAACACTGGGAACTCTAGGATATTGGTGATGCAAGTGTCAGTTTTTACAACCACCAGGAACTATCATTGACTAGATTCCATGTACGTATATGCTTTCACCTATCATTGCATATCCACACACTTGTCCAGAAGAAATAAAAAATGTTTTCAGAGGCCTTAAAAATATTGGTAAAGTTTCATGTAGCATAGCCCAGATGTAGCTTCCTGTACACGCAAGCACCTGGAATATACCATAGACAGCGCTAAAAATGAATGAGGAAATAGCCTATAGATTGTTCTGGAAGATTAGCTCCCTTTATAGAAATAATATGCAACTACAGATTGTTTCACATTTTACAACACACACACTCTCACACTCACACATACACACTCACACACATTCACACACTCACACACACATACTCACATGTATACACACTGACACACTCACAGATACACACACTAATACACACATACACACACACACTCAACACACTTACACATACATCCACACTCACACATATACTCAAGCACATGTGTAGGCATGGACACACATACACATCCTTGATGGGCCAATGATTTAAGCACACAAACACCAAAACTGTAAAACTTTCAGAAGGGTTGAGTAACTGTCTTGTGGCAGCATTTAAACTGATGCCCCAGATGTGAGGATGCTGATCTCTGAAAGAAGAGAGGGAGGCATGATACCCGTTAAAGCCATCCCATTTGCAGAGCCCCTTTTGAATGCCTTGCAGAACAGTATAGAAGAACATTACTAGATTATTTCAGTCAAGGGTGAGCTTAGTTATGCTCTCCACTGGTCCCCTCTCTGACTTGGCTCTCACTCCTTGTCACCTGACACCTTTTCCGTTCTTCCGTTTAGGTGATCTCCATGCTCCAGTCTTCCAGATCTGGCCAGCAGTGAGAATGAATTGTTTTGGAGTCTCATGGAATTTCACTGACTGGCTTTGCCATGTGAAGAGCAATCCCCAGATCTTGTCTCTTTCCTGCAGAAAGTGCTCTACATTTTTTTGGGGGGGGGTCCATCTTGGAATATTTTGGTTTCAGAAAACATATTTTGTACTAACTGGCCACTGTTCTGCTCTATTTCAAAGTTTCTCTCCAAGACTTGAAATGTCATTGCTCTCAGCAGGAGGTAAGTATAAGAGCAGGCAACAGGGTGCATTTCTAGACTTTGGTGATTTTTCTATTTTTCAGAGAAAACTATCAGGGTCAGAGAATACAAGTCACTTTCCCTACAGATTCCAGATGCAGCAAAATGAAATAAAATCCCAAAATGTCATGCAGACTGTGAATTTTGAGACGACTATACAGAAGAAAATGAGTCCCAAGCAGTGTGAGCAGCAGAAAAACAATTTTGCTTTACTCATGAGCATACACTTCTTTATTTATGGGAAATGATGGATGGTTCTTTGGGGGAGATAGGGAAGTTATGGAGGGTCAAAATTAGAGTAAGCTTGTTCCAGAGTTACACATGGGCTTGTGCGCAGCAAATATTGGCACAGCCAATGGTTTCCTTCACTGACCAGTTACTCGTCCATCAGTCTAACCTTCAGTGACTAGTTATCCAAACTTGCACCTGTCACACACCCAGGCTTCACTTCTTTGTCTACAAAATGTACACATTAATAGGAACTTAATGGAATTCTGAGAAAGATGAAATGTGTGGAATACACTGAAATGAGACCCAGAAAGTAGGAGATACCCAGCATGCCTCTGCCAGCAGCTAGGGGAGCCCAGTATAATACTAACAGCATGAGCAAAGAATGAGGGGCACCTACTCCACCCTCCAGAATCTGCCCTGTGCTCTACAGAGCAAGAGACAGAAGCTAATAACACAGTCAGATTCTAACCCTGGGAACGGGCAAGCCACCTGCTTCATGCAAGTCTGTGACAAGGATTGGAGGCCAAGAGTCCTAACTCTGAAGTATCAGAGCTGTTGTTGGAATCTTCCCATAGCCTCCTCCACTCTCCAGAGGAGGGAGACTCTCAGAAGCACTGGGGGGACTCCCCTCCCCAGAGAGGTTTTCAAAATGAAAGCTCATGGTCATGTGTTTCATTATGTGGCATTCAAAATTCCAAGAAAAGTTTATAAGAACTGGCATTATTTTTTGTTTGTTTGTTAAAAGACATTCAGCAGCTTGGACTTTATTTTCAACATTCATAGGGAAAGGGATGGTGTGTTCAAATATTCTCCAGATTCTTTCCTGGTTGTTTTTGTTTTGAGAGTATAACATAATTACCCTCTTCCCTTTCCTTTCCCATAAGCCTCTCCTTGGCATCTTTCAAATTTATGACCTGTTTTCATTGTTTTTGTACAAATATACCTATTCTTAAATATAACCTGCTCAGTCTGTACAGTGTTACTCAGATGTATGTTTTCAGGGCTGGCCATTTGGTATTCCATAACCAATTGTGAGATCTTCCCTAGGGAAGACATGTCCCTGCTCCTGACATTTCTTAGTTGCCTGGAGTTCTCTGTGTGGAGTTGAGGCTTTGTGGGCTTTCCCCACCCACTTTGGTGTGTTCGTTGGTGTCCCCCTTGTTCAGTCATGCTTGGGTAGTCATGCTGGTAAGACTTTATGTACGTAGCTTCTGACATTGCCAGGATACACAGTCTCACAGCAAATTCCTTGACCTCTGGCTCTTACCTTCCCTCCCTCTCTTCTGCAATGTCCCCTGAACTCAGATACAAGAGTGTTTTGTAGATGAATCTTTTGGAAATGAGACCAATTATGTATTATGATTAGTAATTCTAATCCTGTAGTTTTCTGTAATGGTCTCTGTCTTATGCAAAAATAAAGTTTCATTGATGAGGGATGAAGACTATATGTATCTGTGTGTTTAGATTGGCGCTAGGGTTTATGCTGGTTTAGTAAAGTGTAACAGGCTCTCAGATCTTAGCATAACTGATGCCCTAATGAAAGTACCACTCAGACCTCGGAACCTAGCATGTCCTGTCAAATGAGAACGGACCTAATCCATCACAGTCCATAGTTCTGAATAAGTCTCTAAATGCACTAAACTTGTGTTTTGGTTTCTGCAGCTCTGCTTCTGGATAACTGTTCTTGCTAACTGAGGTGTGTCAGCCCAGGTGTGGGGTTTGTGCCTAAAAGCTCAACCTGCGAAAGACTCAGGACTGGGCTCAGATCCTGAACGACCAGTATCATCACTGACCTGCTAATAAAGAGTATGTATTGGCTTAAACACATGACGGAGTGGTCTTCTCTGGTAAATACCCCTGAGAGACCAGATCTTGGGTTCAGACTCCATCTTACAGAACCTGACCTAAAGCTGAACTTGAGTTAACTAACAAGCCGGCACCTGGCACCAGTTTCCAGGTTCCAAGCCT
Organism: Rhynchomys soricoides; assembly: GCA_019843965.1. Taxonomy (NCBI): domain Eukaryota; kingdom Metazoa; phylum Chordata; class Mammalia; order Rodentia; family Muridae; genus Rhynchomys; species Rhynchomys soricoides. The sequence continues at coordinate 3,137,762 of JADRCH010000040.1, forward strand.
GGAAACTGGTGCCAGGTGCCGGGGGTTGTTAGGAAGTGGCCTGCCTCTGGCACTCCACTTCCTAACAACCCCCAATCAGGAAGAAAACAGAAGTTAAGTTTACGGTTTGGCTTCCAGCACCAGCCAATTATGTTAAAGGGTAACAACATTCCATAACAGCGCCCAACTGGATGTGTTGAAGCTAGTAAGTCCCTCACTTGCTTACCATTCCTGTAAAACCTTGTCCTGCCAAGAGCTTCACCCTCCTGCTCTGCTTCATCAGAGATGGTGGTGTGGCCCAAGCTCAAGCTTGAAATAAAGAGACCCTAGTGTGTTTGCATCGGAGTCAACTCCTTGGTGGTCTTTTGTGGCTCATGAACGAGGCACAACTCCCCACAACAAAAGTAGTGAATTATAGGTGCTCCTCCAATATCCATGACTTTACTGGCACTACTTATTTGCACAATTTGACTTCATTGGCATTGTTTGTTAGCTAGATTAACATGGTTTCACTCTTATTGAACAGGTCTTTTTTTTTTTTTTTTTGGTTTTTTGAGACAGGGTTTCTCTGTGTAGCCCTGGCTGTCCTGGAACTCACTCTGTAGACCAGGCTAGTCTCAAACTCAGAAATCTGCCTGCCTCTGCCTCCTGAGTGCTGGGATTAAAGGCATTCGCCACCACTGCCTGGCTACTGAGCAGGTCTTAAGTCCAATTGGGCAGTTCACCCTTGGGGTCATCGTTGCCATGTTGGTCACTGATATGGTCCCTAGGCATCGTAACAGAATGCTTGGTTGCCTCTCTCCTTTGGAAGTTTGCATGGCACCTTCTGGCACCAGGAAAGCTAGTCCTTAGGGTGGAGGCAGTCAAGAAGCATCATATCTCAACACTCCTGTGTTTTAAGCAACCAAAATGTATTCATAACCAATTACATAAATAAATATTTTAGCCACAGTTAAAGTACCTTTCTGGTAGAAATACATTGAATTTTACCACATGTAAAACATTCAAAATAATCATACAAGAGAACAATATAACCTGAGGCTTTAATTCTACTGGAATTATAGAATGTCTTTATCCTCCAAATCTATGCTTAATAATCTATACTTAATAATATATACTTAATAATCTATGCTTAATAATCTATACTTAATAATCTATACTTAATAATATATACTTAATAATCTATACTTAATAATATAACTTAATAATCTATGCTTAATAATATATACTTAATAATATATACTTAATAATATAACTTAATAATCTATGCTTAATAATATATACTTAATAATATATACTTAATAATCTATGCTTAATAATATATACTTAATAATATATACTTAATAATATATACTTAATAATATATACTTAATAATATATACTTAATAATATATACTGGGATTGAGAAGACAAGATTCCTGAATTAAGTCTCCATAACCTTTCTTGGCCTTCCTGGCTACTAGAGCACACTGAAAAAGAGACAACTAAAGGCTGTCAGGAACCACTAGGAAAGCACTGAAAACTGCATATTAGGGGACCATGTTTTAGAAGATGGCCTTACTGACTTACTGGGTAAGACTATACTGGGGTGATTTTAAACTTTTCATCAACATGCTTACATTTGGAGATTCAGTCTTTGGTACCGACCCTACAAGCCAAGACCACTCTCCATTATTCCTGTCACCAAAGACCAGGACCCCACTCTAGTGATGCTATTTCATATGAGCCTACTGACAGACTTCAGATTATGCCAGAGGATAGCTGCCTGAGCTTTGGACATCATCATTAGCCTGTTCAAGTGGCCCAGTGTCCACTGTGTAGTTCCCGGAAGCACCCAGGGTTGGGTGTTCTACACACACACACTTCCCCATTGCTGTCATTCCTCTTCAGTCGACTGTTACCATGACTCAAAATCTTTTGGCAACCAAATCTTTCCAAACTGCCTTACTCTTGCTGCAAGCTCTTTCAGGTTAGCCTGTTTCTATCACGGTTCACTTTTCTGATGGTGACCTTGCTCCGTTCTTTGGTCAGCTATCTTGCTGTCCTACACCACATTTTACCTACATTTCTCCATTCCCAAAACCTTACCTCCCAGACACCAGCACCTGGCACGCCTGCAGCAGTTTCTTGGATTCTCTGCAATTGCTGATTCAATTACCCATTCACCTATTCTAAGACTACAGTCCCCTGGAGAACGTATGGGACAACTTTATATTCTTCACAATCTTATGCTCCCACCAGACATCTCTTAGGGCTTAAAAGCACCAAGCAAAGTTTCTTGTATGCAAATGAACAAGTTTCATAAAATTTGAATTGTTGACAAGTTTTATATTGTTTTTTCCTCTGTAAATTTAAAATCCTTGGGGGTGTTATGAAAAAATTTCAAACCATAGCTCAGTCTTTATAGAATTTGTAGCTTCTTTTTTTGTGTGCACTGGGACTCAAACACAGGGTCCTGTGCATGCAAATCACGAATTCCACCAACTGAGCTACATCCCAATGAGTGACTTGGTCTCTGAACCAAGGAATTCTTATCTATCCATCACTCTCATTGTTATTACATTTTTTATTTAAATTCCTGCCCAAAACAAAATAATTTCTCAACAAACAGTTTTTATAACTATTAAGAATCCGCTTCATTCAGGAAGACACTTCTTGGCAGGTTTTGTAGTTATTCGCCCACAGTGTTTACTAAAAAAGAAAAAAAAGACAAAAGTGAATTTTTAAAAATGTGATAAGGAACAAGTTTGGAGCCTGAGTCCTGGTGAGACGTTCCTGGAAATTACTTTGGGAGACACATGACTGGATCATTTTCTCTTAAGTGTGAAGGGAGCAAATAGGCTTCTTGGTTGGCAAATTTAATTTTATCTTTTGCTGCTGAGAGATAGGAATTACACAGCTGTTTTGAAAAGGATGCAGCCCTCCCATGTTCAGGGATACAGAGCTATCCCAAGTTCCAGGTTCCTATGAACATGAATGGTCTAACCTTAGACCAATCTCTGACTATGTCAGGCTACATAAAAGAAGGCTAAAGTGCCTCTACATACAAAGACCTGCCCTAGTGTCGAGCCATGCTAGCAGAGTGTGGCAGTTTTATACCTGGCAGTTATCTGAAAGGCACTGCTGGGCCACACCTCAGGGTAACACAAGTCAGCTTGTTTCTGATGGAAGCATGCAGATGCTGTGTGAAATAAGTAAAATAAGAGCTGGGGCCCCAGAGAAGGAAAACACAAGGTTGTGCTTCTTTTCCTTCACAGTAACAAAAAA
>JADRCH010000040.1:3154302-3192406 GCA_019843965.1 Rhynchomys soricoides
ATGTACACTATGCACACTATACACACTATGTACACTATGCACACTATGCACACTATACACACTATGCACACTATGCACACTATGCACACTATACATTATGCACACTATACACACTATACACACTACACACACCGTACGCACTATACTATATTGTACACTCTACTATTCCCTACACTGTACACACTTGGCATACACTCCCATATACCCACGCCCACACACATACACATAAAAAGGGTTTTAAAAAGAAATCTTTTTAAAAAGACGATTTGTTACTAAATGCTGCACCATGATTAAATAGGCAATATTTCAATATGGAATTATAAATATAATGATCCATAACACTCAGCTACAATCTCATCTGAAAATAAGAAGCAATGTCATCATGTGTCATTGTGGCAGGCTGTTTGTGTGTGTGTGTGTGTGTGTGTGTGTAACAAGTTTTCAAATCAGTTTCCCTTCCCTTTGAAATTGAATTAATTGCCACAACTATTTGCCTAAACGAATAGACTGTGATGGGAACATACCTTCAAAGCGAAAGTCATGAGAGTTTCAAGTGATTCTCGTTCTTGGGGCATTCATTGGAGAGTGCAAAGATACTGCTACATTGTGGCACACAGAGAGTCTGTGCAGGTGTTAAGGCAGGGCGCAGCACAAGTCTCACTTGGCTGACCTTAGCTTCAGGACCAGGTGAATGACTGAGTAAGCTTTCAGGTGGCTCCAGCTCTGGATTTCAAGCCATCACAGCTAAATGCGTATGTGATAGAAATAAGCTATTTCTACCATTCCCTGCCTAAACTGAAGCCTCGTTAGCAAAATAAATATTGGTAGTTTAGGCCACTTAGTCTTGGGGGTGCTGGATATGTAACAAAAGAGAATAGGAATCGTCAACCACAGTAAGAACTAGTAATTTATCTTGCCCATAAGCAAGCAGGCAGTATGCTGAGCCCTAGAGATATGCAAGTGAACGTGACAGACAAAGCTGTTTTCTTTGCTAAGCTTACAGGGCACAGTGATTGTGCTCTGATCCTATGGGGACACTGCTGATCTTCATTGTATGCATGATCATGATGACCCATGCTTTTCCTAGACATTGTCTTAATGTTCTCCAGCATGAATAACTCAGATCATTTGGTTTTCTTGGCTTAAGATGCAGTGTATGTATTTGAGACAATTGATCATGTTCTTGCATTACAATTTTGGACTGAGCCTGCTCTTTTAAGTTTGTTAGGGTGTAATAGAGATGTAGAAATAGCGTGCATTTAAGGGGTGCATCTCAGTGTTTTGATGTACATCATGAAATACCACGGTCAACCTAGTAAATATGCTTATCAACAGTTATATGCGTGTGTGTGCTTGTGTGTTTGTGTATACATGACACTTAAAGTCTACCTTCTTGGCAAATTCCAAATCCAAATGGCCCCTAGTTTGATAGTTTGATTTAGAATTTTTCAGTTTTACAGTGGTGTGAAAGTAATATGCATTCAGCAGACAGAGTGCTTTTAATTTAGATATTTGGGGGACTAGTAATACAAGTTTTCATATTTGATATATATATATCAAATATTTATATAATGAATATATATATTTTCAACTATTCAAGATCTTTCATGAGCTATTACAAAATCTTTGTTAGATGATTTTGTGCAACGGTAGGACAATTCAACTGTCATGGCTATGTTCTTGGCTGGCTAGGCTAATTTATCAGGGTTAGTATATTAGGTGTATTGTAATCATTTTCTACTTACGTTGTTTCTTCGGTGTAATTTCAGTGTGGGAGCCTCAGCACACAGTACAGTCTTGATAATCATAGCCACAGCACTGGACATTAAGATCTCCAGTGCTCATTCTTCCTGAAACCCTATGCCTTCAGAGCTATGACTTTCCATCCCTCCATCATCCACCCAACACGTTCCCACCTCTATCCTGCTCTCTGCTCTCCACTTCTGTAAGATCAGCTTGCTTAGCTTCCAGTGCGAGTTAGATCACACAGCTTTTGCAGCCGTAGAAACAGTTCATATTTCTAGCAGCAGTATGAGAGTCCTACATTCCCATCACCCTTGCAATACTTACCATTCAGCTTTGATGATGATGATGATGATGATGATGATGATGATGATGATGATGATGATGATGTTTCTAACAAGTGTCAGTTAACACCCTGGTTTGGGCTTGCCCTTCCCCAATGATGAGTGATGATGGTCATGTCTTCTTTAGAGAAAACTCTATTCAGATCCTTACCTTAAAATCAAGCTATCTGTCACTTTGAGGCCTTATGTGCTCCATTGGATATATGGTTTACAGACAGCCCTTTCTATTCAACAGATTTTCATTCACTCTGTTACTATTTGCTATATAGAAACATAAGTTGGATGTAATCTACTTATCTACTTTTTCCAAGAAGCCATTGCCAAGACCAATGTCAAGAACTTTTTCCCAGAAACTATCTCCTAGTTGTTACATAGATTTGGGTCTTACATTTAAGTCAAGTTGTAAAGTTATTTTTAATTGATTTTTATATATGGTGTGTCAAGGCTCACCTTAATTTTCCTAAGTTTATTCAAGTGGGTATCCAGTTTGCCAAAACTGTTTTCCAGAGAGACTGTGTTCTGTACTTTACATTCTTAGTGTCCTTTGGAAAACCAGTTCAGCAGAAGTACATAGATTTAATTCTGAGCCTTCTGCTGTGGATTGCTGATCTTCATGCTTGTCTATACCTTGCTGCTTTGATTAGTAAAGGACTGGTATATTTTGAAATCAAGAAGCCTGCAGCTTGTTCTTCCTCAATATCATGTTTGCAATGTGGGGTCTTTGTGGTTCCATATAAATTTATTTCTGTGTTTTAAAATCATTTAGGAAAAAATAAGCTCTTTGCATGTTTGGTCTAATTCACCTGTGAGGTCTCCTGACCTGCATGTTTTTCAGGAGATTTGAGTTGCTCATTCGTTATCATATTTTTATTGCTAAGCTTCTACTTCTTTTTGATTGTGTTTTGGCAAACTGTTAATTTCTATGGGCTTATTAATTTCTTTTGAACTATCCAATTTGGTGTCCTATAATTAATTACACACCAGGTTCCTTGTGATACTTTTTATCTGAGACATCCATTGTACGGTGTCCTCCTGAGTTTCTGGTTTGGTTTATTTGAAGCTTTTCTCCTCTTTTCTTAGTTAAGTTGGCTAAGGATTTGTTGCTCTGTCTTTTATAAAACATCTTTTAGTTTTACTGATCTTTTCTATTCCATTATGTCCTACCCTTTATTATCCCCCCCTTTCTGCTTACTGGGGGTTAGTTTATTCCTCTTTCTGTAGGTCTTTAGGGTGTAAATTTAGATTGCTTCTTGTGGACATAATATATCCTAGGGAAAGACTCATGTGCACAGGGCAAGGATGTGTATTTTCTCATTGGAATAAGTCTTGCCTGTGTCTCTTGGGGCCACTTGGTTTATAAGGTTCTGTTCTGTTTTCTTATTTGCTGTCTGAATGTTTTGTTTACTCTAGGGTGTGGGTACTGAACAGTTCTGCAATATATCACTGCTGTCCACTTTTCCCTTCATAACTATCAACCCAATTTATACAGTAGTGGGACTTGTGGGATCATATATATTTATGATTGCTATAAATGATTGTTGAATTTGCCTTTTAAAGCATTGAATAATAACTTTCCCTGTCCCTTGTGATTGCTTTTGACTGAAAGTTTACTTCAGTGAGTGTAGAGCTGCCCTTGCTCTCTCTGAATTTTAACTTACTTGGAATATTGTTCTCTATTTGTTCATGCCCTCAAATCTAAGATTGGTCTCGTATGAAGCCAGCCATATGAGCAGCCAGTCCGTATCGTTTGATTGTAAGATTAGTCTGTTGACAGTTAGTGGTGTTGGCAGGTTAGGACCTTCTCTTGTGTTTTTTTGTTATTTTCTAGCTATTTTATACTTGTTTTTTTTTCCTTCTTGGTCTACCTGTTTCTATTGTTTGATGATTTTCTTTGTGTGTGGTTGAATTGTTCCTTCAGTATATCTGCTATATGTTATGTCCTGCAGTTTCCATGAATTGCACACCAGATATTTTATTACAGTCATCCGTTTTAAGCTGATAACAACTTCAATTACTCTGCCATTTACTCCATCTACCAGACACACTTTACGTAATTGATGTCAGAGATTATTTTCTTCTGTATGGTTTCTCTTAACTTGTGCAGTTATAGATTTTTTAAATAATCATTTTTTTTCAAGTTTGCACACGTGTTAAAGGTTATTTGTGTGTCACCAGTATAGTAATGAAATATTCTTTCTATTTACTATTAGCAGGGAACTGTCTGGTTTTGTGCCATTATTTAGCATCTTTTTATGCCAGCTTGAAGAACTTCCTTTGACACTTCTTGTGAGTGGTGATTATGGCTTCTGCTTTCATTAGCCTGAAAAATGCTATTTCTTTTAGTCCTTAGCCTGGAGAGATGCTAGCTCCTTCATCCTAAAGGACAGTTTTGCAGTTGATCTGTAGTTGCATCACATGAGGTGTAGATGGGAACAGAATTCTAGGCAGTCAGAAATGCCTCCAGGCCCATGATGGAGCAGAAATGAAGCTGAGCAATAGGGAAGGGTTAAGGTCTGCTGTTGGGTCTATGGTGACATTTAAATTGATGGGCTTATAACTGGAAAATGGACAGGCTTAGATAATCCCATAATTCCCAAGAAGGCAGATCTGCCCCGATGGCACTGGAAAGATTGAAGCCAGATCCTAGGTGGCTTGGGACATGAAGTCTGGTTTAAGGTCATTGAGCCTGTTAAAAGGAGAAAAAAAATAGGCAGAATTCTTTTGGCGTTTGTTGCTAGGTGGGGCTGGTAGAAGAGCACTGGCCAAGCAGAGGTAGACCACAGAGGAACAGGCTTGCTTTGATCCATGGCTAGGACCACGGTGAGCAAGCCCTCTGGGGTACACGCCTGCTTCCTCAGAGTGGTTTGTCCTAGAGTTTTGCAACCATCTGTCTAGCTCCTAAGGCTCACTAAAGAAGACCTTCTTCTGTGGACAAACTATTGTTGCCTACAGGAACCATTGGAACGGTAAGGGACACAAGGCCTCTTATTTTGCCATTTTCCTGATATCGTTCCAAGACTGAGTCTTAAATTGTGGATTTTCTTTTTCTTGCTTTGCTTGACCGAACATGTCCTTTGCAAAATTCCTTCTTATGCAAGTCATATATGCTTACTGAAAGGAAGTTAAAATACAGTCAAAAGTAGAATTACCAAAATCACAGTTGACAGAGCTAAGCTTCATTAAACATGTTAGCAAATGGCTTCCAAGAGTCTTCTACGTCTGTGTATGTATACAACCTTTGTAAAGGAAAAATGGTACAATCATAGTCTGCTGTACCTCCTTGCTTTACTGAACATTTAGAATAACTGAAACTCAAGAGCTCCCAAAAGTATGGCTAGAAATGAGATCAAATATTTTTGCCTGTATTTATTCATGTGCGTGTGCACACAGGAGCACTTGCACATATGTGCATGCTGCTCTGTGCAGGTGGAAGTCACCAGACAATTTGTGGGAGTTGGGTCTCTCCTCGCACTTTGTGGGTCCCAAGCGTTGACAGCAGGTAGCAGGCTTAGTGCGAGCACCTTTAACTACTGAGCCACCCTACCAGCCCAAATATTTTCATATATTATATTTTTGTTTTGGTGAAATGCATTGGGGCAGTGGTTCTTAACCTGTGACCCCAAATGACTCTTTCACAGGGGTTGCATATTAGATATCCTGCATATTGGATATTTGCATTATGATCCATAACAGTAGAAAAATTACAGTCATGAAGTAGAATTAAGTAATGTTATGGCTGGGGTCACTATGACATGAGGAACTGTATTAAAGTGTCACAGCATTGGGAAGGTTGAGAGCCACTGCCTTGAAGTATTGTTGAGGAGACATTAGACTAAATTTTGCATGCGTGTTTGTAAAGACACATGTGTGCAAGTGAGTATCCATGTGGATACATCTGCATGTGGAGGCCAGGGGTCAAATTCAGATGTTGTTCCTCAGAACTGGTTCACTTTGCTGTTGTTTGAAATGTAAAGGCCATTTTATTTATATGCTTTTTCATGAGCCATTTTTGAGCCATTCATGCATGAACACGAGTGTATTTTCATAGTTTTCACCCTCTCCCTCCTCCAACTCCTTCCATGTCATTTGCTCTGTCCTCTAGATTAAGGCACACACACACACACACACACACACACACACACACGCACGAGAAGAGTCCAGCTAGTGTTGTTCTTGTTTCCATGAGCTTACGATTTAAGGCTGGCCACTTAGGTTTGGGCAACCTATCAGGAAGTTCATCCCTAAAGAAGACTAACTGTCCCTCCCTTCGCAGACGTTAACTGCTTGTAACTCATCAGTGGGTGGGGTTTGTCAATGCCTCTTTCCATTTTGGCATATGGACTGGTGAGTCTTTTGCAGGTTTTGTTCAGGCAACCGTACTGTTGAGAGTTCCTAGGGGAAGCACTCCTGTCATGTTCAAAAAACTATCTCACAGTAATCCCCCACATCTTCTGGCTCTTACCATCTTCCCACTTTATCGTCCATGATGTTCCCTGAACCTTATGTGTAAGAGTTATGTTACAGATATCCTTTTGGGGGCTGGGCATTCCACTGTCTTCTCTTTGACTAGCTGTCATTCTCTATAACTGCATAGGTTTGTCAAAAAAGGAAACTTCTTTGATGAGGGTTTAAAGTTACATTTATTTAAATATTTATTAATTGAACAGAGTTGTAGCAATAGATTCTCCTCTAGGGTCCATGATGTCTCTAGCCATGGGGTATTGACTAGGTTTATAGCACAGATGTGAGTTTCCTGCTACTGAGGGGTCTGTTGTCTAATCAGACAGCTGTTGGTTGCCCCCAAGATATTAGCTTCACCATTGCACCATGGACATGTCTTAGCTTGAAGAAAGGATATGTGTTTTCATTAGGGTATCTTTGCTGTGACAAAACACAATGACCAAATACAATTTGGGAAGGAAATGGGTTTTTTGGTTTTGTTTTGTTTTTGCTTATATTTCATGGTAACAGTTCATCACTGAGGGATATCTGGGCAGAACTCATGCAAGGCAGCAACCTGGAAGGAGGAACTGAATGAAGCAGAGGCCATGGAGAAATGCTACTTACTGGCTTGCTCCTACTGGCTTGGCACTGCCAGCTTGTCCCTGCTGGTTTGTTATTTGTTTTCTTATGCACCACTGGATCATCTATCCATTGGTGGCACTAACTAGAGTAGTCTGGGCCTTCCCATACCAATCATCCATCACAAAATGTCCAATAGACTTGCCCGCAGTCCAATCCTATGAGGGCATTTTCTCAATTAAATTCATTCTACCAAGACAATCCTACCTTGGGTCAAGTAGCCAGCACAGAGTGTGATATAAATGTCCCATTTGTAGCTGAAAATACCACAGTGTTTTATTCTCTGCATGCTGACCAACTGTGGGTCTCTGTGTTAATCATCACATACTGCAAAAAGCATCATCTCTGATGAAGGTTCAGAGATGCATTGATCTATGGACATAAGGACAATTTATTTTTACCTTGTCCATTTAGCAGTACTAGGTTCTCCTCTAAGGCCTATCTATGATCTAGCCAGCCATGAGCTTTTAACAGAAAAGTGAACTTTAAATACAATCAGAAAGTAATTGGTTACTTCTCTAATATTTGTGCCACTGTTACATCAGTGTTCATTTCTTGACAAGCTAGTCCTTAATATAGCTCATTGATCCATAGCTGGCTAGACTATTGTCAACTTTTCTCCCCTGCTGTGTACATTGAATCTTCTTACATTATGAAAGCTATTCAGTAGGAATGAAGCTTTCAAGTTGGAACCAGCTTGATATCTCTATGTCCTGTAACTCAAGTATGTGCTGGTTTCAGCAACAGAATCTTATCATCAAGTTCTGAAGGGTAATCAAAAGTAATAGCTTGTAATGTTTGGTGGGTGTTTTAGTTAGGGTTTTCCTGCTGTGAACAGACACCATGACCAAGGCAGCTCTTATAAGGACAACATTTAATTGGAGCTGACTTCAGGTTCAGAGGTTCAGCCCATTATCACCAAAGCAGGAGCATGGCAATGCCCAGGATGGCATGGTACAAGAGAAGCTGAAAGTTCAACATCTTGTTCCAAAAGCAAACAGGAGAAGTCTGGCTTGCAGGCAGCTAGGTTGAGGGTCTTAAAGCCCATGCCCACAGTGACACACCTACTCCAACAGGGCCACATCTCCTAATAGTGCCACTCCCTGGGCCAAGCAGATACAAACCACCACAGGGGGAGTCTATGGGACTCCACTGACCAACAACTAAAAAGAGATATAGCACCTCAGACACTAGGCTTTTTATCTGATGCTTTTATATGTGTATATAATTCATGGAGCATCTACAGTAATAGGTTTCCCTATGGCCTTTTCAAAGGCCTAGTGTTAGGATCCTTCCTTTACCCCACCTTCCCTCCCTACCGCATTTATCTCTTCTTGTTCCACTTTCCCTTGCATGTCACCTGCATCCTATCCCCCTTCCCTCCCTCACCCTCCATGGTCTCTTACTAGTTTCTGTCATAGTGAGCATTGTCAGTTTATGGGTTTCTATGCCTTTGATCATCCAGTTCCCAGATAAAAGACACACAGCCTTTGTATTTCTAATAAGCCTTTACACAACAGAGCTGAGCAGCTATCTACCTTCTAAGCTATAAGAATTTGCTTCCCCGTCAATAACCCTGAGTTATAGCTTTGCATATCCCATCTGGTCAGCTCTTAACTCTAATTGGCCAGTCCTCATGGCCATGTTTTCATGATTCCTGCCATCTTGTTCTCTCTCCACCTTCTCTCCCTCCTCCCTCCTGGTCTCCTCCCTCCATTCCCAAGCCCAGGACCTGAAGCCCCACCTGTCTCTCCTTTGCTCAGCTATAGGCTGTAGGCATCTTCATACAACAAACAGGGATAACTTGGAGGTAAGGTTACAAATCGTCACTTGTGTCTAGGTACAGATTCTCTGGTCCCTGGGGGCAACCTGGTCTTGGGGGCCAGTATTTAGCATTGCCATACATAGCAAAAGACCAAACCTCAACAAGTTTCTTTTTTGTGTGTAAGAAAACTTTTAAAGTAAGATGTTTCCCTTTGGCTTTTCCAAACATTCTTAGTGTTATTTATCCCTCCTGACCTAATTTGTTGGACAGATGCAGTCTCTCGTTGGCCTGGGGTGAACCCATGGGATCTGGCTTTGTCTGTCAGTCCAGGACTAGGGTTACAAGTGGGTGCCATCATGCCTCACTGCTTTAAAACCTGTGCTCTAGAGATGGGGCCCAGCTCCTGTTATATGTTCAGCAAGCCCTGAACCAAGTGAGCCACCTCTCCAGTTCCAGCACTAAACTTGTAGGATTCCTCACATTTCAACTCATTCCCTCCCAGTACTGCCAGTGAAATGGTGCACACTTAAAATCAAATCCAGTAATGGCAGCCCGGCTTGGGAAAGCACACTGACTTTAGAGGGAACACTAGTCAAATTTTTCTGAGCCTTAGAGAGATAATATCGTTTAGCTAACTATTCTGTATCTGTATTGTTTTAGGACTTTTTGACTTTCTTGTATATTTACATTTACAGTTACCTTGGATATGAAGAGTTAATGCACATTAGCTGTGACTTTGAGACCTCAACTGTGAATGCTGCCCTGCCCCCACCAGCAGCCATCCCCAATGGCAGCCTCTGCATCCTGGCTGCAGCTGATTGTGGCAATCTGGGTTTCATTATTAAAGAAAGATAAGATGCTGGGTTGAGCTGCCTCCCACTATCTAGGGAAGATAGAAGCCCTAAGTATTTGGAAAATGTGAGCACAAAAATATTTAGGGATTTGAGTAGTGTAGGATATTTGCTGTCCGGGAGAGAGAGGGCAGAAGATTATCACTCAAGCAATTTTGATGTAGGGGTTTATCTCTCTGCAATGGTCCTTCCGTGATGGACAGAATCGGCTGCCACTTCCACAAGGCTCTGCAATTGCCCCTATCTCTGGCATCTCTCATTTATTTTGTGCTTCATGATTAGTTGCTAATAGTGGAACCTAGGTGTCAACATGGTTTTAGCTGATGCTGTCCAGATCTGCCAGTGAAAGTCTTGTGGCCATGCTGAGATAAAAAGCAGGGAAAGTAATGTGGAGAAGAAGAATTGTCCGTGGAGGAATGCCCCCAAACAGAATTCCTGGGCTAGCGTTCAACTGTGAGTTTCAACTTGTTCTTTGTGTGCTCTCCACTCCCTTCCCCTGGCCCCCAGCCCTACAGGTTAGACAACCTTTCTATTACAAAGCTGTAGGCCCTCTCCCCCATCCTTCCTCTTTTTCAGACAAGTCATTGCTATGTAGCTATGCTGGCCTTGAACTTGCGAAGTCATCCAGATCGATCCAACTTCTTCATCCTTTTCATCATGACACTGAGCATTTCATTTGCATTTTCTTGCTGATTTGTGATGCTTAGTTATCTGTTCATGTATCTGCTGATCCTGTGTGTGTTCTTTTGAAAAGAAAAATAGTCTATTCTGATATTTTTGTCTTTAAAACTCCAGGTTATTTTCTCACCATTGAGCTGTGTGCAATCTTTTGATCTTAAATCTTTTGAATATTAACCCCTTTTCAAATTTTGAGTGGCAAATCTTCTCTCTCATTCCATGGGTTGCCTTTACTCTGTTGCTTGTTTCCTTGGCCACACAAAGACCTTTTAATTTGATGTAACTCCACTTGTGTGGTTGTTTTTGTTGGTTTTTGCCTTTGTTGCCTGTCCTCGTAGGCTGTGTGTATGTGTGTGCACATGAGGAATGCAAATGTACGATGTGTGTGTGGGGAGCAGGGCAAGTGATGCACACGTGGAGATCAGGGGACAACCTTGATGTTCGTCACCTTAACCTTGTTTGATACAGGTGGGTTTTGGTTTTTGTTTATTACTACATACACCAGGGTAGCTGACTCTTGGTCTTATGGAGACTGTCCTGTCTCTGCCTCTCATCTTGCTGGAATTACAGGTGTGTACTACTGTGGTCAACTTTATGTTGTAGTGATCCAAACTCAGGTCTTCTGGCTTGGACCATAAGTACTTTCTGTACTGAGCCATTTTCCCCGACTCTTGGGCTTTTGATAATTGTCCAGATCAATATTGCATTTTGTTACCTTCCGATTTTCTTCTCAGAGCTTTGCCATTTTGGGGTCTTATATTTAAGCCTTTACATGATTTTGAGTTGTTTTTTCATATGATATGATATGCAGATCTTCATGGGAGTATCTAGGTTTTTTTTTTTTTAAAACACCATTTTAAAAGAGATTGTCCTTTCTCCATGGTGTGTCCACAAACGTGGATTCCTCTCTGTCCCATTTGTTTCCACATGCGCTTTCTTGCCAGCTCATGCTGTGTTGAAATCAGGTGAGAACGCCTCTGCCTTTATCCTGGATGCTGAGACGGCTTCGGCTACGAGGAATCTTTTGTGTTGCTATATAAATTTAATTATTTTTGTCCTGTTTCTGAGACAAATGTCACCAAAGTGTTGAGAAGAATTGCACAGAATATGCAGATTGCTGTGGGTAGCGTGGGTATTTTATCCATATTAATTCTTCCGATACATGAACATGAACTCTCTCCAGCAAGTGTCTCCTCCTCCCTTTCTTTCACTGATGTGTTATAGTTCTCAATGTCCAGATCTTTTACCTGCACGGCTAAATCTATCCCCAAATAATTTATTTTATTACTTCTGTTGCCTTTGATATTATGAAACAGGTTGTTTATACCATTTTATTTAGTAATTCCTTATTAGTAAGTAGAAATGCTGCCTATTTTATATTAATTTTGCATTGAAAACTTTCCTGAATGCATTAATTATAATAAGTATGTGATAGCTCTTTATGTTTTTTTCCTCAATAATATTATTTGCAAATAGGGACAATTTAACTTCTTCCTTTCTACTATTGAATTAAGATTTTTGCAGTTGTTTTTCACTTAATTTTACAGGGGTTTGGATGCTAAGCCAGAGTATCAGTCTGAGCCTGGATCTGCGGAGGCTAACCTGCACAGGCATGGATATTAAGCCTGAGTTTTCAGGAGCTAGGCAGATATTTGGAGAAGGTTTGATGTTTGGATCTACTGGGATGGGCCTGAAGTCTGGTGCTATGGAAGCTAGCCTGGTATGAAGTGGGCCTTTGGTTTGAGTCTGCAGATGCTGGCCTGAGCCCTAGCTCTCTAGAAGTGGACCTGGTGTCTCAGTCGGTAGCACTGGGGTTGACTGCGTCAGGTCTGGACTTTAGGTCCACTGGAGCAAGGCTGACACAGCAAACTGCTGTTTTCTGGAGTATGAATTTTCCAGGAAGCATCCCAGGAAATGGAGCTAGCTATACAGACCAGACAGAAACTTGGCAAGACTGTAGTTTATATTTGTAAGCACTGGTCTAATGCCTGAGACCAGTGGTCTGTGCCAATAGTACTGGGACAGGTGCAAAGCCTGGGGCTTTCTAGTCTGACCTGGCTTTGAGTTCATTCAAAACCAGGATCCGACCTGTCTTCTGGGGATGGAGGGCTGCCTGGATGGAGGAATTCTTTTAAAAGCAGTTGGTTCATATCTTGCAAATTCAATTTCTAAAAAGACAAGGCTACTAAGTGAATCTTTCAACTACTAAGTGAATCGGCTCCTGAGAGGTGGTCATCCCATGCTGGTAAATGAAGGCCACACACAGAATCCTCAGCAGATTCTCCTGTAAGGATCTGTCCTCAGGCAGCCTGCAGAAGCTGAGTTTCCCAGGCTAGAGCTTCCGCGAGCAATTGAAGATGCAGTATGGAATGTGGAAGCTCTCAGTTGAGGTACCCCTGCTGGCCATCCCTCACTTAATACTCTGTATTTAAATCAGACCGCCTAAATGGAAGAGAACTGTTTCCAGCAGCCAGCAGCACGGTTGGAAATACAGAGCCAAAATCAAACAGGCCAAAATATAGTTGCTATTTATATTATCTGCTTCCTCGTGGTGTTACATGTGCATAAATAAAAGTCCTGAAGGAAGGAGCAGAAAGCCAGAATGAACATCTGGAAAACATACTCAGAGCCTGCCGTCCATTGCCTTCCAGCTTCAGCCCAGTTCCTTGCACAAGCCAACCTACTTCCCATCCTACCGCACAGCATATACCCGAGGGTCGTTACCATCTCTGCAACATGGAGTGAGAGTGTAGGAAGAGACACAAGTTGAGCAGGGGGAAGATGATCCATTTTTGGGGGGGGGGGGGCCCCTGAATGTGTATTTTAATGACCCTGAGAATAAAAGTCTTTTCTTTCTCCTATTTTTTAAACTTCTGACCATCAAGGAATGCTTAGAAATGCTTCTGTAATTACAGTTACATCACCACCATTTCTTGATACTCTAGAGTACATAGAAAATGACAAAATAATGGTCTACTGTGAAAAACTGAGATGGGAAAACCTTCTGTTCACAGGCTTTCTCTGGAATGTCTGTGATTGCAATCACAGACGCAGCTGAAACAGCCGGAGGAGGCTCTGCTGCCTTCCCCCAGCTGAAAGTAACACTTGCCTGAATCTACCATTATAGAATATTCTAGTTGGCCTAGAATAGCCGACTGCTATCCAAAAGAGCTTAAATGGTCATTAAGCAACCAGTAACCGCCTAGATTCACAGCAATTAGAGGCATTTTCAAGGTTTTGAAAGGTTGTTCTAACCCCCCTTTTCCTCTGCCAAGATTCAATGGAATCAGAGAAAATAAGCAGCAAGGAGAATAAGACTGAAGTGTGCGGTGGACGTCTCCTTAGACGGAACGAGTCAGGATGCTTCTCGAAAGAGAGATGCATCTGTACTGAAAGAGCAACTTGTGAATTTCCAGTGGTTAGAGTTAACTCGGGGAATAATTACACAACATGGCCTGTGAACAAAAGCCATCCCAAGGACCCAACATCAGGTGACGAGACACACTGACCCTGTCTGTTTGAGGTGTGCTAGGCAACTGTGCAACTAGTCAAGGCCTACCTTTTTTTTTTTTTTAATTTTATTTATTTCTGTTTTGCTCCTGACTTCCACTTCCAGTCCCTATGTGGTAGCCACCTTCTGCAGCATGCTTGCCACACGTCTTTCAAAACCACAGTGTTATAAACACTGTGAACACATCAATTTGCACAATGTTGTGGTGTGAATACTGTACTGGCTAGTTTTGTGTATCAACTTGACACAAGCTGAAATTATCACAGAGAAAGGAGCTTCAGTTGAGAAAATGCCTCCATAAGATATAGCTGTAAGGCATTTTCTCAATTAGTGATCACGGGGGGAGGGTCCCTTGTGAGTGGTACCATCTGTGGGCTGGTAGTCTTGGGTTCTATAAGAAAGCAGGCTGAGCAAGCCAGGAGAAGCAAGCAAGCCAGTAAGTAACACCCCTCCATGGCCTCTGTATCAGCTCTTGCTTCCTGACCTGCTTGAGTTCCAGTCCTGACTTCCTTTTGTGATGAACAGCAGCATGGATGTGTAAGCTCAATAAACCCTTTCCTCCCCAACTTGCTTCTTGGTCATGATGTTTGTGCAGGAATAGAAACCCTGACTAAGACAAATACCATTTTGTTTCTTATTTGGAGAACATTATACTTTTGAGCCCTGATCTTATTCTGTGTGCACCAAATAAATGCCTTGCTTCTAACGGCTGTGTGATAGTCCATTGTGCACGGCTGCCATTTTCTCTCATTCTCAGTATGGGCATCAGTCTGACCTCAATGAATGATATTACCGTTCACACAACACCTCGTGGAGCTGTTGCTTCTCTCTCATCTCTGTGGTAGCTTCTGGATCAAGTGAGAGTCAAGGTCTAGACTTTCTTTCAAGTAACATCTTGAACTTTCCGCTACAGAACTGTTGTTGGAAAGTGAAAACAATATACATAAAACGTGATTAGCAAATGTAAGAAAGAGTTATCCACAACCTCCGTGGTCAAGCTGTGAGGCATTGCACATGCAACATTGGACTTGGGCAGGAAGAACATTGAGAGATGCCCCTACCTTCGTATTCCTTGACGGCTGAAGAGATTTCTCTAAAGGGAGCATCGTGATCCTGAAGAGGAGCACAGTTTGATCACTTAGAGTGAGGGGTGCAGAGGACATGGGTATTTTTTAAAGGATGCTATTGTTCTATCCCCACGTATCTGAAGTTTAACTTTAGGCCTATGGAGGCTCGAGGCTGTGAGCTGAGGAGGAGGAGGAGGATGGATCATAGCAGGGAAGATCTGCAGCTGGAGACCTTTGCCCCTTCAATACCAAAACCGGAAAGAGACATCTTCCCAGGGCAAAGGAAATGATAGGACTGACATGCTGGGGTTTCATATAAACCTAAAGGAAGATCTGGGCCATGATTCCCATGTTGTTTTTCAATATGAGATTAAAATTTCATATTTTAATATGAGCAAAGTGTGGGCATTAGATCCATCCATAGAAATTGGGTATAGACAGAAAGTGGGACAGGCACAAAGAACAAAGACAGATCAGCTTCTTCTCTCAAAGCAGGTACAAAATGGTGACCTATTCCTTATTATGGTATGATCAAAAGAAACACTCGGTCTCTGTCCTAAGACACTTGGAATCTCTGGAGTGCCTTTTGTATTATGAAGAGGCTAGCTCTGAGGCTCTGATAGATTCAGGATGGAGCTAATACTGGAAACATCAAATCATGATCAGAATCTTAAACTTCGGCCCTACTCCCCAAATCCCACAAAAGGCAAAAGGCTAGAAATGGGGTCAATCACCCACAGTCAGGGATGTAAGAGATTATGTGCCTCCACAAGAGCTCCTCAGCACAATTCACAGACTGTGAGCTCACAGGCATGCTGGATCGTGGCTCCAATGGAGAAAGCAGAGGAGCTTGGTCCCCCTTCCCTACTCCCCCCCCCCCCCCGCCCGCCTGCGTATTTTGTCTTGTGCTTCTCTATTGAGAGAGTCCCTCTCTGAGGTTTGTGAATCATTCTAGCAGTTGTTAGGCAAAAGAAGAGGCCATGGGAACCCCTGGATTCTAGCAGTCTGGTCCACAAGTGCAAAGCTGGCACTCTGAGGAGTGTCTGAAAGTGAGAGGACTAGGAGGACTGAGCCATGCAGAGTCACACACGGATGGCTGGAAATAATCAGCCAAGTTGACTCCCAGGACACTTGGTTGGTGTCCAGAGAACTGCAGAACTGGTTGTCAGTGGTGTGAAAGTCAATGCATTTGGAAGTGATCTTTGAGCAAAACCAGCTCATACTCCTGCATCTAGAAGCTCCTCCTGGGACTCCGTGCCAGCTGTCCCTTGCTTCACCCATTCTTATCTCCAGGAAATACAGTCTTTGTTTTGTCTTTCCCAGGCACGAGCCAGCCACTAGAGTAATGTGGCCTGCAGCTTCACAATGTCAGGATCTCAACACTTCCAAATAAAGCTCCCCTTGGACCTCTCCCATCAAACGCTCTTTTGGAACTGAAAATGTTTCCATGGAAATGAATAAAGTGTGAAGATAAATGATTACATTTATAGTTTCATTTCCTGTAAACAATACATGGCCATAGTCATATAGACTCAAAAAACACCTATAGACAAATAGGTTTTTAAACTAGCCTTTAGCATTCTTTTTAAAATTAGAGTAAAATATATAAAACATGAATTTACTATTTTGGACAGTTTTTAAATGTACAGTTTAGTGGTCTTAAGTGCATTATGCACTTAAGAATTGTTCTGGGCTGGAGTGATAGAGAGACAGAGATAGAGATATGGAGAGAGATGGAGACATGGAGAGAGATGGAGACATGGAGAGAGATGGAGACATGGAGACATGGAGAGAGATGGAGACATGGCCTAGGAGTTCTCATTCTCAGGGTGGAACTCTTGACAACCTAGCATTCTCAAGGAACAGTAGTACAATATACTTTATTTTGGAGGGGCGTTGCTTTAAGTATCTCATTTATTCCTCGACAACACCATAGCGGCATGTAACTCAGATCACAGTAACCGCCGTTTCGCCTTTATTTCCCTCCAGCGGCCACTGCACCCCCTCCTTCTTCCCTGGTCTCCTACCTGACTTCACGCTCCTCCACCTTCTCAAAGTCACGTAGGTGATCACACATTCAGCATGTTTAACTTATCAATAGTGACACCACTGAAGAAAACCGGCTCCCTCCGCAGCAGCTACTTTATGCCTAGAAACTTCCCAGGCACGTTGTTCTAGAGTCGTTTGTCACTGAATTTCATGTAGAGAAAATCCTGGAAAATGTTACCCACGAAGCATTGATTAGTCAATTCCTACAATGTTTCAGGCACTGAAGTAAAAAGATAGTATATTTAAATGGTTTATAGGGAAAAGAATGTACAGACAGACAGACAGACAGATGATAGATGGATAGATAAAAGAGATGATAATAGACATGGGAAATTAATATACTGAAATGTTAACAACTGGGAAAGTTAGGTAAATGGCAAGAAGTTCTTTGTGTAATATTTATACCTTTTCTGTAAGTGCAAAACTAATTTCAAGATTCTACAAAAGAACAAGACAATGAAAAGAGGCCAATGGAATGGCTTTGTAAGTGAAGTCACTTAATATGCAGGTAACTGACCCCTATAGTCCTCTGACCTCCGTGTGTGTCCCCTGGCATGCACATTAACCTCCACCATGCACACACACACACACACACGCACACACACGCACACACACACACACACACACAGTAATAGAATTTTAAACTCACAAAAAGGATTAAAAAGCAGATTATAAATGATCACAGATCCCTTAGAAAGTCATGTTACAAAAATGTCTTCCAACCTTATGTTTTAAGAAATAATCCCCCTCCGCCTGAATAGATGGGTGAAAGGAAGAGTGTTCTACAGTCAGGTAAATTTGGAAAACCGATACTACATACTTTTCTTACACAGCTCTGCGAGCATTTAAGTATACTCCAGGATCTGATGAATCTGAGAAGCAACAAGAAGGCAGATGGAACTGAGTTGCTAGAAAGAATCCCAATGTGTTTGACCAGGCCATTCTCTTTTCTCCCAGTAACATCCATTAACATAGAGATTTCGGACGAGACACTGAGATAAGGAACATTATCTCAGCCTGTGTGCATTGAAACTCTCTGGAAAAGAGCAGGCAGCTTGCAGTGCATACGCCACTGAGTTTGCAGATGATTGTGCAAGATATTGTTCTAGCAGATCGTCAGATAGCCTTTGTGTGAATGTAGACATATGGCCCTTTTGTAATTAGAAACTTCTAGTTTCTTAATGTGGTCTTTATTGACTCTCATGCTGAGATAAATAGTTTGTATTTACAAAAATGCTTGGGACTAATTGCTAAGTTTTTAGGGTGACCTTATGCTAAGCTCTAGTGAGTTCAATTAAGTGAACCACAAAGACTAAAACAGTGGATCAACTCAGTTGTCTATTGTGGATCAGTAGACCTTGAGGGACCTGTTATAAAGGACATTATTGGCTTTCCCCCCAAACTTGAAAGGTCATCTAGAAATCTTTCCCAGTGGCCCCAAAACTATCTCAAATTTCTCGAACAGCTGAAGATGACTTCATAAACAACACCAGATGTTTCTTAACATTAATTAAGAAATTTTTGCTACATTAACTTTCATTGTGTCTTTTTAAAAAATAAACATTGCATCTGGATACTTTGAAAACTTTTACAAAGTAGTCAAAAATAATTTTTCTACCAATAGCTGAGAGTGATTTCTTTAATCCCAACACTCAGGATGAAGGAGGAGGGTGGATCTCTGTAAACCAGCATGGTCTACACATTGAGTTCCAGGCCAGCCTGGTCTCCGTAGTGCGTTCCAGGACAGCTAGAATTACAAAATGAGATCCCCACCTCACCCTGCTGCCATCTTTTTCCTCTCTCTCATATATACATATTTAATATATGTACATATACTTAAAATGTTGAAAAAGATATCTTTTTTAAGTGAAAGAAGCTCTTATAAGAAACAGAGCAAAGGAATTGGACTTTTAAAGTCCATGTCTTTGATGTACTTAAGGTTTAAGTGTATTGAGTTTCTGACTCACTCTGACATTTTGCTTCCTCTCGTATGTACATTCAGGGCAAACAGCAGCAGCTAACGAAAGAGGGGCTGGCCACCCAGTTTAATAAGAAGTGTAATGAAAGTGACCAAAGCCCTGTGCATTTACTAGTAGTAATGAAATGAAACATTGCTTAACAAAATTGGGTTGCTGTGTAATTGAAAGTGTCAATTCAAGACTACCATGATTCTTTTAAAAAGTGGTTTTGAGAATTCAACATACAAGATATTAGATATCATGATGACAAAGTCTCTTCTAGTATATTGTCCTTCCCCATAATCTCTTTCTCTTTTAAAAGTTATTATTATTATTATTATGATGATGATGATGATGATGAATTTGTGTGTGATGTGTTTTGTATGGGCTCATGAATCCCACATGGAGGCCAAAGGCCAACTTTGTGGTGTCACTTCTCCCTTCTCGTCCTTCCTCTGGTTCTGAGGAAGCAAACTCATGTCATCAGTCTTTGCCAGCAAACACTTTTACCAGCTGATTCACCCACTGAGCCACCTCAACAGTACAGAAGACTCTTAAAGAGCAGGCTAACAATGTAGAAATTCTTATTTACATCAGTGACTGCCTTGCTTAAGAACAAATGCACTGGCTACTCACCTGGAGTGCTCCAAGCACACAGCAGAGATACTTGCAAGCCCATGTTTATTGCAGCACTTCTCACAACAGCCAAGTTATAGAATCTACTTTGAAGCAGTAAGTAAATGGATACATTGTTACATGATCAATGAGTAAATGGATACATTGTTACAGGTGCCACGATTTCCTTCTGTGTTTGTGTGTTGTTATTATTATAGGTATAAAATGCTTGCGGGAAGCTGGGCTGTGGTGGCGCACTACTTTAATCCCAGCACTCGGGAGGCAGAGACAGGTGGATTTCTGAGTTCGAGGCCAGCCTGGTCTACAGAGTGAGTTCCAGGACAGCCAGGGCTACACAGAGAAACCCTGTCTCGAAAACAAACAAACAAAAACAAACAAACAAACAAAAAAATGCAGGAGCATGGATGGAACTGGGTATCACACCTAGACAATAGGTGAGCCAGTCAGCCTTACAGCTTCTCCATACTAACTTCAGAACCAGTTATGTCCGTTTAGGCAGTTGACACACAGAGATTTATGGAAGAAAGAACACATTGTAAGGGAGCATGAGGAAGCATAGAGAAACTGCAGACTTCAATGCAGCCCTGACACTTGGCAGGAAAGATGAAACAAAGAGGGGATGTCAGGCAGGCTATGCCAAACTCTTATACCCACACTGTGCTTGGTTATTGGCTGAGAGCAGCCAACGAAGCATGCTCTGAGTATAATTGCCACTGTAGCTGAAGAGTGGCAGCAAGAAAGTACCTATGAACTGTGGCCACAGTGTGGATCCATCTCTGCCATTGTGGTTCAATCTACCAAGCGTGTCTTTCTGTGTTTCTGACAACCCCTAGGATTCAGGCTTGCCTCCAAGTATCTTTTTTTTTATTTGAATTTCTATTCCTGTCTAAGTTCTATATCATCTTCAATGATCTTATCACAGCCTCCATTGGCTACCTGAGTCCCCCCCTAAACATCTATACCTGCTGAGGTCTGAACCTATGTGTCCCTGGGAAATTTATATATTGAACCCAACTTCTAAAAGTGATGGCATTTGGAGGTAGATTCTTTGGGTCACAAGAACAGAGCCCTCACTAATTGGATATGTGCCCATCCTGTCAATGGCCCCAGAAAGCCTCCTTATTCCTTCTATCTGTGAGCAGACAACCAGAATTATCTGTGAACCAGGAAGCCAGCCTTCACCAAACAGCTAATAGAACTGGTGCCTGGATCTTTGACTTCTTAGCCTTTGGAAATGTGCAAAATATATTTCTGTTCTGTACGAGCTATCCAGTTCATCGTATTTTGTTATAGTAGTCCCAGTGGACTAGGACAACATTCAGATTTAAAGAAACCCCTCCACTCCTTCCACAAAGCACTGTCAGTGTGTTGCTGTAACCATCAGACTTGAGGATGGAGGAGAAGAGTAGAGACAGATGTTAATGATTGCCATGCTTAAAGGCCATGGTCCCTTCTCTACCACCAGGCATGCCTTTCTAGATTCCTTGAAAACCCCCTGCCTCCTAACCCTTAGGAACTTCCTCCCATCACCTTTGTATTTCATTCTCAACTCTCAGAATCATCTTCTTCCGGTCCATAGAAGGAAAGACATATACTTCTTTTGGATCTCTATGTTTAGTTGTAATGTTTTTCTGTCTTTCATCTTCAATGCTTTCTAAGATGAAGATATGGCATCTAATTTTGAATAACCAAAGATAAGTTCATTAAACTGTTTGTATCACATGCTGTGTTTAGATCTCTGCTACTTTCTTGACTGTTGGTTTGGGACAGTTCAGATTTTACTTTTATTTATAGAAATGATTAAAAATTCCATCACAGAAAGAAGAAAACAGGCACGAGGTCTAGCCTTCTCTACACAGCCTTTTCAGGTCTGCTGGTATTCATTGAAAGTAAAGGGTGTTTAATAATGGCAAATGTACGTTAAAAAGCTGCATGTCAATTTGTGAACAGAGGTAGGCATGTAGCCAGCATGTAAAAAAAGGAAAATGTCCTAGGGAACATAATTCTTTGATGTGTAGATTCTTTTATATTTTTTTTTTCTTTATCTGTCCCAAAGTTAAAAAAAAAACCTCAAGAGCCCAGTTCAAAGCACAATCAATCTTTCATGGGCAAGACAATAAATGGAAGCAATTTGAAGCAAATGCCCTTTGATTAAATAGATCACTATTTGACTTCTCAGCAAATAGTCAACATCAAAATAAAAGTCGAGATCTTTTCAGGTTCCCGTGGATATGGCTTATTTTGGCAGAGTTAAAATGGCACAAGCACTGTGGATTCTGTGGCTTAAATATTTCAAAAAAAAAAAAAAAAGGCTATTTGTCATATTGTTAAAAATTCCTAGCTTTGCTTGTGAACCAAAGCATGGAGAATTGAAAGCAACCAAGAAGTAGATGTCCCTAGAGTTTACTTGCACCTTTCAGCCTCACCTTGTCCTGAAGTTTGATTCTGAAATTGCCCTTGCCTGGCTGTTTTGCAGTCTCTTTTGTTAGGTGGAAGTCTGTGCTGCAAAGCACAGATTAGCAAGAAGGAGCTGGGGAAGAACAGTTCCGAAATGGAACGACTAATGGTCTCAGCGTTCTTACTTGTCTCTTTCCAATTCCAAGTAACAATTCCAGTCTTGTTAAAAAGAACATTTCTCACCTGTAATTTGCCAAGATGCTTAGTTCAGCAATGGATGACTGAGATGATTATCAGTTTAACCTTGTTTTCATCACAGATGCCTCTTTAAAAATCTGCGTTCTGAGCTGGGTGGTGGTGGTAGTGGTGGTGGTGGTGGTGGTGATGGTGGTAGTGCAAGCCTTTAATCCCAGCACTCAAGAGGCAGAAGCAGGCATATTTCTGTGAGTTTGAGGCCAACCTGGTCCACAGAGAAAGTTCTAGGATAGCCAAGGCTACAGAGAAATATGTCTCCAACAACAAACCAAGGCTGCATTTTGTCCTCTTCACCCAGGATTGGAACAATGCATTCTTTTCTTTGGATTGGAGATCTCTTGACTCCTGAACACAGAACATAAAAGTAAAAATCAACAACTCTGCTGCATGCCAGCTGAATTCTAAGTGTATAGTTTTTGGAATAGGCATTAACTGGGAGGTTGGGGGTGGGAAAAGACTGCCATAGAGGTATGTCTCTCTTGCTTTTGGAAAGGTAGAAAGATTTTCTATATGATAGAAATTATCAAATCAATATTAGACTGTTTACAAATTAGTGGTACTATTAGGTCACTTATTTTTAGAAAGCCTTTACAACTATGATCAAAAGTGCAGAGACTTGGAAGCACCTTTTCCCAATTTCCCATTGCATAATCAAAAGCTTTCCCCACCGCCAATCACACAATAGTTGACTGTGTGCTCTTCCCAACCCTTTGAGATGTTCTATAGCCATTTACATTCATCTGTATCCGAACTGCATTGGCCAGTAACTACACAAGACCCACCACTATCCAGAACTTCAAAATGTGACATGATTAACTGCATGGATCTTTGAAGAGGCAGTTAAAAATCAGAATCCTGAAACAAATCATCCTCGCTAAAGATGTATTCTAAAACAAATTTGTTTGTGCGTTCTTAGAGTAAAAGAATGGGCGAGACATGGAGAGAAAGATCATGTGAAGACAAAGGCCCAGAGGGAAGTGACACATCTGTAATCCAGGGAATGCCTAAGACTGCCCGTAGTTGCAAGAAGTTGCCATTGAGGTGTGAACAACTGTGAGTCTCCAGAGAACCAATCTGACAGCACTTTGGTTTACACTTCTGGCCTCCGGAACTAAAAAAGAACAAATTCCTGCAATTTAAAGTTAGTGAATGTCTGATAAAATGTTATGTTAGTCCTAGCAAACTGACCTGATCAAAGATAATAATTGGGGGTTTTCTCATTTGTTTAACAAAACTGTTATATATATATATATATATATATATATATATATATATATATCTTTGTATAAAGTTATGCATATATGTATATATATGCACGTATATGTGCTCTAATTGATCATTTTGGAAATTTTCTGTGTGAACCAGTGCTTCTCAGTGGAGACTGTACTGCCTCCTATGAAAATGTAGGAAGATGATTTGGGCTTTAAATGATTGGAAGACACTGTCAACTTTTAGTTGGAAACATTTATACCCTGAAGACCAGCCCAGACTTCTGGGCGACTTTTGTCTATCTATGTAGGAAAAAAGATTCATAATTACTTTGAGCAAAAACCTGATTTTCTTATAAATAAGGAAATAGAAGTAGTTTTGCCTGCAATTCTTGAAATGTTGAGAAATGTCATTCATGTTAAGAAAGGCAATTTTGGGGCTGGAGTGATGGCTCAGCAGCTAAGAGCACCGGCTGCTCTTCCAGAGAACCTGAATTCCCAGCAACCACATGGCAGCTCACAACCATCTATAATGGGATCTGATGCCTTCTTCTGGCCTGCAGGTGTACACGCAGACAGAGCACTCAAAAATAAATAAATAAATAACTCGTTTTAAAAAGGCAATTTTGTATTTCCTTTTTGTGAATGTGTGTGTTTAAATACATGGTGTGTGTGTGTGTGTGTGTGCGCGCACGCCTCTAGAGATCAAAGCACAACCTCCAGTGTTGTTTAATAGGTGTTGCTTACTTCTTTTTGAGACAGAACCTCACACTAACCTAGAACGCCCCAGGTAGTCTAGGTTGACTGGCCAGGAAGACCAGGGACCCATCTGTCTCTGTCTGTCCTTTGATGGGATTATAAGTGTCTGCCACCATGTCTCTCTTTTTAAAGAGGGTCCTGGGGATCAAATGGAGGTCCCATGTTGGCAAGGCAAGCACTCTTCTGAGTTGTTCCTGAAGCCCTACATTTTCTATCATTTGGACTCATTACAACACAACTGTGCTTGCTAGACTGTGTGAGTAGACACTGCCCTAGACAGTGTTCTTTTCTAATTCCATTATGCATATAGATTTATATAACTATAAAAAGTTTAGTTTGGGGTTCTGCAGAGATATAAAACCAGTAGAAATAGGACCTGGCTCATGCTACTATGGATCCCAAGATCCCAGATCTGCAGGGTAAGATGAGATACAGTCAGATGACAGCTGATTGTAGGTCCAGTCCAAAGGCTGGCAAGCTTCAACACCAGGAATAGTCAAAGCTTCAGACAGGATCTGAAGGCAGATGATAAAACAAAAGTAACTATGTCCCAGTTTAAAGAAAGTCAGGTGGAAAGAGCCTTTCCCAGAGAGTTTGTTCATTCTTGGCCCATACAAAGTCAACATTTTCTCTTCTTAATCCTTGCACTGGATGCCACACACTTTGGGGAGGGCAATCTAAGTTGGCCCAGGCTAATGATTTAAATGTTGATTCTACCCAGAAACACCTCTGGGACACACCCAGAGTCAGATTGACCAAAGGTCTCTGTACTCTCTAGCTTAGTCACATTGATACAAAAAATAACCATCATAGTATTAATTTATGAATTTGTTTTAATTAAACATATAAGAGAATGTTACATTATCTATGAATCAATAATTTGAATATTTATAAATCATGTTACAATAATAAAGGAGGTATTACAAAATCTTGTCATAAACGATGTCACATCTGGTTGGGGGAACTGTTCTGTTGGCTCACAGATCCTCCACATACAGATATAGAATAATATATTCATCTCATTAATACTCTGGTTATTTTTTTTTATTTTCTGTTTTTCTTATCACTGAAAGTGTCATGGAGAATATCCTTGTGCATACCTTTGCCTATTTTACAATGTTTTTTATATAATTGACTCTGTAAAACAGAATTCCTCAGGAAAGCATGGTCATTTCAAAGCTGAGAGACCTGGGCTCTTGAGATGGCTCAGCATGTAAAGGTTCTTGCTGCCAAGCCAGACTCCCTGAGTTCAATCCCCAAAACCCATATGGTGGAAGGAACAAACTAACACACTTTAGTTAATTATTTAATTTTTAAAAGCTTGGATTTATTTATTTTACTTTGTATTGATTCTTTGTGAATTCCATCCTATTCTTTGCTCAGTCATCCTATTTATCTCCTCGTTCCTTCATACCCGACCTCCACCCTTGTAACCAACTCACTAAAGGAAAAGAAAAACATCTCCCATAGCCAGGCAGGAACCCCAGAGGAGCAATAGGGACACCAACTCACCCACAAAACTTTTGACTCAAAATTTATCCTATCTACAAGAAATGAAGGGACTGGGGATGGAGCAGAGACTGAGGAAATGGCCCACCAATAACCAGCCCAACTTGAGACCCATCCCCATGGGCAAGTACCAATCCGTGACACTATTAATGATACTCTGTTATGCTTGCAGACAGGAGTCTAGCATGGATGTCCTCTGACGGGCTCTACCCAGCAGCTCACTCAGACAGATGCAGACACCTACAGCCAAGCAGTGGATGGAGCTTAGGGACTCTTATTAAAGA
Organism: Rhynchomys soricoides; assembly: GCA_019843965.1. Classification (NCBI taxonomy): domain Eukaryota; kingdom Metazoa; phylum Chordata; class Mammalia; order Rodentia; family Muridae; genus Rhynchomys; species Rhynchomys soricoides. The sequence goes on from JADRCH010000040.1 coordinate 3,180,399, forward strand.
GTTGGGGGAAGGATTACAGATCCCGAAGGGGACGGGAGCTCCATAGCAAGATCAACAGAGTCAACCAACATGGACCTGAGGGGCTTTCAGAGTCTGAACCATTCACCAAAGAATATACATAGGTTGGACCTAGGCCTCTGCCACATATGTAGCAGATGTGCAGCTTGGTCTTCATGTGGGTCCTGAATAACTGGAGCTGGGGCTATCCCAAAAGCTGTTGCCTGTCTGTGGTTTATGGTTTTCTAGCTGGGCTGCCTTGTCTGGCCTCAGTGGGAACGAATGTGCCTAGCTTGGCAGAGACTTGATGTTCCAGCCTGGGGGATGTGCGGGAGGGGGGCTCCACCCTCTTACAAGAGAAGGAGAGGGAGTATGGAGGAAGAATTGTGAGAGGGTGACCTGGAAGGGGAGCAGTAAGTGGGATATAGAGTGAATTAATAAATAAATAAATAAAATAATAAATAAATAAATGCAAAAAAATAAACAAAAATTTCACCACAGAAGCTGCAGTGTGTCACGGTGTGTCACAGTCCACCCTTTTGTCCACATGTCTTTGCTTGCAGATGTTCACTGCAATGAGTCATTGGTCTGGTTTGAGGCCTCTGGCTTCTGCTACACTATCAATACTGGAACCTCACTGGGACTGCTCTCTGATATCCTGTTGTTGCCCTGTGTCATGGAGATCCTGTAGCTTTGGATCTACAAGACTGGCCCCTTTATGTGCTCCAGCTCATAAAGATTCATAGATGGGGTAGATGTTGGAGTGGGCCAACTCAGAACCCTGGGTGGTAGCTGAGTTTGTCAACCCACCAGCTCTCCTGAACCCACATTACCATAGTGAGCTCCCCAGCACTGCCCTAACCAGCTCACCCAAGTGTTGCAGCCAGCAAGGTGCAGAGCCAGCTCTCCCCTGCTCACACCCTGGGACCTTCCCCACCAGGGCCAGCCCTACTCTGCACTTCAGGTGAGGTACAGAGCCCAAGGGGTCACAAGGGGGGGGGAGCCAGTTCTCCAAAATTAAAAGCTTGAGTGTTAAAGCTATTAACCTGTAGGCTTCTTCCATCCAAATTATGCTTCTTTAAGACATTCTCTTTTTTAAAATTAGCTTACTAAACACTGGGTCTCATTCTGGTGTTTTAGTAGATGTGTGTCATCCACTCGTCACATCATGTTCTCCTAACACCTCTCCTGTCCTTCTGACCCCCTCCTTTCCACAGAGCTATCTTCTACTGTTTGTCTTCATGACTCCAGCTTCCTTGGGTAAATGGGATGGTTTCTAGTTTCACAGATTTTCCCGGAAACATAATTTCATTCTTTATGTATGATTAAAACCCCACGTGTGTATCTGTAACTTTGTAACTCATGTGTATCTGTCATTCTGTAATTCATTCATCCATTGATGGCATCTCCGTGGAGTCCATCTCACAGCTGTTGTGAATGCTGCGTCATCAAACTGATCATACAGGCTTCTCTATACTAAGTTGCCTAGTGTTCCTCCAAAACACACGTAGGAATGGTAGAACTGAATTAAGTGGCTGCATTTCCCTGACAGCTAAAGATGTTAGTTTTTCCCATTTACTTACACTCTGTTTGCATTATACCTTTAGGGAACTACTAGTTCAATTCTTTTTCCATATATTGATTGGATGATTTGTTTGGGGTGACTAACTTTTTGAGTTCTTTATTCATTTTGGTTATTGCTTCATCAGATGGGTAGATGGCAAAGACTGTCTCTCATTTTGTCAGCTGTCTCTGCACACTAATAATTCCTTTGCTATTCAAAAGTTTCTTTACCTTCATCCAATTCCACTTGTATGTTCTTGGTACTATTCCCTGATCTTTTGAAGTCTTTTTTCTGAAAATCCCTTCCCTCCCCCAATATATTGAAACATTTTTCTCTATCTGCTTTTAAATTTTAGGTCTTAAGTTTGGTCCATTTTGGGCTGATTTTTATACAGAATAAAAGTGAGTTTCGTTCTACTGCTTTGGAAATCCACTTTGCCCAGCACCACTGTTGAAGAGGCTATCTTTTCTCCAGTGTGTATTTTGGAATCTTTGCCAAAAATCTAGTAGCCATAGCTGCATTTACTCATTTATGGTCTTCTAGTCTGTGAACATTTTTTTAAAGCAGTACTATGTTCATTACTGTGGCTCTGGAGTAAAGTTTAAAAGTAAGTCCTCTGATGCCCCCAGCATTGCTCTTTCTGTCCAAGATTGCTTCAGCTGCTCAGGTTTTAGTTTGTTGTTTCTGTGTGGTTTTTGCCATTTGGAGTTTTGTTTTGGGTTTGTTTTTATATTAATTTTAAAGTTTTGTCTATTTCTGCAAAGAAAATCATTAGAATTTTGGTGGCTATATGGTTACATCTGTAAAATATTTTCAGGAATATAAACCTTTCAACAATATTAATTCTTCAAATCCTTGAGTTGAAAATTATTTGCACCATCTAGTGTCTTCTTCAATGTCTTTCTTTGGGGTTTTAAAGTTTTTGTTGTAAAGATCCTTCATCTCCTTGGTAAGGTTTATTCCCAGATATTATTTTGAGGTTATCATGATTGGTATTGCTTTCCTAATTTCTCTCTCTACATGGTTGATAATGGTATATAGAAAAGCTACTGTAGCCTGCTACTGTGATGGAAGCAGTCATTAACTCTAAAAGTTCTCTAGTAGACTCTTTGGGAACTTTTAAGCCTGAGATCATATCTAAGAATGCAGTCAACTGACTTTTCTTTCCTTATTGCTTAGGCTATGATGTCAAGCATCATACAAAATACGTGTGTAGGGAGCAGGCACTCTTGTCTCTTATTGATTTTCCTCATTTAGTATATTGTTAGTATATTGTTGGTTTGTAGTATATTCCAGTCTTCACTCTGTTTGGGCATCTGCAGGCTGTCTATGAAGGGACATTAGACTTTGTCAGGGGTCTCTTCTCCATGTGTTTATGTAATCGTGTGATTTCTAGCCCTGAGTCTATGTGCTGGATTGTATTTATTGATTTGTATATATTGATCCATTCTTTCATCCTTATCATGAATCCAACTTGAATATCATGAATGGTCTTTCTACTGAGAATTTTTGCCTCTACTTTCATCATAAAAATTGATCATTTATGTCTGTCTTGATAATTTTTTGCTATCAGGCTAATAATGGCTTCATAGAATGAGTTTGATAGTGTTCCTTTCCATTCTGTCTTATGGGATAGTCTGATCAGGATTTTGTAATTCTTTAAAGGTCTCACAGAACTTGATATTAAACCTATCCTGTCCTAAGTTTTTGTTTTGCTAATAGTCTCCTTATTGTTGATCCATAGCCACTGCTTCTTATATATCTGTTATTTCTGTCCTGTTGGCTTAATTTTGGAAGGTCATATGTGTCTATGAGCTTATCTATTTCCCTTAGATTTTCCATATTTTGGAAAATAGATTTCCAATGGTCTCCTAGTGATGTTGTAGATTTAATTGGCATCTATTGCAATATCTCATTTTCATCTCTAATTTTATTAATCTGGATCTTTCTCTCTTTTTTATTGACATGTGAATGTAATATTTTCATGATCTTATCTTCTGTCCATGATATTCTTTCATTTTGCTTTGTCTGCTCTCTTGCTGATGGTTTCAGCTGTGGTATCTGTTATTTGATTTGTTGAGTTTTTCGTTCCTAACAGTTATCCTTTATTTTTAAGATATAAATTTCCTTGCTGAATTCTCAGCCATGTTGCTGGGTTTTTCATCTGTGTCTCTCAGACCCTAAATTGATTCATTCATCTACTTTTTTGTCTCCTTTTTGAAGTCATTGACAATTCTTGTGAATAGACTTTTGAAGTCCTTAACCACCATTTTAACCATTCCAGATCCTTTGAATTCGGAAATTGTGTGGTTCTTCTCTTTTGGATGCATTTTCTTGCCTTTCTTCATATTACTTGTGTTTCTGTCATTTGATTTTTGTATTTCGTAGAATGGCCTTCTTTTCTATTTTTATTTGGGAAACTTCTTAGTGAGTATCTTTCTCTTATGTACTCACTGCCTACTACTGCCGAAAATGTAGAAAACAAATCTACATTTGTAACATCAAACTAAACAAGATACTTAGATACACTTAAAATTGGTGGAAGCCAACTACTACACTGCTAGTAACTATAGAAAGAGAAATGGCATAAATAATGCAGAGTGTGGATCTAGGCCAGCACTCTGCCCAGCATGAGAAAGCTGTCTTCACTTAAGCAGCTACCCCTTTTTACAACATTAGCCTCTACTGACCACATTTAACTTTGAAGCCTATGGACTTCAGCAGGCTCTCTTATGCTTTCTAGTTCATACACACTTGGATGATGTTCTGCCTAGTTTATATTATCTTGACCCAAGCCAGAGTCATCTCAGTGGAGGGACCCTCGACTGAGAAATTACTCATATAAGATCAAGCTGTAGGCAAGCCTGTAGGGCTTTTTCTTATTTAGTGATTTATAGGATAGGACCCAGTCCATTTTGAGTTGGGACACCTCTGGGCTGGTGGTTCCCTTGTACTATAAGAAAGCAAGCTGAGCAAGTCATAAGGAGCAAGCCAGTAGACGTGTAACTTGGTAATTAAGAAATCAAGGCCTCAGCTACAAGGTCAGCCAGGCAGTCCAGTGAAGAAACTAGAATTTCTATCCATAAGACAAGCCCAGAGTTCTTGGAAGCATCAACTCCAGTTTAAGGATTTGGTGAAGCAGTAAGTCCTTCTGTGTGACCAGCTGACACGTGAAAGGATTGCTTCTCTGTCCTTGAAGGCTGTGACTAGGTGCCCTCTTGAGAAAGAGCCTATTGTTTAATGAATGAGTTACTCTGAGGGTTATGATAAAGTGAACACTCACAACCCAGAGAGTATGGGACAACCTGCCGCATCCTCTCATGGAAAGATTGTCACAGTGCGGAGTTATGGTGAAGGGAAGAGCCGGATACAGACTCTGATACAGCTGGATACTGAGAAATCCAGGTGTCAGAAAGCCCTTCTTGAGAAGAAGATGGTGGAATGGTTGCTAGCCACACACCTGATGGCTAAGAGAGTACTCCATCACCTGAAACTCACTGCAGATACTGTCAGCCCTTGAACCAGAAGTTAGTGGGTGGCCCAAACTCTGTACTCATAAGCAAGCCTGTGTGGCTCCCATGCTGGTGGCTTGAGATACTGGAAGCTGCTGGAATTCCAATCTCTATCTCCACTCCAATTGCTGCTCCACTCCCCAGTCCACTTAGAAGACATTCGTTAATACATTAACCATCATCATGAGACACCATGACAAAGGCAGCTTGGGTAGAGAAGGGTTTATTTGGTGTACACATCCTGAGTCACAGTCCCTCATGTCCTTAGTTTCTAGTACTTTCATTGTGCCTTAAAGAAACAACTAATAGTGACGGTAAGCATTCAGGGTCAGATCTGAGCAGTAAGGATCTCTATTTCCAACTATCCTATCAAATACTGAGTGTGAGTGAATGCAGCATGTGGGCATGCGTGTGTGTGTGTGTGTGTGTGTGTGTGTGTGTTTTCTGGGAATTTGAAGGGAGTGCTTTATTTAGATAACAACTTAGGAAACTGTTAGAATTACTTGTATTATTCAATTAAGAAAAAATAAGGAGGAGAACACAGAAGAGGATCTGTGGCTTCAGCTTCAACTGTTGGTGATGCTTAAATACACCTGGTTTTCAGAGCTGCATAATCTGGTCTCCATGTCCAAAGATGAGTGAACTCGTTAGAAAAGCAGTTATGGCGACAGAACCCAAGAGTTACAAGGTTAATACACAGAGACAACAATATTAATAAAGATCATAGGAAGCATTACGATGTCACATTTATTTATTACACAGCTTCAAAGCCCAGCTGTACACATTACTATCCATGGGACCTTGAGCGAGTTACTTCCTGTCTGGTGGCCTAGGTTTTTCTCTATCAGATAAGCTACTACTGTTCAACTCAGAGAATTTCCATTTCCCCACCTTAATTTAAAAGAGACAAGATAATAGAAATAAGCAGGCCACTTAAAAAGAGTGCACTCTTTCCCTACCCCCACTCCTGACACAATCACCTTAATGAGGTACAGCTGCTGGCAAGAGGTAGCTACGTCCCCTGAGAGATGAGAATGCAAACTATATCAGTCTGCTTAAAACAGAAAATGGGGGAAGCCGTGAGGCATAATATCTCAACAAACCCTCCTACCCCAGCCTCACAGCATCCTGAGGGTTGAGGATTTCTGAAACAGAGCAATTCGGAAGGCTTGCTTCATGTATAATGGTGCTCTCTGCCCACTGTGCTATCACCTGAGAGACTGTTACATAAACATACGACTCCTTTTATCTTTTACTTTTTTAGATAGAGTGAGGGATGAGCTCACTCTGCTAACGGATGGGTAAATCACACGAGCTGTGGGTCAATTCTATGAATTTAGAAGATTTAGGGATATGTAAGTGTGCCCAGAAAAATTCCAATGGGCTAAGTCCTCTCATACAGATCTGGACAGCTTCCTCTGCGGTTGAACCTCACCCTCTCACACTTTTCCTTGATAAATGAATGCCTTGTTTTAGAACTGGCCCGATACTTCTGATTTTACTGAGAAGTAGCATATGAAGCTTAGCCGCTGTGAATTCCTGCCTTGTGACTGAAGGTGCGCAAAGTCAACACTGCGCATGAGCTTCAGGACCGGCTCCAGGCACCCAAGTCCCAGGCATGTTGGATGTCCTCGAGGAAGCTGCTTTGAAATTCTAGCTTTTAAAGGAAGCTTTTCAGAACAGCATGGTGCATGTGAGTGAATGGACCTTTACCACACTCTTTGTATCACAGATACAAAAGCTGTATTGAACATTTTCCTCTGGGGAAAAATAGTGGATAATAAAGATGCTTTTGCGTTTTTACCAAAACCTCAGAGTCCAGTAGACTGAGACTGACAGAGCCAAGAAATAGAGAGCCAGTTACCACAACATATAGCTTTCCTGGCACAAATACATCTGCTTTGCTCTCTGGGCCTTGAGGCACAGAAACAAAAGAACTCAAGAGCTCCGGGCACCCTTTGCCACAGCTGCCCACGCTTCTGCCCTTGTTCTCTACTGAGTAGGGGAGCAGGGAGCCCAGGCTGGACGCCTCCAAACAGAGAAAAGGGGTGCTGGGTAATCTTTTTCCTCTTCTTCTTCCTCCTCTTCCTCCTCTTCCTCCTTCTCTTCCTTCTCCTCCTCCTCCACATCACACATGTAGTAGATTTTTCTTGACTTTCAAAAATCTTTAACTATTGTAAATTGTTCAACCAGGAAAGGTCTAATTATACACGGCCTCCAAATGTTCACATTAAGTGAGTTGATTTGTTTCCAAGGTAATCTTGAAGCAAATGTTCACTGCATTTATTGTTTGAGAAGTATTTAAATGTGCTTGATTTTCCTCCCATCTGTCTACTTGTAACTGTCAGGGCCCAACAAAGAACCCAGTCTATTTTTTAAGGGAGGGAAATCAATGCAGGAAATTAGTTACACAGGTGATGGAGTACCGGATGCCAAATAGGGGATAGCTTTGTAGCCTGTGAGTTAACAGCAGGAGAGAGGAGAGCGGCAACCACGTGTTCCTGAGCTCAGAGTGGGGCTACCTGATGGTAGCTGGACCAGCAGCAGAGAGTCATCGTGCTGAGCTTAGGAAAGATGCAGCCAATGCTGGAGAAGCTACCAGAAACTGGACACTACCGCATGCGCTCGGTTTTCCCGAACTTTCCCCCACCCCAGCCCTCACAGCCTCTCCTGGCATGTCACACTCCCCAAAGGTAAAAGCCAGCGATGTGGGAGTCTGGGAATCACATACTTATCAATGCTAAAGAAGAATGCACAGAACATGAACTCTCCGGCATACCTGATATTACGAAAGATTTGGTTCCGAAGAACCGAGTGTGAAAGAAAATGCTCTCTCATGCCTGTCGGCTGGCTCAAGCCCACACACCAGTGAGAGCATCCATCTCCACAGAGCCACCAGACAAGGAATGATACCCGGCAAGACCCCCTGCGCACTCACAATTATCATGACGTCATAGCTATATTTTTGCCACCCCTCCCCCCTAGGAACTCCCACGAAGTATTTTTGTGGTCCAGGAGTGACAGTAGGTACATACATTCAGCACACCCTTGCCAGGACTTTGAAGGACAGGAAGATGCAACCAAGTCATCAATAAATGGAGGATGATTATTGTCTCTTATCCTTCTGGGGAAATGGAAAAAGTAAAAACACCTTTGTCCTTCTCCCTCGTCTCTGCTTCTCTTTTCCTTTCCTTTTGGTATTTTTGCTTGTGAGCCTAGCCTTTAAGGGCTGAGCCATCTCTCCAGCCCTTTATTTCCCCTTTCAAGAGCCCAGATACACCACAGAAAAATATTTGTGCTGTCTCAGGGTGGAGACTGAGGGTAGTTTGGTTGAACACAGCTGGGAAGGATCTGCACTAGGAGTGGGCCTGGATTGTTGTTGTAAAGAAGGCAAAATAGCAACCTCTTTATCACCATAACAGTTCTCCCTGGAGTCCATTTGTGTGCAACCCAGGACACTTCCCAGCTGTTTGGCAGTACTGAGCTGTCCTGGCCCATTAGAGCCTCAGACCATGGTGGGAACTATCCTGGCTAAGTGCACATTTGTTTCACATGCAGTAGAGGGGTTCAATGTCTGCAGTTGTATAAGTACCACATCCCCGAGACCTGCTAGCTCGGGGCTCTCTGTTGTCTTACAGAGTCTTCACAGCTGCCTCGTGGACTTGCCTCTTTGCCCCATTTCTCCCAACCCGAAGCTCTGAGGTTGGACTATTTGTACAGAGCTGCACATCTCAAATCCGCAGGTCTAGGTCTATCTTCCCCCAGCCCTGAAGCTTCCCACCGCACTATGCTGTCTCTGGAGGAAGAGAGGAACACTGTGCCCACAATCTAACCAACCTTCAGACGGTTCACTGACTTCCTCCCCCCATCTATTATAGAAAATAGGGCATCATTAATGGCTTGACAAATATCTGAACTCTTGATATCTATCGAGTCTTTACAATCGAGTCATGTGATATCTGTGGGTGTTCTAGAAGCTTCTTCTCTTTTGAATAGCTCCTGCCGTCCATCTCTTAGAGAACAGAGGTTCCATGTCTACAGCTATTCTTCCCAACTAGCCTAGTGAGTGAACTCCAGGTTACAATTAGAGACACTGTCTCAAGAAGTAAGGTGGACAGCTCCTGAGGAGCAATACTAGAGACTGACCTCTGATCTCTACATGCACATGCAGACACACTATCTGGGCACTAGTGTGCATGTGCACCTGCATGTATCATGCATGCACACCACACACATGTATACCCACAAATAAAGAAAACAAAAGTATGTATTGGGTTCACAGTTGCAAAGAAGAACAAAGGGGGAAGAAACAAAGGACCCACACACTGATACCTCGATCACCACAGCTTTTGTTAAAAACAGCAGAAAGCATGTGACTATACGAGTAGGAAAGTCGGACCACACAGACCTGAATACCATGAGAGAAGAAACCTCTTTAAAAAGTTCCTCATGTTTTACTCTCTCTATCACCCACTGCTCTGTTCATATTTTCTTGTGCATCCTCTGGGGGAAAAAATATCCAGAGAGTAAGTATCTATTATGTGCATTCCTGGGGTTTGGTGGGATGGTTGATTTTCACTCACTAGTATACCTTGGCAGGTGCACACAAATCTCCTTTACACTTTTTAAAAATCTTTTAAAGATGTTTGTTATTGTTGATACCATTATCATTTGCATGCGTGATGGGGAGTGGATCTCCCACGCATGTGTGGATCTCCAGAGACAACTTTGTGTAGTAGGCTCTTTTCTTCCACCTTCAAATGGGTCTGAGGACTGAACTTAGGTCAGCCAGGCTTGGGTGGCTAGCAAGCCCTTACCAGCTGACTTGGCTCACTGGGCCATCTTTTACTCTTCTGTTGAGGCCAAAATAATAGCACAGAGATTGACTCGCCCAAACCTTCCGCTCTTCCCTGTTGGTTGCTTTTTCTGCTGTGGTCAGTGTTGAGGGTATACCTCTGAGTCACTTTACAAATATGGAGTCCTGTGTATAACAGGAGCTATGGGCACTGGTGCTTTGTTTTCACTTTCCCTCTGGTGTTGTTGTTGTTGTTGTTTTTGGTTTTGTTTTGTTTTTCCTCACTTCCAGTTACCTAGCTCTTTAAACCTCTCGAATTTGGCAGGCCTCTTTACTGTTTTAGGTCTGCCCAAGCCCCTTGATGAATGAGTGTCCTTTGGACTTCCTGTCCTGGCCTTGATGTCTGCATAGTCCCCGGGTCACTGCCCCTTGGACCCACAACACTTGACTACAATTGAGAAGCACTGTTTCTGGACACTTCCAAGTGCCATGCCAAGAGAATGAAGATTTGAGATAAATACTTCCCAGAGAGAGGCTTTAGGTGGCATTTAAAAGAGAGAATGAATTTTAAAAGGTAGGACAAAGTCCTCAGGGAGGACCAAATGACTTCTCCAGACACTGCAACTCGAGACTTTGAATAAAACAGGTGTTCTCTTACATATTGACTAGTCTAGTAAGACTCCCCTGAGTGTCCCATTAGTACCAGGAGGACAGTTTAATGGGAATTAAATTGTAATGAATATTCACAAACCAGACAAACTCTGCAAGAGTTCTGAGGGCCTGTAGAGTGGAGTGACGTAATGACCCAGAGGCCCAGGGGCACTGGTGAAAAATAGATAGAGCGGTTCTCTTGGGATACTTCAGAGGAATCGTTAAAGACTTCATGAAGAATAATGTCTCACATAGATGAATGAAGAGCAGCAGAGCAAAACTGTCCTATCCCGATTCTGGCTGCCGTTGTGAGGAGAAAATTGATGAACCACGCGCTGATTCTGAGCTGTCTAATGACAGCCTCTGGATGAGGAAGTAACACATGGAAATGCTACCGTTTCTGCAGCACCACAATTCTATCAAGATAACTAGTCCCAGTTTATTCGTTTGTCTGAAAGTGTAAGGAGACAAACCACTCAAATTCTTACGGGTACAACCTCTACTTGTTGAAGACCCTGCTGCTGAGTAAGAGCTGTCACGGCTAGGTGGACTCTTTCGATGTCAGTGGAGTGCTAGGTAGGAAAAGACCATTCCGTAGATGCCCACATACCAAGCCCAGCATTTGTGAATCATTACTTTTCTCAAAAAGTCTTTTGCCGGTGGGCTTAAGGCTCAGGCTTTGGTTTGAGTGTTTGGATGTACCCAGTGTAATCACAAGTGTCTTTCTAAGTGAGCATGGGGTCCAGGAGCCAGCATGAGAGGTGGGAACTACCATCAGAGCAGAAGCTGTGTGAGGAAGGGGCAACGAGCCAAGGAAGGCAGATGGTTTCTGGAAGCTAAAAATGAAAAGGAAGGAAATGGCTCACACCCTGGAGAGAATCTCTGTTTAAGGCCTGGAGGCCTTAAACAGTACTTCCTGTGTCACCTGAGCTGGGACAGTCCTGTGTCCCAGTCTGATCTCTTCGGTCCGTGCTGAAGAGTCTTTCACACACTCCTTTTTTATCACTCCAGATCTAGCGGTAGGAGCTACTTTCATCAACTTGCAACATACGATCTGGTTTGCTTTTTGGTTCCTTATTATCTAATAAATCTTAGCACTAAGAGCTTGCTGCTATTATTGTTATGGAAATGTTTGTAGTTTCTGGCTCCTGACAGGGCTGTGACTGGACACAGGACTCACAGCTATGCCCTAGCCCCAACTATCACTGCAGATTCCTTTAATATGAGCACCAGTAGCTAGCCTCCTAACCCATTTAACCCAAACACATTCCCCCAAATTCCACCTGTACCTCATCACCTAGGCTTTAGGTTTTGGTCCCCACATGGCCCTGCTTTTCCTCTTTACCTAGCTGCTAGCTTTTGCACTATAGACACACGAGGTGCTTAGGTTTGAGTTCTACTCCATTCATAAGATACAAATTCCCACATCCTTGCTTTTGCACTATAGACACACGAGGTGCTTAGGTTTGAGTTCTACTCCATTCATAAG
>JADRCH010000040.1:3192416-3307685 GCA_019843965.1 Rhynchomys soricoides
TATAGACACACGAGGTGCTTAGGTTTGAGTTCTACTCCATTCATAAGGTACAAATTCCCACATCCTTGCTTTAGAACCCAGCTGCACTGCTCTCCAGAGTCTGGGCACACATTACACACTTTTCTGGGTGGAGATAATGGACGTCCTTTAAAGCTACACACCCAAGCTGAGTCCTTTAGCCAAAATCTTCTTGTGTTTTCCCAAGTTGGAGAATGTTCTATTTTTGTAAGTAAAAAATCTGGAAGTCCCTGAAGCAGCTCCAGTTTCTTCTCCTGATGGCTGTTAAGGGAATTCGGTGAAGGAGGTGGGGTACTTATATAAGAAAATTAATTTGTTTGTGAGTTTGGGGAAGCTCAAATTATTGTGGGCTTGTCTATGCACTGCAAGGGTAATTTCCAGGCAAAACATTGTCTTCAAACACTCAGGGTAGTTTAACATGGCCATGATTTGGGTTCTGCACTCTTTCGAAGGCCATATTTTAATTTTGTGTAGCTTTTATTATTGGAAACAATGAAAAAACTCAGTGGTTCTTAACCTTTGTAATGCTGCGACCCTTTAATACAGTTCCTCATGTCATGGTGACCCCCAACCATAAAATTATTTTGTTGCTACTTCATAACTGTAATTTTGCTACTGGTATGAATGGTAATGTAAATATCTGATATGCAGGACAACTGATATGTGACCCCTGTGGAAGAGTCATTTGACCCCTTCTCATCAGGGTCGTGGCCCACAGGTTGAGAACCATTGCAAAACTTTATAGCCTGTATAATTGCTTCAGTGGTGTCCCTTTTGCTGTGACTCTGGTTTCTTCTCAGGCAATTGTTTAGTGTTGCAGGTATTACCTGTTACTATAAATCTCATAATCATCCAATCATGCTGTGTATTACTGTTGGGTTATCTTGCACAAGATAGTAACATCATAGTCCCTCTAGACATTAGAAATCTTGTTTTCCTGAAAGACACTTCTTAGAAACTGTGGTTTACAGCCCTAGTCACAGACAGGAAGTGAGGCTGGGGAATTGATCATTATTTAAAATTACCTTAGCTTAACAAAACTGTGTGAGAGGGGGTTGTGGCTTAAGAAAATAAAGATCCTATCTGTACTAACATGAAGAGCCTCATGGATGCACACATACTGAAATATCTAGAAATTCGTGGAACTGACAGTTATCACACTGATTGCACATAGCGGCCACTGTTGCTTGTTTTTGGCTTTCCATTCTCCTTAGGAACTCTGCCTTGCACATTCAACAGGGCTGTATCTTATAGATAAAAAGACAAAACACATTATTAAATTACCATAAATCTCCACATGGTTACATAAGAGGGCCATGTGGAAATATTTGATAGGACTGTCCAGGAAACTGTGACATAGCTGCTGTCCCCACACAAGATGGGCAAAGGACGCCAGGCAAACTCATTCAGTGGCTTTGAGGAAACTTTGTCCCACTTTAAACACGCAGGAGAACAGCAAACACTATAAGGGTCAGGAGCCAATATTTTAAGCTTTGTGAGCCAAAGTCTTTGTTATAAATGCTCAGCTCAAATGAATAGAACAAAAGCAACAGTATACCATATGTAAATGAACAAGCAGTCTGTGCTAACATGTTTTCTATGAAAAGCAAGAGGCCATTTTGACCCATGGGTCATGGCTTGTAGATCCTTGTTCTAGGATGTCCAAGAATTCTCTATAAAGATAAAAACACCCCCTCACCACCCCAACATATTCTATTTTCCCAACATTACTTGTAATACGGTATATATATGTTAAACCTATGAAAACGTGTAAAACTTCGTGTCCTTCCTTGTAGCATCTGAAATTAAGACAATGGCCTGTGTTTAGAGAGAAAAGTATGTAGTGGCATTTGTCATTTCTTATCTCTTAGGGTTGTCTATCAAGTCAATACATCATGAATGACAAAGTCTTTTGGGGGGCAAATTCTCAGTTCTAACTTAACCCCTTCCAAAAGCTAAAGTGCCAGCATTCCAAGCCACTGCAAACCAAATAGTCCGACAACAGGTGAAGGCCAAGGCCTCCTGGGTACTGAGGGACTCAGTCAGCCAATATAAACAGACATGACTGTCAGAACTGTGGTGAGGAGGTAGTGGGTGGTTTGCAGAAGGGAAACAGGGGATGTGGAATGTTTGGGTGAACAATAAAATTCTTTCTATACCCTTGAGGCAAACACTCTAGTTCAGGGTTGAGGTTAATGGAGTTTGAAATGATGATTCTTCCAAGTCTAATGGTCCTGTTTTTACGGGAAGTTATGTGTTGGATTCTCTTTTTTGTTTTGTCTTGGATTCCACTGCTCCCCCCCTCTCATGCTCAAAATTGGTCTCTGTCTCTTTCTCTCTGTGTGTCTCTTTGTCTTTTTCTGTCTTTGTCTGTCTTTCTGTCTGGCTCCTCTCTTTCTCCCTTTCCCCCTCTCTCTGTCTCTATCTTCCTTGCTCTGGTAAGCCATAAAGTTTTAGAATAATACTTTGTGCTTAAAAAAAATGTGTTTGTGCTTGAGATCTTCCATGTTTGGAGAATACTTTTAATAGCCATTGTCCTTTAGCATTCATCAGCATGCACCCATTTATAGATAATGACATCACTATAGACTGGCAGAGTAAGTTGCCCAAGCGCAGGGCCATGATTTAACAGTGGAGTGCCTGGATAAGAGGCCCACACTATTGATCATTACATTACACTGTTTCCAATTTATTTTTCCCTTACTTTTTGTAGATAAGAATCAACAATGTCTAACCACAGATTCTCAGAATGAGTTTTGAATATATGAGACACTAAGTCTTAACTCTGATGTTTTAAAGACAATACAAATTCTTACATTGGATCCTGGTTACTGGTCTGTCAAACAAAGGGTGAAAATTTGGGGCTTCACATACTTATTTGAAATGTTTTATCCTGGGCCAGAAAATAAGAAGCGAAGGGGAAATGCAGAAAATGGATGAATTTAAGTTTAGTTAATTTCACTAAGTACTTAAGTGAATTAATTTGTTTCAAAGAAGGTTTAGGCAATGTATCTCAGGGACAGCACACTAATAAAAGTTACATAGACAATGATGGTTTAAGTAAGATACATGATATTTAAGAAGGCATCATGGTTAGACACGAATAATGACAATTTTCAGGAGAGATGAGTCTGGATTAGCCAGATAAAGCTGCTTCCTTGTGTCTTTACTTAGGTATTTCTGGATGTGTCATGGCTCCATTAGATGCGTGACTAGAGCTGGTAATTTGCAATGTTAATGATTATGGACACGTCATTATAATGAAGCCAAGGGCAGTTGGTTGACCACGTTGGACCCAGATGGTTCGGGTGGTCCTGTGTCTTTATTGTCTGATTAGTCACATATCAAACACAGCTATGCGGTTGCCTCAGCCTCTGGCCACCATGGGATTTATCTCTCCCACCCCCATGTCTGTGAAGCCTTCCTCATTCTGTTCACCGCACCAAGCTAGTCTTCTGCACTGGTCTTCATCTTCTTCCTTCCTTCCATCTTACAAGCCCTGACCTTGCGAACGCAATCAGCTCTGCCACTGGTCACTTTATTCTTTGTGATCCTTTTCATCTTGGACAAATATGCCTTTCCTCTTCCTTTTTATTTAGCTATGTCTCAGAATTTGGCATTTCTGCATACAGCCAGGCTTAGGGCCAGCATCCTTGCCTTCCCTCTTTGACCTCTGTGTCTCCACCCTGTAGGCTGGGTTAGTATCTCCCTTCCTTCTTTTCTCTTCCATTTCCCCTCTTAACGTGAATGTTACAAAGCCAGGGAGCCAGAAGTAGTAAAACATCTTAAGGAAAATGGCTTCTCATGAGCCTTGGTTTTTTGGGTGCTTATCTCCTCCCAAAAGTGTCAGATGAAGGATGTCTGAGGGAAACAGATTTTGGCCCCCTGCTCCTCCTCATTTTAAATGAGATCATTTTTGCTTCTGAGGTTTAGACTCCAACAAACTATCCAGCACTCAGTAGCTTTTGAAATATTAGGCATATCCAAGGACCCAAAGCCTGGAGGAGTTAAACTGTCTACAGGTCATTAGACCACCCACCCGCAGGCCAGGCCAGGCCTGTCCAAACCCCACAGATGCAGAAGCTGCCTCTCACTATCTGTCTACATGGTTGCCCAGGAGACTTAGTGCCTCTTTAGAGCGACTGGGCTAGACAAGAATTTCACCTCTGGCCCTGTAGCTCTTGCAGGTGGAAGGGAAAGGAAAATGAAGATACAAATTCCACTGATAATGAATAAATGTTGGGCCCTGGAGACCAATCTATCTAAAGCCACAGAAGGGAATGTGCGGCTTCACATGTTTGTGCTTTTATTACCCCCCATGAAAACATTCTCCTCAGCAGTAGCAAGAGCAGAGAATAAGAAGGCGTCGTGCATGTTGAAATTAGCTTCAGATCTCATGTATGGATCACGCAAGAAAGGCACTCATTTTTTCTATTCAAATTCATTTTTAAAAGAAAAAGTAATCATCCTTTGCTTTATTCATTAAATGACTTGTGGATGTTTTCAAAAGAACAGAAATGTGTTGAAAAAGATTGATTCTTTTAAAGTCCTTTAAAAGAGTGGAGGTTATGAGAAATCGGTTGCATAATTCTAACAGGCACCCCCAAAGACTGTCATCTTTGTGCTGGGCTCTCCCTGTGGATATGCTGGTCACCACTCTTGTCACTCCTGTAGAGACGCCACACCACATGGTTTATAGACCTCAGGGACTACTTCAACGAAATAGCATAGACCAAATGCTTTATCAAAACTGCATATTTGTTCTTACAGTTCTGAAATTTGGTCATCCAAGGTCAAGTTACCAGCAGATTTCAGGGACTGTGGCAAACCCCCTTCCTGGTTTGTCTGAGCCTTTTCTTGCTGGCTCCGTATATGGCCGAAAAGGGCAAGGAAGCTTCCACAGATTTTTGAGCACTGACACCACTTAAGATGTTTCTCTCCCCGTGCCTTACTCCCCTCTCCAAGGTTCTATCTTCCAGTAACATCATGTTGACAGTTTGATTTTTGACATATGAATTTGGGTCTGGGGACATATAGATCCATCCTCTGGTTCCTGGCAAATGGGGTTTTGCAGATATAACTAAGATCACTAATGATTTGACTTTAAAATAACATTACTGGGTGGTCCAGTCTAATTACACAATCCTGTTTGAGAGTAGATCATTTTCTCTGGCCGGTGACAGAGAGGAAGTCAGACAGACTCCAGGCATAAGAAGGACTTGGCTCTTCACTGCTGGTGTGTAGACCGATGAGGAATGGGAACGGCCGCCTGGGTGTGAGAATCCCCTCGGTTTATAGACAACCATGAACTGGCTTTGCCAGCAATCCCAATAAGCTTGGAAGCAGATTTTCCCCAATAGACATGAGGTGTGAGTTCAGCCCAGTTCACATACTGACTTTTGCCTTAGCAGAATAACTAGCTAAGTCCACAAGGACTTCTGTCCTGAAAAATTCTGAGCTAGTATCAGGTGTTGTTCTTAGGTTGTTAAGTTTGATTTCTTTCCTGTAGCAACAGAAAACTACTATAGAAGAGGGTGAGGGAAATTCCTGACAGAGGTGAAGAGACCAAAGACATGAAGAGTAATACACGTAACTGCAACAAACTCCATATCCTTGCAATGGAGGGAATAGATCCCTCCCGAAGGCGGCGATATATCCAAGCAGATGTATAAGTCCTCTGTAGGTTGATCATGTGTTACTTTAGAGTCATATCCTATCTGCTGACTTTCAGTCAGATCTACTCCTGTATTCCAAATGTACTTTGGCAGGAAGAATAGGAGAAGGGAACCATCTCTAGCCAGGCTGGCTCCACTCAGTAGCAGCACATAGGCCCATTTGTCTCTTCATTTTTCACATCTGTCCATCTGTGCTTGTCCAGATCCCAAGGCACGAGGGATCTGAGGCTGCACTATCTTAGATGTTTATTCTTGCCACAGCATTAGTCAACCCAGATTGGTACCACAAGTGTCACGAAGCATGTTGCCCAGCCACCTAGCAGTAAATGGTTCCATTGAGGCTGAGACAGAGTCCAAAGAATAGAGTAACTTAGTAGGAGACAACAGGTACTACCAGGGATGATGAAATCCATGGTCAGATGTTCAGAGAAGCTGCAGGAGTTCAAATCAACAGCCCAAACCAGGAGCGTGCTGGGTGGTGTTATGTCAACTTGCTGCAACCTAGAAATCTGCTAGGAAGAAGTCTCAACCGAGGACATGCTTTCATAAGACTGAGCTGTAGGCAAGGCTGTAGGGCATTACCTTAATTAGTGATTGATGTTGGAAGGCCCAGCCCACTGTTGTGGTGTCATCCCTGAACTGATGGTCCTGGGTTCTACAAGTAAACAGGCTAAGCAAGCCATGGGGACCAAGCCAGTAAGCAGTACTCCTCACAGTCTCTGTATCAACTCCTGCCTCAAGGTTCCTGACTTGTTTGAGTTCCTATCTTGACTCCCTTTAATGGCAAACCTAGATGTGGAAGCATCTGCCAAATAAACCCTTTCTTCCTCAGCTTGCTTTTTGGTCACTGTGTTTTATTACAACACTGGAAATCCTAACTAAAGCACAGGAGCTAGAAGATAGAGCCATGGACAGATTGGCCCAACTATATTTTGATAGGCAGAATCATACTGGATTGAGTCATTTTAAAAGACCAGTACTACCCACCATGACTGTCCTGTCATGCTTCATAAACCTATCTTCTTGAACAGCAGATTTATCTTTTCTCTTTCTGTGTTGTGCATCCCTACAACATCCATGGTGTCGATTTCTCCCTATTTTTCAAAAAGTCTCTCAGCTGCCCCGATACCAGCTTCTACTGTATTACTTCTTTATTCTGACTTAGTCATAGTAGAAGACAGTATCTTACATGAGATGTCTTACAAACAGTAAGGATTCCTTGTTTGCATCTCTTAGAGATCAGGAGTTAAAGGTACCAGTGTGGTTCTTGTCAGAGCCTTCTTGCAGGCTACAGACCACCAGCTCCTCATTTTGTTCTCACACGATGGATAGATAGTGAGCTATAAATAGCTCATCAGTCCTTCTTATAAGGGCACAAATTCCAGTCATCAGGGCTCTGCCCACATGGCTCAATTGCCTCCCAGAGGCCATATACAACAGAGATTCAGCTTCAGCATGACTGCTGACATCATGCTAACATTCAGTCCACACTACCTTCTCTTTCTGAGATCCCTCCATCTTCATTCAGTCCTTAAAATTTGTGTTCTCTGATGGCTTACTTTTGGCTGGATTCTACGGTGACCATCCATTTGCGGCTATTTCTTACACTTGTATTGTTCGGATTGATCACTGGGCATATCAATGACAAGTAAAACGTTCTTCCTAGTCCAGTCATACTCAAGGAGTTCTAAATATGTGAGCATATTCTAAATATTCTACATAAATGTGATCGTGTCTTGGACACTGTAATTTGGGTGTTCAATAGGTACTTCACATTCTATAAGCCTATTCAAGTCTCATTCTTTTATTCTACTCTCTTCTCTAGTTTAACAATAACATGATGTACCAAATATTAGACATAAAAACTACAGACCATGAATACTGGATTCTCATTCTCACCCTCTGAGTCCCAAGTTACTTAGGTTAATAATCAATAGTTAACATTTAATGAGGAGCCATCAACCAATTAGTCCTTGCCTTTAGGCAAAGGAAATACAGCCAGAATGGGGAAGGTTGGAGCCAGGGGTGTGGATGAACAGTTTCCTTCATCTTAACTTCATGCCAGCAGGGATAGAGCTCTCCCTGGGCTCTGAGCAAGGCAGAGTCAGTCATTGACAGGATAATCCCCTTCAAAGAATTCTCTCAAATTAACTATTGAAGCTTGTGATTCTAAGTTGTAAACAGTCTTCTGAGAATCCCAAGCCAAATCCTGATGATTTTCTTACAGAAACAGCCAAGTCCTCAGCAGTTACAACTTCCTAACAAGGTGCCAAGATTTCCTGGAACAAATGACCCCCAGACAGCCCCTTTTCCATTTCCCCCTACCTCTGCTGGTTTCAGTCTTTCACACAAGCCAGAAATATAATTTACACACACCTCTTGTTACTATTCTATTTAATTATAATATAATCCTACATGTGCAAACATGAAAACAGCAATCATGTCTCATTCCAACTCCTAATTGCATGTAGCAATCATGTGCTCTTGCTAAATTATTTCCATCAAGTGTACAGTATGTCGTTATTTACAGCATGCCAAGAGACCCACCTGCACTTCTGCATCCCCACCCCCATCGGCAAAGCCAAACCGAGTTGTTGTGCTTGCTCTAGATGGTAGAGTAGAACTTCCCCTGTAAGCGTGTGTGTGTGTGTGTGTGTGTGTGTGTGTGTGTGTGCATGTGTGTGTGTGTGTGACCTCCCTTGTTTAATAGCACCATAAGCTAGTCTTAATACAGTGTTTATGATTCACTGGGAAATGTTCCCCACAGGTTCATATTTGGTCCCCAGGCAGAGGCAGTATTTTGGGAGACAGCAGAATCTTTAGGAGATGGGACCTAGAAGGACACAACAGCTCACTGAGGAAAAACCCTTGAAGGTTATACCTGGCCACAGGTCCATGTCTTGCCCTCTGTCTCCTGCCCATCATGAAGTAAAGAAGCTCCTGACCCACAAGTTCCCATTACTGTGATGCCCTGTTTTATTGTATGGGGCTAAGAACATGGACTAGTTGATCTGAAACCAGGAGCCAAAATAAATCATTCCTTTTTTAAGTTATTTAAGGCTAATATTTGGTCCCAGCTTTGCAAAAACAACAAAGGTTGTTTTCCTCACACTCCAGAGCCCTTCAATTGGTGACATCAAAGCCGAAGGCGCTCTCTGCCTTTCACACTGGTGATCCATCACATAACAGCCTTGGGACCCTGAGGGTGTCAGGCTTAAAATAAGACATATTGTCAACTTCCATGATCTCAAAGCCCACATCCAGCTCAGCCTCCAGGGCAGGGGAAGTAATTCCTTCTTCCTCTCCCCCTCTCTGTCCCTAACTGCAATATAACATAAAGCAACACTCAATTTTTTTGTGTTTCATCAATAAAAGGCAGAATCAGGGAGAGAAAGAGTGTGATATCCCTTTGTCCATTCTAAACATAATTCCTCACACTAGGAGTAATGTGTTTCTATCTGCTTCTTTCCCACATTCATTTATTGGTAATCAGCTTAGAAATGAGTTATTATATATATATATATATATATATATGTGTGTGTGTGTGTGTGTGTATGTTACATGTATATGTGTGCTATATATGTTTATATGTCATATATATATATATATATATATATATGTAAATTGTGATGTATAAGATAGTGGATTAACAAGCAGTAAGATTACCAAAGTTTGAACTTGTGTTTCTGCTGTCTAAAGTTTTGTGCTGTTGTGTACATTCCAAAATAGGCCTCAAGCCACTGCCAAAAGGGGCCATCTCACCAGACTTTTCCTTTTCTTTTTTTCCAAGGATGTTATCAATCACGCTCTCCCAAGGCTCACCGGCTATTTACAAGGTAAAGGGGGTCTCAGTGGCTAAGGCAGAATTACCTTACACTGCCCTGCAGGAAGCAGGAATGAACCCCAAGGAGGATACAGCCTTGCAAGCTTCTCTGTGCCCCAGAGGACGCTGAGCCCGTGAAAACAACCAGCAGGACTTGACCATTTCAAAGAAAACCCCTGCAGCAGCATTCCAGGAGCGCTGAGACAAGCACTGCACTGTGAGACTAAGCGAGGTCACTCCTGCGGGATGACTTTGTGGAATTAAGAGAAATAGCATTTAAGGAGCAGCTGTATCTGAATGAGAACAGCTGGGACTTTCTTTTTCTTTCTTCCTAGAGCTGAATTCCCTCATCTTAAATGCTAAGGTTGAAGATAAATCAAGTCAGACGAAATGGAATCTATTTTCCAACTCTCCCAGTGTGGCCAGCAGCCAATCTGCCTGCACTGGGTGGTGGATCCCACCGGCCAATGGGCTGGGTTGGTCCGTCTGTGTTTTCACAAGTTTTGCGTGTTAGTCATGTTAGTTGGAAAGGGCTTTGAAGTTCAGTGGGAAGAAGAAATGGCCAAGAGCTTGGGGCTGAACTTTCAGTACTGTTCAGCAGCCATGAAGAGACAGGACCTTTCCTAACATCATTTTTCTGATTGGTGAAGACAGAATAGTAATTATGCTCCTGAAAGCTGCCTTCTTCCTGTGCTTCAGGTCCTGGCATTCTCTCTGAAGTTGCTCTCTCCAACCACAGCTCCACTCTGACAAATCACTGATTTCCAATTCCTTCTCGAGCCCTAGTGTTTATTGACTGTGCCCTTCAGTTACCATGTAGGGATTACCAAAGTAAGAACC
Organism: Rhynchomys soricoides; assembly: GCA_019843965.1. Lineage (NCBI taxonomy): Eukaryota > Metazoa > Chordata > Mammalia > Rodentia > Muridae > Rhynchomys > Rhynchomys soricoides. The sequence goes on from JADRCH010000040.1 coordinate 3,202,773, forward strand.
TTCTACTCCCTTATTCATAAGCACACATTCGCATTCTATATGTCCAGTTTCTATTGATGTTTCAAAGGAGAGAGCAAGTAGGATATACAATGGATCAGTAGAGGGCTGGGCTCCACTGGATAGATAACATATTAACAACAACTAAGGACAATCGAAGGAACATGACCTGCCTGATTCCGAACACTGGTTGCTTCAGAAAATAAGACTGCTTAGGGCTACGGGTTTGACTCAGTTGTCCCCAGGATGGAACGATCAGAGCAACGTGAGGATGCAATCAGGAGGGTGGGAGGGAAAAGCACTATACTCTCAGCAAGACTTCTGGTGTCATTGTGGGGAAAATGGGGAGTCTGGGTGTTCAGGGGTACAGGAAGAACTTCCAATTAATGAGGCCACCTGTGGGTACTGTGTGGACAGCAGAGTGAAGAAAGGTTTAGAGAAAGTAACGTGGACTGAGGAGGTTGGAACAGTAATCCACACAAGCAAGAAATGTGTTCTGAGTGGGGTGAGCAGCAGGGTCTGTGGGAGTAGATTCACTCGAAAGAAGTTTAAGGGAGACAAGCCACAGAGACTCCTGGCAGGCTTGATGTTCACTGGGGCAGAGAAAGAGATGAATGGAGGATGTCTTCCAGGCTGGGGAGCCTTAGAAATCATTGCAGAAATGCTAAATACATTAGATTAGCTGACTCAGACAGACGTCCAGGGGAAGATAGACAGGCGAGCTGGAAACTCTACGTTTAGCCAGTATTACCAAATGGACATTTCAACATTGTAGCTTTACTGCCTGGCCGACTTAGACACTCTTAAATATTTGCTTCATATGAATGTTATGAGACTCAAGCAAAACAATAGAAATGATTTTTTTCTCTGAACTAGAAATCCCTCTTCATGTAAAGGACTACAGACAACGTTCTCAGCTGGTTGTCCTATAAGCAGAAGACTTTTAAATGGACAATAGATTGTGAAAGAATATAGCCAAGTAAAATTAGAAATCTTACTTCCGACAGAAACAAGCCTCAGATGTTTTCTTCCTTCCAGGCAGTAAAACTCTGGGAAAACTAAATGTAAATAAGCTGTAACTATTTTCCTAATAATACCTCCTCAAGTTGTCAAGTGCCCTTTCACAGTGACTTCTCATAGTTTCAGAAAGACCTTTTCAAATGCTAAGTCTTAAACCGTGCAGGCTTCTTGCGAACTCTTGGGCAGTCTGCCTCATATGTGAAAATTCATTTAGCCTCGTTTTGCATTTCATCATCCAGTCCTGGCTTACATCTGTTTGTGTTTAAAATCTAATCTGACGTTTTAACGTTTGAAGTCGTTTGATAAATCTTATTGGGGAAACTAAATATTAGTGTGGGACCTAAGATGACACTGCAGAAAAATTCTCTGGACTTTTGAAACAAACACATAATAAACTGTCCCATATTATATTCCCCCTACTGATTATTCAAATACTTGACATTAAATATGGGTGTTCAGTCTCCAAAAGCTAGGTATTTTACAGAGACAAACATTTTCTTGACCACTCAGTAAAATAAGAAAGTATACGATTTTATAGATTTGTGTGTTGAATGCTTGGTCCTCCCTGGCAGTGCGACTCTGAGAGAAACTTTAGGAAGGAAGGTTTACAACTGCAACCCCTTGAATCATAATTATGGTCTTCCTGCAAGATGAGTGCAACAGTGGCACAAAGCTCGTGGGAATAACCAACCAACCAACCCCTGGCTGGACTTAAAGACCACTCCATGAGATGTAACCTCATGTGTGAGATGAAATCACCAACTTAGGTGGCCAAGAGCCTGAGACCAGGTAGGCCAAGGAACTAGGAGATAAACAAGTATTACTGCTCCTTTGAAGAAACATTGAAACAAAATTACTTCTGGCAACACACCCCTCTACTAGTAGATCAGTGCCTTGCTCAGCCATCAGAGGAGCTTCCTTCTGCAGTTCTTGAGAACAAATACAGAGACCCACAGCCAGACAATGTACAAATAGTAAGAGGCCTGGGATCACTTGGTTCTACATGGGATCTCTCCATCACATTCCTATCTTCATGGCTCAGGGGATCCTGTGAAGAGAGGGCTGAAGGACTGTAGAAGCCAGGGCAGACAGAAGACAGACACCAAGCTTTTAAACAGCAGGACTGACACCCATATGAATGCACAAAGATGGTGGCAGCATGCCCAAAGCCTGAACAGGTCTGTGCCAGATGGGGCCCCAGCACTGAGAGAAGTGGACACAATTCCCCATCCCTAACCCAGAGTCTTTGACCACCACAAATGAAAACTTAGTTTTCCCCAACAGAGTCTCTCTGGGAATACAAACCACTCTTAAGGGTCGGTACCATGCCCAGCAGTAGATGGCCAACACAAAACAAACCCAATAGCATCTTTGGAAATTCTTTGTCTCATATTGTTTTGTCAGGGCATTTTTATTAAACATTGCAGGTCCTTTGCATACAAATTATGGCATCTGAATTGTGGTTTTGTGGGATTTCTGAGTGTGTAAACTTAGGTCTCTGAGTCTGCATTTCTTGGGCTCTTTCTTGGGCTCCTTTTCTTCTGTTTGTTTATTTGTCTGTCCCATTCCAGTTTGTTTGTTTTATCTTGTTTTATTATTATTTTTTAGATGCTTGTTCTAAGGAGAGACAGAAAGGATGTGCATATAGATGTGGAGGGTGTGGTGGGTCTCCGAAGAGTTGAGGGAGAAGAAACCATAATCAGAATATATTGTATTCAAAAATCTATTTTCAATAAAAGGAGGGAAAGGAGGAGCGTTGCTTGGAGGTGTAGGTCACTGGAAGTGTAATTTAAAGATTCTTGTTTGTATCTGCTTCTTGTCTGCCAGCAATGACCTCTGCCACATGTTCCTGCCACCATGGTCTGCCTCAAAATAGGCCCAGAATCAAGGCCCAGAGTCCTATGGCTTCACCTCTCTGAAACCATGGGCTAAGCTAAATCCTTTGTTCTTAATTCTTTATAGTAGGTATTTTGTCACTGTGGTCCAAAAACATAAGTAATACAGATGGAAAAGTGGTGGCTGGAGAGACAGGCAGATGGATAGGGAAGATGAACGGAGAGAAGGCTGGGATGGAGAAAGAGTTAGGTAAACCGCCATGAAAAGCTAAGGGGGAAATGGGCCGACTTGATATGTTATCAGAGCAACTCAATAGAATATAGCTAATTTTGTGATAATACACTGGCACAATTGTTGTCCTTATGGGAAAATGAATTTTGAGGCTTGATCATAAAATGTACATTAATTAATTTGAAATGGACCATACATGTAAACCTGAGAGCTAATTTGTAAAATATCTAGTGGAAATCATAGAGAAAAGAATTTTTACCTAGACTCAGCCAAGAATTCTTATACAGAACATAAAAAAAACATGAATCAGCAAAGGAATAAATTGATATACTAAAATGTTACCAAATTAAAAATTCTTTTTCTATTAGAAAGAAAAAAATGCTCAGAAAGTGAAAAGGGCACACCAAAAGCTGCAAGGAAAATAGTTGAAAAATATGTGTCTGGAAAAGGCCATCTGGTAAAAGAAAGAAATCTTACAATTCAAGAATGCTGAAAGTGAGGGGAAGATGTAAAATTATACTTTAGCCAAGAAGATGTAAAACTGAAAAATAAGCACAGGAGATGTACCAGGCAGGCAGGCAGCAGGCAGCAGGCAGCAGGAAACAGTTAAAGCTGTGGTGATAGAAGTCTATCCCATACCCAATAGAGTGGCTCAGGCATAACAAAAACAACGGACAACAGCATCTACTCTTTGTCTATGAAGAAATAATGAAACTATGCTTACCCATCCTGCCAAGAGCTACTAGAGAACTGAGCAAGTTGTGTGAAATTGTAATTTTTAGAAATTGGACACAATCGATGCAGAATTGAAATCCCAGAGAAATGGACAGGATAACATGAAGTGAATAATCACAGCTTCTGGTATTCAGTACCCACATGAGTGCCCACATGGAGTCCTAGAATCCTTCAAGTTAGAGAGGCAACAACTGGAATGTCAGAGGTCAAGGTAACTAGAATTTGTGGCTTAAGATACTTACAGTGACCTCATAGAGAAGAACAATTTGAGATAGTGGCAGAAGGACCCACTTGACATGTGTGATGGGTAAGGATGGGCTTTTCAATGAGAGGAACTTAACGTGATGTTAGAGAAGAAATCAAGGTGTAGAAGTATACAAAAGCAATATTAGACCTCTCACACCAGGCAGGAAGTGGTTAGTGTTTCACTGCCCAGAAGAGAAAGGCTTTCTGGGTTATGGACATACAAAAGAAATTTCAGAAGCTTCAGTAATGGAGCAATAGCAGTACTGTAAGATGAAAGATCACAGTAAAATGCTGTGAACACAGTAAAACTTTTTAAAAGTATGCTTCAACAACACATGTGTGTTGACTAGTTTCAGCTGTCAACTTGACAACCTAGTATCACCTGGGAAGAGAATCTTAGTAACACATTATCTATAATGAGGTTGGCCTGTGACCATGACTATGGGCAGAGGGAATCTTGATTTTCAATTGATGTAGGAAGACCAGGCCCACTGTAGGTGGCACCATCCCCTAGGCAAGGGTCCTAAACAGCATAAAAGAGGAAGAAGCTATCAGAGGACAAAAGCAAGGATCCGTGTATTTTGTTCTTTCTTTGCTTTTCCTTGTGGATGTGATGCTTTAAGTTTCCACCTTGACCTCCCTGCAATCATGGACTGTAGCCTGAAATGCTTGCTTTTTGTCAGTGTATTTGTTATAGTAACAAATATGAAGCTAAGACAGCATCCTAGTTACTTCAAGTAATGTTAATACATACCAGAAAAAAATCAAATACTACTTAAAGAAAAGTTAAAAACAAAAACAAAACAAAGAAACCCTAGCAAAAAGTCTGAAACTCACAGTCTATACCACCTAGTGTAAAATTATTAAGTATGTCAACACGTTGGAAAGATGCTATCTAATTTAAAGAAAATCCAGTCAATTAATCTGGCTACATAAATGATAAAAATGATGGAACTACTAAGGAAATAAGCTTAAAACCCCTCTTAAGGTTAAGGAGATGGATCAGTGAGTAAAGCACTTGCTGGTTGAGGGTGAAGACCAGAACTCAGATCTCTAGAATCCACACAAAAGCTGGGAGGGTAATGGGGCTCACCTGCCATCCTCAAGCACTCAAGTTGCTTTTGACCATGGTGCTTTATTACAGCAATAAAGACCCTAACAAAGGCAAGGTCCCAGAAACAGAACTCAGGTCATCAAGCATCAATTACCCTTTGAGCCCTCTCACCAGCCCTCAAAGGACAGACTTTAAATATAAATACATAGCTAAACACCAAGTAGGAGACGAGAAGAAAGAAAACAGAAATTGCTAACATGAAGGTTGATAAGGGGTTGTGTCTATAAACCCTTCTGTAACAACAGACCACATCTACTATGCTCACAGCAAACGCTTACAGCTGCGGAGCATCCATTCAGAGTGATTACTGTCAGTGTGCATCACAGGTGGTGTTGGACAGTTTGTGGCCTTTGTATAGATCATTTTTTTTGTTGTTCAGATTTTGTAGAGGAGGAAATTAAGGCTTACAGAGGACAACTGACTTGTCCCAAATCACAAAGCTTGTTAGTAACAAAATCCTTGACTTAGAGTGCACTTACTGTCTGAGGAACCCTGCAGCCTCATAACCAATTCACCAAAAGAACCTAAACACATACTAGTATTTTTAAAGGGACTTTTTAATTTTAATTATGGCTTGAAAACCTTGAAAGAAGAGTGAGGGAAAAAAAAAAAAACCTTAAAAAACCTCACAGAAGTGCTGCTGCTGTTGCCATGGAAACCTGAAAAGAGATTACATATCAGTTTTACAACTCCATCTTTTAATAGGTGCAGAATATAACCACAGGCTGCTGATTCCTGGTGGAGATCTCCCAGAAAAAAAATCTATCTAATCAAAAAAAAAAAAAAAATCTCATCAACTTCCCTAATACAAAAAGTCCCAATTCACAGACTAAGCAGAACTCTCCCAGAAAGAGTAGATGGCAGTGCCTAGGGCATGAACCAAGACAAAAAAAATAAATATTGAAAGGAGAGACACTAAGATGCAATGCAGTTGATACCTACATCAGGAGCCAACTAAGGGGCTGTGGGAAGGGACTTTGTTTACAGCAGCTCAAGGAAGTGGCGCCATTACTGAGGAGAATAGTAAGTGGCCCCACCCCTGGCAGCCAGGGCAGTCCACCTCACTTGGAACAAATAAAATGCCACAGCAGCAGTGACTTCCCTCAGCTGGGGTCTTAGTGGTGCTGAGGTGCAGCCACTGTCAATGTCAGCGGCCACAGTTAGATGGGATTCTGAAATCCAATAAGGTTATGAGTCTGTTGACAAAGGTGAACATCCTTGTTTGTCATGGTAGACCCTTAAGCATAACTCTTTGAAAGCAGGTTTGAAAAGTTATAAATAAAAACCAAAACAATTAAGAAAACAATTAAGGAAAACAATTAAGGAAACTAAAACATGATTTGCTGGGCTTTTTTAAAAAATTATTTTTGACTTTGATTCAGTTAGTAGAAATGATTAGGTTGGTTTATTCATTAAGATAGGGCTTGATTGAAGAAGATAGAAATCTCAATGTAAAAATGGCTTAAACAATGCAGAATTTTCTTTCTAGTGGAAAAGTCTACATGGTCCTTTGGCAGCTCTACCTTCATGAGAGCCACCACTCTCAGCATGTAGGGAGAATCTCTCGTGTACTGTGTGGAAGCATCACCTGTCAATAGAAAGCTGATAGCCTATTAGCAAAAGGCAAGAAGTAGAAAATGAGAGTTCCAGCAGAGAGAGAGAACTCTGGGATAGAGTCGGTGGTGGGAAGATTCGCCCCAAATACTGGCCAGAAATGAGGAGAGGTAACCAGCCATGCCGCAGACGTAGAATGGCTTAAATGGGTTATATAAGTTACAAAGTAGTCAGGGAACAAGCCCAAGCTTATGTCTAGACATTTATTCAGAAATAATCAGCCTCCAAGTCGTTACTGGGGAACTGGGATATAGGTGAAAAAGCCCACTGTCTTAGTTAGGGTTTCCATTGCTATGAACAGAGACCATAACCATGGCAGCTCTTATAAAGGAGAACATTTCATTGGGACTGGCTTACAGGTTCAGAGGTTCAGTCCATTATCATCAAGGAAAGAGCGTGGCAGAGTCCAGCAGGCATAGTTCAGGAGAAGCTGAGAATTCTACATCTTCATCTGAAGGCAACTAGGGGAAGACTGGCTCCCAGGTAGTTAGGAGGAGGGTCTTAAAGCCCATGCCCACAGTAGCATACTTCCTCCAATAAGAACACACCTACTCCAACGAGGTCACACCCCTCCAAATAGTGCCACTTGCTGGGCCAAGCATATTCAAACCACCACACCCACCATTATATCCACCACCTGACTCAAGGTGGCTATATTCTGTAGCCTATATATTCATAGGGTAATGTCAGAAGTCCTATATATCCAGTCAGTAATGTCCTATATATCCAAGACTAATGTCAGACGATAAGAGGAAGAAATAAAAGACAACCCTTTACCCACGGAAGGACTGATTCCATACTCTTCTACGTGCGTCTCATTGCTGTGTTCTATGTGGTGTGCTCTACCTTTGTGCCCTTGGCAAGAAAGACCCACATGCTCTGTAGAAATAACCAGGGCCGCAGCTTCAGGCTTGGCTGATTCGTTCATTTGTCCATATATTTACCCAAGGCATATCTGTGGGGGCTACTTGTGGATACATTGTGTGCGGTACATGTGTGAGTATAGTCAGAGCTTAATATCAGGTCTTATCACTCAGAAGATAGCCATTTTTTTTTGAGACAGGGTCTCTCATTGGCCATAGCTTGAAGAGTGGTCTAGACTGGCTTGCCAGTGACTCCCAGGGATCTGACTTCCCAGTACTGGGATCACAAGTACAAGGCACCACACATGTAGGTTTTTAAAGTGTAGGTACTGGGGTAAAATTCAGATCATACTAGAGTGGCAAGTGCTTTGCCACCTGAGCCATCTCTTCAGCCCCCTCATGCTGTAATTACTGATCATGTGGTAGACACCAGGCTTTATTTCACTCACTTACTTATTTATTCATTCAGTGAATTGTGTTGCTGCACAAGTTAATATAGACCACAAGTATGTGGGTGCCCACAGATGCCAGAAGAGCATCCCTTCTGGATCCCTGGAGCTAGAATTAAGTGCTGCCTGTGATATACTGGGAACTGGATCTGGATTCCCTGTGAGAGTAGTAAGCACTCTTAATCCCTGAGCTGCCTCTTCAGTTCTGCATCGGTGTTTCTGTTAGATTCTGGAAACAGAGAAAGCCAATAGCAAGACATAAGACAGCAGATCATGTCAACACAGCGTGGAAAAAGAAATTTCATAAGGTTAAAAAAAAAGTACCTAAGTTTGTCAGTTGCAAAGGAAACCTTCAAGGACTCTATCATAAAGAAAATAACATGTCACCTGGATCCTAAAAAAATGGGACTTGGATAAGTGTGGGGAGGGGGAGATAGAAGAAAAGAAAAGTAGCCGAGGAGTGTTGGCATACAGGGAGGCATTCCAGACAGGAGGAGAAGCAAATGCAAACAAGACAAAATATGGGCAAGCACAACATGCTAAGAACACTTGACAGCTCCATAAGGAGATCAGAGGTGTGGGAAAAGAGCCAGAGGTTGGATGATCGTGAGACATGAGGATGACTGAGTCCCGCAGTAAAGGCCAGTGCACACAGGCTGGAAACCTTGCCCATCTGGCTCCTCACAGTGGGGGCACTGGAGGAACCTAGGAATGGAGAGCTGAAGAGTCTGTGTTTTGAAATATTAATCTAGAGGGCATGTGGAAATGTGCAAGGCAGACAGAAGGGCCCACTGAAAGCAGAGAAACGGTTCATTAGTCAAGCGTTTTCTGAGCTCCAGCTCCACCAGGCCCTCTGTGAAGTGGTAAAAACACCAAATGCAGTGAACTTGCAGACACAGGAGTGCTCAAGGAGCCACAGGAAAGAGAGACACAAGCAGGTATTAGCTGTGTTCCGCACAGTGTGAAAAGGGAAGGAAGGAGGTCACAGGGAGCACTAGACATGGTGCTTAGCTCTCCCGGAATGGGATCCAAACATCTGCAGAGAGAAGTGAACATTGGTTAGTGAAAGTCAAAATCAGCTTATGACACAGGGTCAAGAGCTACAAATGGCATTCCTGGTCCTCTACAGTACCTACAAACGAAGAGAAACTGGATAATACTTTTTGTATCTGAGGCTCAAGGGACAGGGGTAGATAGTGGAAAATCCATCCCTGATGAGGACAGAAGATCTGGGGAATCATATGATCAGACTTGGTTAGAGGTAGCACCAATCACCTAGGTCGGAATTGATGACAGGGCACATTAGAGGGTAGAAAGCAAGTTAGCAAGCTGTGGGTGGCTGCTTGGTCCCTTCTCATCCACCACATACCCTTGTTCACTCTCTTTTGCCACCCAGGGACCACTGTTGCGTGTTCGCTTGTGGTCAGGCTTCCAGTTGGATTCAACTAACTAGGAAAAGAAACAGACGAGGGCTGTGTAGGAAGAGGGCTGTGCCCATCCGTCTCCTTCCTTAGCTTCCTGCTTCTCTGTCTGTGGTGTTACCAAGGCCTATTCACACACATTAGGCGGTCTTAGCATTACAGGGCTCCTGTGCTGCTTCCTTCTCCCGAGCTGTCAGTTTCCTGCACTATCCTGGATCTCTCAGAACCTCTGCATGCATTTCCCATCTAGGAACCAAACCAGCAAGAGAAAACAGCAAGCTTCAGGGCATTACACTAGCCCTTGTCGGTTCCCTACACCATGCTTTTAGTTAATATTAATAGTCCCTTTATAAAATTCTCAAGTCATCCCCCAAACCACACCAAACCGTTTGGTGCCAGGATCCTGACTAATATAATTACTAAACACCACTCTTGCTTAAATTCCATTTCTTCCCATGTTTTGAACCTTTAATGGTATAAGCCACAAATCTTCCTGGAAGAGTGACTAAATCTCAGATGGTTCCAAACTCTCACTGCTCTTGTTCAGCTTGTCAAAATAGCAAACTGACAGGCTCAGATGAAATTGGAATTTGAAGAGGAAAAAAAAAAATGGCAAAAATCTTGCTACTAACAAGTTTACAACTTAGTTGGGGGAGATAAGCTTGTAAACACACAGCTAACGAAAAAGACCCACTGGACTGATCTTTGCCTGTCTCCTGAGATTGGAATGCAAGCAAATAGTTCAGACTCGATAAAATCCACTGTTTCTAACGCTAGATTCCATAAGGGGGGGGATGTGGTGGTGCCTTGAATCTGGCTATCATTTCTGACCCTACTAGGGTAGATCATAGTACAGGCATGGCTTTCTGGGATTCGTCTTTGTTTTCAGAAAATGGGTAATGACATGGGATGAGAAGGCACCTCTAAAAGCATTACCACAGACACCTGCAGTTTCAGCTCAGTTATTCTTTACCTGCACAGTTTCCTAAGGCAGAACGTGACGTATCAAGAAATGGTAATTGAAAGGCATTCTTACCAAATTGTGTGCTGTTGTTGTAGAGGAATATTCACATATTCACATTTTTTTTATCCAAGCATACATTTCTTAGTCCCATGAGACTTTTGACTGTGGAAGGAGTATTTCTACACCTGCCATGCAGCTGGGTCTGAGGACTGCCTGCATGCTCCCAGCATGCTCTGGGATTAGTTTCCATACCAACCAGTGTAAGCGTGTTTCCACCCCATCTACCCAGTCAGGGAAAGACACTGATAGAAGAAGCATATATGAGGGTGAGCATGAGACAGGATGAACAATTGCAGTCAGTTATTACAGAGCAACTTAGTCTCTATAGTATTGCTCCGTGATACAAGAGAATGGAAGGCGGAGTGCGGACTGCTTTTTGCTAAGAGCTTGGGGCTCATTCACACATCTTATCACATTATCTCGTCAGCATCCTGCAGAAAAAAAAGAAGTTCGTACATTGCAGACTGGGAAACAAAGGTACAGGGTGACAGAATGGTAGTCTCCGTACAGGGTGAGGGGCCGCTAACACCAGAATAGGATTCCAGCAGCTTACCTCTAAAATCTGCATTTCCCGACACTTCCGACTTAACTCTTATCTTCATGTTTTTATTAACTGAACCATGGTGGAGAAAGTTACCAAAAAGGAAAAAAAGCACAAAGAACAAGAAACAAGAAAGCAAGTATATACGTTGAACTTGAGTTTAAAAACAAAACAAAACAAAACAAAAAAACAACTCACCTATTTTTTTTTTCCTAAGTGAAAAAAGCAATCTCAACTTTCGAATAACGAAAATTTAGTCCACTGGCATGAGACATATTTTTGACTCAAGGATATAATAATGTGATATCCAGCAAGCCATGATTGACAGGCAGAGGGCGGGAATCACAGGAAGGTGTGTCCAGAGGAAAACAAGCTAAAATGTCAGCTTGCTTTTTAACCTATCTGGAAGATCCTGCCTTTCGTCTCAGCCTCTGCAGACAGAGAAAACTATGAACTGACCCCAACGAGGTACAAAAATGTGTCTCAGGAGACGGAGCCAAGGGCTTGTGAGACACTGCCAAAAAGCTGAGGCTGGAGTTCCACAGATCATGAGATTTTCCTCATTACATCACTCCATGTGAGAAGCTACATTTTAAAAAAACAAAAAGGACACTCTGGACAATGAATGCAGCAATGCCAGAGTCACTTTATGCCCTTGGTAGCCTTCCACAGTTAAACCAATTATATCAAATCAACAGCCAGTGACATGCTAGTACCAGGTGCTTTCTGAACCCAGAGACTGGGTGCACAGAATCCTCTTCTGAACTTGTGCCTTGAAATTCTGTTGATCTGCCCCATTTACTCACCATGACGTCCTATGTTCAGAATCTTCTTTGCAGAAGAAAATATTAACTTAGGTCTGAGGAAACTCTTGGCCCTTCTCCTGAGGACCACCCTGTGGTTTGTAATTCCTGTTTGTCTGGGTAACACAGGCAATATACCTAATATGTAATGTAGGCAACACCTAATATATAATTAGGTACTGTAATATACATGATACATTTCCAATCCAGCCCATCCCACGGGAGCACAGATCTGAAGCTGGCAGCTTATGGTGAACATTAGTCTGCTAATAGCACTTTTCCTGTTGGCAGGAAGGTTGGTTGGAAGGCAAGGGCCTTCTCATGACTTCCAATGCTCCTCTCTATATCAGTACTTAACTCAAACTTTGTAGAAGTATTGTGAGGAAACATCAACAAATACCCATTCACCTTGATACAGCATGGACGATACATACAAAAATAAATTATTCTATACAAGTATAGTGTAATGAACCCATAATCTTGCAATAAGAGTGTGGGTCAAGGACTATTTACAGGACCACAGGTCACTCAAAGGTAGCTGCATCACTAAGAAGCTAACCCCAGCATAAGTGAGCACTCATTAAAGCTGAATCCCTAAGAGCTTCCTGCACAATTTATAGGCTGCTTAGTCAACAAGAGTCCCCTCTCTGTAAGATTGCTACTGCTCACACAGCCTTAGGGAGGGACCTTGTGACTCTTCAGACTTCTGGGAGTTTCCTAAGCCTTGTAAGTTTCATTTACTTCCTGAGCCTTGTTTGTTACACTACAGCCTGAGTCTTATGAGCTCTCCTCCTCCCTTCAGGTGGAAATGTTTGCATTTAGAGGAAAGAGCTACAGAACAGGATTAAGTGTGATAATCCTCATATAACTTTAGTCTAACACCCATGACTTTATTGTTCTCTGGATGTCTGTCTCCATGTGGGACAGAGCTACTTGTCACACAAGCTTCTTCCTTCACATTCAGAGAGAGTGCACACAAAGTGGGAAGAGGGAGAATCGAAACTGGTCACACTGGGGCTTCAACAGGGTTTCATCATAAGTCTCCAATTAAATGGTTTCTAGAAGTGCATGAACAGGATCTTTCTGCATAGAGTGGATAAATAATTGGAAATTAATTAATTGGAAACCATGAACTTCAGGAGCATATTTAAAAGGGACAACATTGAGCATATTACAAAAACAATTTGGAAAGCACACTTAAATATAATGAAACCTGAATTTAAACTAATCTTTCTCAGCTTATTAGAATCACATGTCAGCTATCCATTAATGCTCAGAATGCTACTTCATGAAATAGAGCAATCAGGTGGCAGGCACAATTTAAAACACTAGTTGTAAATCTCTACCATGTGTCAACCTCAGACTGATCTATGTCTGACTATTCTATAAGAATCTGCTTGTAAAATGACAGAAAGCAGATTCTATAAGAAAATACAAACAACAAGTGACACATTTAAAAGATTTTGAATGCACTTGTGGAAAAAAGATCTGTGTTTCCTTGCTGCTGTTGGTGCATTTCTAGGAGCATGGGTAATTTTTTTATTATACCCCTGCCTCATACAGTCTTTAACATGCTGCTCTCCGTTTATCTGGCATAAACAGAGGTCCTCCCCATGCACTGAAATGATAAACTAGCTGTTACAAAGAGCTGGCTCACCAGACAGAGTGTTCCGACATAGCTAACAAGGTGATTTTTCTGTGGCTTAACATATTTTCAAGAGCAATTCAGCTGCATGCTCATCTACAACATAAAATTCCTTTCACCAGATATGAGGAAAAATAATGAAAGAGACAATTGCTTCTGTGGAAGCCCTCATAAAAAACTCACAGGGGACTATCCCTTTCCCATCATGCTTCATGAGGTTGCCCCAATCTGACTGCACTAAATCCAAAAGTGTATGTTTTTGTGAGCACAATTGCTGATATTGGAAGAGCCCCAGGAGTGTTCAAGGCAAGAATGTATCAAAGCATTAAGATGATCGACCAATTTTCCCTGGCAGATCACCCAGATACATGGAGCAGCACCCCCATGCATTGTGTTAGCCTAGGTTCCCTCCAAAGTCCAAATTGCTGTTTCCAAACACTCAATCCTGTAACCCAGTCAGTCATTCTCAACCTGTGGGCCATCACTCCTTTGTTATAGAGTGACCCTTACACAGGGGTCACATATCAAATATCCTGTATATCAGATATTTATATTGCAATTCATAACAGTGGCAAAATTACAGTTATGAAATAGCAACAGAAATAATTTTGTGGTTGGGGGCCACCACAACCTGAGGAACTTTATTAAAGGGGCACAGCGGTAGGCACTGTCCTAGTAACACCCACACATGGGGACCATCCTCTCAATAGAAATCAACAACTGCATTTTGAGCAATCCAAGTGAAGGAGCATGCAGGAGGTCACAGGGGCAGAAGTGATTTTAGAGCACAGAATCCTATGGAAGACCAGGAAGCACAATACCTCCACTACTGGAGTGGGACTTTCTCAGACCCGCCAGCAGTATAAATAATGACACAGAGGCTTTTTAATATTTTAAAACTTAGGCCTTGTAGCTAGGGCAATCTCCCAGCTACTCTAAAAGTATCCCAGTTAACCCGGTACTACTTGCCGCCATGTGGCTAGCTCTGCTCCACTCTGGTCCATCCATTCACTCCTGTGTCTGCTGGCAAAACTCTCTTGCATTGCATTTCTTCTCCCACCTCTCCCCCTCTCCAAAAGTTCCATCCTCTGCTTCCTGCCCAGCTATTGGACATCAGCTCTTTCTTACAGCCAATCAGATACAATTCTAAATGACCTCTAGCTAGTGAGCAAGAATGAATAGTTACAAAATATGAGATCAGTGATGGGCTGGAAATAACAATACCAAGATCCTGCCAGCATTTGGCTCCCTTCAAGAACAGAATTAATAATTGGATATGCAGAGACACACCTTCACACAATGTACCCCAAACACCCTACCCCATTGTTCTATGCAGAATACAGTCTGATCCAAGAAGGAAAAAGATAAGCAAGAAAACCTCAGAGGACCCCATCACTTCAGCAGATTCCTGTGTGGCCTTTGCTACCTTTATTGGATCCATGTCTAGTTGAGGACAGGTTACCACACACAACTATCTGTATAAATCTCTACTGTGAAGGCTAAAAGTAAAGACGATGAAAATTAAATCTATAGTAAGTTGTTAAGAAGTATATAATACAGAATATAAAAATATTTAAATTGCAATATCAAAAACAACTGGGGCATAAATGTATAAACTTGTATACAATAGATATTATGCAGTTAAAAGAGTAGGGGTGGCTTTTGTAAGTCTCTTAGTAACCATTACACAAAATACAGCAAGAATGCAAACTACAGAGAGAGGGGATTCATAGTTCAGCACTGCAGAGAGTGATCACATCACAAACAAAGGGGAGGAAAGGAACAAAGGAGCTATAAAAACAACCAGAAAGCAAATAAGAAATCAGCATGTGAGATTTACCTATTAAAATAACCTTGGCTTAAACTTTCTCATCAAAAGACTGAAATGGCCTAAAAGGTATAAAAATGCAATCCAAAAATAATAATGAGAGATCATTTAAAGTTTAATAGCGTGTACACACACACACACACACACACACACACACTCATGAAGGTGGGGGTGCTGAAAAAGAGGTTGAATAAAGGTCTCAAGAGGATGGAACAATTGGCTATGTGTGTTCACATAACAACGGAGCACCTGAATGCATGATGAGCAAAGAGGGATAAGCAGACAGAAGGCCAGTAGCTGTGGGGGACCTTCAACAATTGACCTGGAACCACTCAGAGTGCTAAGAAGGAAATGCTGGGCTTGAATAGCATTGTTAACCAGAGGACTGATAGACGAATGGAAGTTTCCATCAACAGCTAAATATGCACTGCTGCCCAATGTTCATGGGATTTCTCTCTAGGGTAGACTATATGTTAGGTTACACAAATCTTATCAAATTTAAGAAGATTGAAAAATATCTAATATTATTTCAGACTATAAGGATATGGATCTAGGAATACAAAACAGGTACATGTTTATAAAATTGGCATATGAAAATAAAATTGCATATTTCTGAACAACCAATGGGTCAAAGAAGAATTCAAATAACAAATATAAAAGTACTTGAAACAAATGATTACATAACCACATCGCACCAAAACAAGTGGGTTGCCGTAGAAGTGGAGGAAGAGATCTTCCAACATTAAATATCTATCTCAGAAAGGAAGTCATACACCAGATAAACAAGTCTACCGCCATGCCTCAAGTAACATGAAAAGAGAATAAATCAAATTCTATATTAGCAGAAAAATCTTTTAAAAACATAAATTAAACAACAGAAAAATAAAAAAACCACTAAATTTTCTGACAATGTAAACTAACAAACTCTTAGAACGGCTCTAAAGAAATAATAAAAGACTTAAATGAAATCAAAATCAAGAATCAATCAAGAAGTTACAATAGATATGTAGCAAATAAGAAGTGAACATGCCAGTATATTTAACAGCCTAGATAAAATGGATAAATTCCAAGAAAAATATATCTTACCAAGATTGAATCAGAAGTAAAAAGCTTGAGAGCAATAATAATAGATAAGATACCAAACAACTAATTTAAAAACCTTCTTCAGAGAAAAACGTCTGGAGCACAATGCTTCAGTGGTTGAACATTAAAAAAGAATTCATGTATTATATCTTAACTCTTTCCAGAAAGAGAGCTACAGAAAATCTTTCAGAAACATTTTATGAAGGCTTATGCCAATGCCATTCTGATACCTATGCCAGACAATGATAGCTTAAGAAAAGAAAAACACAGTCTATTTCTCTGGTAACATCGATACAAATAACAGATTATTCATAATTTATTCCAGCAACACATCAAAAAAGATTGAACATCACGACCAAGTAGAATTTAGAATGACCTACAAAACTTATCTAACGCATGCCCGTAAGTCAGTGTGATTCGTCACACCAGTAGAGCAAAAGAAAGAAAGAGGGAGAATGAGAAAGATCAACTGATAGAGAAAAAGCATTTGACAAAATCCAACATCCTTTCTCAATAAAACCTCTACATTCTTAAGATATAGAAAGAAAATTACTCAACATAAGAAGATTCTCTATGAAAACTCTACAGCTCACATCATAGCCAATGAAGAGAAGCTGAAAGCTTTTCCTCTACAATCCAGTACAAGACCAGCATCTCAGCTCTTACTATTTCATCCAGTATTGTTTTAGAAATAGTAGCAAGGGCAATCAAGGAAGACAGATAAGTGGGTAAATCCAAATGGAAGAAGGAAAATCATATTTATTTGCAAAGGACATAATCACATATGTGAAAACCGAAGATGCTACAAACACACAAACCTCTTAGAACCAATAAATGAATATTCTGTTAGGTTGCAGGATACAAAATCAACAGCATCTGTACTAAAATAATAACCTAACTAAAAATAGAATTAAGAAGAATAGCACTCATAATGATACAAAAATAAAATGCCTTGGAACAAATTAACTAAGGAAGTATTAACCTGAGGAAGTTGAGGATCGGTTATACTAAAGTCTATAGCACGTTCATGCTGCGGGGCAGAATATTAATACTGCTAACATCGCCATACTGAGTGAGGACACACCCAGATTCAATGGAATCTCTGTCGAAGTAACAATAGTTTTCTTTACATAAACAGGGAAAAGATTCTAAAACACAACTAAAGCCACAGCCCTAAATAGACAAGAAGTTCTAAGAAAGAAAAAACAAAATTTAAGGTATCATATTCTTTGATTTGAAACTTTATTATGAAGCTGCAGTTACTAAAATATCATGGCTTGGTATAAATATAGACACACAGATCCATGAGGCCAATGGAGAGGTCACAAGTAAATCCAGACATGCTCAGCCTATTAATTTTTGACATAGACACCAAGAAGACACAACAAGGAAATACAGTCGCCTCAATTAATGATGCAAAGGGGTGAAAACTGAACCTTATTGAATGACATACATACAAACCAACTCAATGCAGATCATACAAAGGAAAGACAGATAAATCTAAGAGAGATTATGTAAAACATGGTGCCGGGAAAGTCTCCTGGACTTCCCATGATTTTTGGATATCACGAACAACAGCCAAAATAAACTGGATGTTGATCTAGAAATTCTTCACAGGGAAGAAAACAATCAGCAAAATAAAACAGGAGCCTGAGGGGTAGGGAAAGAAGAGCCTAATATGTAAAATTGTTTAAAAAAAACTCCATTCAACTGAATAATGAAAAACAAACATTCTGTTATTAAAATAGGAAGATGGTTTGAGTAGATATTCATTCAAAGAAGACATGAAAATTCCCAAAGATCTATGAAAATATTTATCATCAATCATTAAAGAAATGCAAGTTAAATCCACTATGGAGTGCCACCTCACAGCTGTTGGCATTACTACTATCATTAGGTTAAAAGAAAACACATGTTTGAGAGAAACTGGAGAAGGGGAACTCTTGCCCATTGCTTGTGGATTTGTGTGGCCACAACAGTAGACAATATGTGGGGTTGTAAAGCACTGAAGAGTATCGCCATAGATCTCAGCCTATTAACCCATTCTGAACTGAATGGCAACATTGTTTATACCAACTAAGACACTAAGACACTGACAGAGAACTGGGTAAGGAAAATATGCTACATTTACACAATGGCATCTTATATCATCTTTAAAAACAAAACAAACAACAACAACCTTTTCCCACAACACGGACAAGCCCAGAGGATATTGCATTAAGTGAAATAAACCACACCCAGAAAGAAAAATACTGTGTGATCCCTCTCACTTAAGGATGTCAGTTTTTATATCACTTTTATTTTCCAAATTTCCTGTAATAAGCTTCCATTCATTTTATGATTAAACTTTTAAAATTCTGTGTGCTTTAGTTTCTCACATATTTACTTTTATGGATTTACATATATCTGAAATGATAATTTTGCTCTAAAGAATACTCCTAATAGCTGCAATTTTAGCTAGAAGAGATACTTGGGTAGTGAGTCTTATTCTTCTTCAAGGATCACTACACACATCACAGCTGGTGGTAGGGAAACTCCCAAGTTGCCTTGGGGAAGAGACCAACCCAACAGCTAATCACTGAGACCAGCTCTATCTGCTAAGAAAACAATTATTCATCTCTTCAAAATCCATAGTCTCTGGCTGTGAAATCTACCCACATTTGCGGTGAAGGTGGATAAATCAGCACCTGTGGAGAATTTCAAGCTGGCCTTTCTCATAGATGGCTTGATCTCAGAGAAGACACAGCAGGACAGCCATTGTCATTTCAAGCCATCTGTCTGTTCACCATATAGCTGGTTCAGTTGTGTGGGACAGCAGTGGATCATATCACCCTGGGCTTTGATGGTTCATTTCTGAAGGTGTGTTCTAGCAACACTGTAAAACAAGAGTATTGTTAATTGATATTCTTTCAAATTCATAGAAAGAAAATGTTATTCCAGGGCACCTTGCCAACACTAATTAGTCATTTTGCACATCCCTCTGAAAAGGAGGGTCAGCATTCCTTCCATCATTCTTTGAAGCACAGGAGAATGTTATGAAAGCTGATACAACAGTCAAGGGCAAAACAAAAACTTTAATGTATTTTCTGGCTGAACAGACATGTCAGAGAATAACAATTTTCATGATGGAAGGGAAGAGATGTATCATTTGAGAGGAAGATAAATAAAATTATTGTGACTTTCTTTCATCTCAACTACAAACTACTGTGCAGTCTTTTAGTTAAGCAGTAATGATTTTACTGTTTTGGCCAAAATTGGCTCTTGTGAAATTAAAAAACAAAACAAAACAAAAAAACAAAAAACTACCAGAATTGAGAAAAACTTCTAACCCCAGAATTACCACCACAAAGTTCACATCTCACAACTTGCTGTCATTTTAATAGGGAGCTAAGAATCCCCCGCCCCCCAAACTAGCAAAAACATGACTGGTAAATCTGAGGATTTTGTAGCAAAGAAAAATGGTAACAAAAATGTTCAATGTAAAAATGTAATAAGCCATTTGAACCAACTGTATTGTCTTGAAGTTTAATGTAACAAACTATATAGCTTGATGTGTTTTCAGAAATGTGTATAGCTGTTTGATTACCACACAACTATGGTACAGATCAGTTCTGTAACCCCAGAAGATTCCTTCTTGCTCCCTTGGGGACCATTCTCATTTCAGAAAGCCACCAGTTTAATACCTCTCAGTACACTAAGGACAGATAATATAACCGGCCTGTCTTAGGAAACTCATCAACACCATTATGTGTAGAAGTAGCTGATTCCTTTGTTTTCCATGGTATTCATTGGTTCGTGCGTATCACAATTTGTGGATACTTTGTGTGTTAAGGGCGTACAACCAGGTGGAAAGCACTATGATTAAATCTATGATAAACATCTTTGCACAATCTTTTTATAGTTGAATGCCATTTCTCTTGAATAAAAGCCAAGGAGTAAAACTGTTGGGTCATAAAGTTATAAATGTAACCTTGTAGGAAACTGTCAATTATCTTTCCAAAGTGGTTATAGCATACACTTCTACAAATGAGATGTGAGTTTCAGTTTGTCTTTGTCCTGGGACACTTGGCATTTTAATCAGTCTTATTTTCATCATTAAAATGAGTTGAAAAGCTACTATGTAGTGATTTTAATCTGCATACTCTCATACTTATTAACGGTGATGATAAGCAACTTTCTAACGTTAATTTTCTATCAGGTATCTTCTTTGGTTAAATGTCTACTTAAGTCTTTTTTATTGGTGCTACTGAGTAAAGGATTGCCCTTTATTATTTATCTGTGGGAGTTTTAACACACTTTATATAGAAGTTTTTCATCCAGTACCTCTATTAAAGATATTTCTTAATATTTGGTTCTGGATTATCTGTTCTTTTTATTAATGGTCCTTTTTGAGATAGAGAATTTAAATTTTTTGATGAGACACTCCTATTTTCTTAGGGCTCACCTAGAAGTTCTATAATTTTAGATTTTATATTTGGTCTATGATTCTCTACATTCATCATTGCTAGTGTGATAGAGAATTTGAGAGTTTGTTTGTTTTTTTAAATTTAGATATCCAATCATTCCAGCACTATTTATCAAAAAGCTACTCTGCTATGGGAGACCATGTGCCTATTGACATCATAGTGGCACAGTGTTAGAGAAGGAACCAATCACATCCTGGTTCTATTTAAGCCATTCCCACAAGACGAAACTCTTATCTGGTTACATTAACTTGGCCAAAACCCCATGGTTGGTTGGGTCTTACACCTAGAGGAGAACCTAATACTATAATTCTGCTAAATGGACACAGTAATAAACTGACCCTTCAGTTATTGTCTTTATACCCATATATTTGTATATCTCTCAAACCTTAATAGGTAATTTTCTTTTTACACTATCTGGTGATTAACATAGAGAACCACAACTAGTCAAGGATAAGATAAGTCAAGGATAAGCAGAGGACAATAGACTGAGAATAGGACTTTTATATTTTACCTTCTACTCTCAAGGTTCAAGGATCACCTCAGCCGGGCAGTGGTGGCGCACGCCTTTAATCCCAGCACTTGGGAGGCAGAGGCAGGTGGATTTCTGAGTTCGAGGCCAGCCTGGTCTACAGAGTGAGTTTCAGGACAGCCAGGGCTACACAGAGAAACCCTGTCTCAAAAAAAAAAGGATCACCACAGAAGAGGGGACAGAAAACCTGTAATAGCCGGAGGTGGTGGACATCTGTAGCAAAACAGTATTTGGTAGACATGACAGCATCCTTGCATACAAAACTCACAGCAGCTATGGATTCGTGGATAAGACCTGTACAGGATCAAGCCAGCCAAAATCTCATGAGGCCACACCCTAGTTGAGAGGCATTGGCAATTTATAGCTGCAGAGGAGGGAGAGTGTTTAGCTGGTCTGTGGCCTCTGAGAAGCTACCTGTGCTCCGGTAGATTGTCCTCTAGTCATGCACACAGGGAGTGTTATATGGACTCAAGGGTTTAATAAAAAAGAGCACATGAAACTGGGAGGGGAAAGTGGTGGGAAGTGAGGCAGGGATTGGAGGTGAGAGATGTGTGGGTTTAATCAAAATATGTGAACACATGAGATTATCAAACAATGAAAGTGCAGCCAAAATGGTAGGGAAAAAGGACTCTCCGTTTCCTCGGTGAATTAACTTGATACTTTTATAAAAAGTTAGCTGTTAGTAAGTATCTCTCTCTAAACTTTATTTTGTCTCATCGATCTAGTTCCTGCTATTGTGCCAACGTAACATCTTGTTCGCTTAGTTTCCTATTAATTTGAAATCAAATATCATGTTTTCCAACTAATTCCTTCTGAACAAAATCTGTCTAAATTTCCACATAAATACAACCAGCTTTTCATTTGCTTCTGAAGATTTCCTGAGGGGATTCTACAGTATTCTACATTATTGCTTTTTAATTTTATAGTATTTTATTAAACCACTCCCCCCCCCCGTGTTTCCCTGTCAATGTGTTTGCTCCTATCGCTTCCTGAAATCCCTCACCTGCTCATTGATACACGGATTTTCTCTTCATTGGCTCTTTTATACATTTGTCATAGTCATTTTAAAGGACTCTTCTGTTTGTTTCAACATCTGGATTGAACACATACATGAGCTCTTTTCCACCGAAGGACATTTTTTTAGCCATGTGCCATATTCTCTAGATTTTTATATGCTTCATAATTTTAACCATATGTAATACATAATATCAAAATTAACCCTAGAAAATGAAATCAGCATTTTTATAGAGTATGCATGGACATATTTGTTTACATGTGCATGAGTTTTCATGTATGCCTATGTATACACATATGTATTTATGTATATGTATATTCAAATATGCATTATGCTTCTCACGAGTTGATATCCTTCAGTGGTGTCCTAGAACTAAAATCAAACTACTCCAGACTGTGATCTTGAGCCTATCAAAACATAAGACTTCAAAATTGCCAGCTATCATCTTGTTTTCCTAAGCCATCCACAGACACAAATTAATTAACACAACTCCCATGCAAATAACCACTTGTTTAGAGAGACTGCTTTTGGATTTGTCATTGGTGCATTCCGTAGCTGGGAACATTGTCAAAAGCTCAGTTATGCTCCCCTGTTCTTTCCTCACAGATGTCTCTTTTATCTCTCCCATATTCAGCCGCTAGAGAAAGTGACTTATTTTTCTTGGTGTTATGGAAAGAGCTCGATGTCGGGAGTTCAGCATCTTCAGACTGTGCTCACAGCTCTTGTGTTAGTCATCTACTGTGTATGATGTACTTCCTGCCCCACGCATAGCTATTTAAGGCAGTAAACACTTGTTATTCTGTTGATTCTAAGGGTCACAAGTTTGAGCACGTTCAACTGCCTCCTGCCACTGCAGCTGCTGTGTCAGTAGAGGCTATAGCAGTCAGCCATCTAAAAGCCTGAGCCCAGCTGTGGATATAACAAGGGGGATTGAGCTCCCTGATGGCTATTGGCCAAAAGTCTCAATTCCTCATGCCATGGTCCTCTTTAGAGAGACAGTCACAATGTGCCAACCTGATGTGCTCTATAGAGCAAATGCATCAAGAGAGGAAGGCTGCAAGAGCAAGCCAAAGGAAGCAATGTCATCTTTTGTAAATTATTCTGGAAAACATCAATGCTTGGCCTCCCAGTACAATATGTGAGGGAACTCAAGACAGGCTTTGTATCTGCCATATTCTGTGGTGTTCATGCACCAATCCTAGTACACAGTGGGAGAAAATACAAAACCATAAATATGAAGTGGCTGAGACCCCTGAGGACCACCTTGGCTACACAGGTTTTAAATAACGTGATTTGTTTGCTTGTCAGCTATTCTCTTGATTCAGTGTTAAGCAAGTCTTTTACATTCTCTTGCACTTTGACCAACCCATTACAGGATGGTATCCAAGCAACCATAGTGAATGTGCAGTCTTCTAAAGCAACCCCTGCTAAACCTTCAAACAGGTTAAACGTTATGTCCAACCATTGGTCCTTTGTTCATGGCTACATCAGCCATAAGACTGTGGATCTGTCATGTTGAAACCATTACAAGTTTCCTTGCACATTTTTCCTGGGTTAGATTTCCAAGAGATTCTAATAGTACAAGCCACTTGAAAGGCTAGAAAGACAACAAAGTGTAGCACTTCAGACACAGGTCCTGAGCCCGGAAGCAGTGGTGCACACCTCTAATCCCAGTACTCAGAAAGTGGAGGCAGGTGGATCTCTGTGAGTATGAGGCCAGCCTTGGTCTACAGAGTGAGTTCCAGGGCAGCCAGAGCTATATAGTAAGACCATGTCTCAAAACAAAACAAGAAGACTCAGGTCCTAGAGGCATAGTGTCCGGTTTGCTAAGCCAAGTCTGGCATTACAGGTTTTGTTCCTCGCCATACAGTGGGCACACCGACGACAATGCCTTACCTCTGTTCTCTGACAATGGGAGCATCGACATGCCAAGTCCTCTCGCCATCAGTACTAGGAAGTGTGTGTGTCTCCACTGAGTCCACTGGGCAACAGCGTTATCAGCTGAAACACCACTCCTGGACCAGTTTCTCCGCTCCTCTTCCTGTTTAAGGAAACCCTTTAAACTGTTTGTAGGTTGTGTTTAAAAAGTTTTCATTTTCAAAGATTGTAAGCAGCAAGGGAAAGCAGCAAGTGGTTATATTGCTGGATTTTAAGATTAATTTCAAGAGCATGTTGCTTAAGGGGTTGAAGGGGCTTGGCTGCTTGAGTGCGGGTGTAGCCTGCATAAAGTCCTGGGGTGAATCCCCAGTAACACATAAACTACGCATAATAGCACACACCTGTGTGGCCATCACTCAGAAGGTAGAGGCAAGAAGATCAGTAGCTCAGGGTCATCCTTAGCTACATAAGAAGTTCCATGCCAGCCTGGGCTACATGAGTTCCTAGTTTTTGTTTTGTTGTTCTTTTATTTGTTTAAGGATATCAGTTAAGAGAACAAGGCATTTTGAAGCTAGTTGTGGACTTCAAAGATTTAGCTCCAGGTTTCCCCTTGTCTGTGCCCCACCCCCAGAAGTCAGCAAATCCGTGACCTGAATTGAAGTAGCAGTTTTCATGTGTTTCATGTGTTTCTCCAGTTCCTACTGAGGTCCCAGGAGAGGTGGGGTGGCTGGAGTGTAATCAGAGGCATCTATTTGTCGCCAGCTGCAGTGACTCTCTGTTTAAGTCTGGAACAAGGTCATTACTCTCAGCCTGTCATGCACAAGTGCACAGCGGGCCTGGCAGAAGGCTCATTAGTATTCCACACATTCCATCAGCTAAATTTGCTATTTCATTTAGAATGCCTCTGATTGCATTTTATACATATATATATTCCTGAGCTCCTCAGAGAAATGGATGCCACTATTAGTGAGCTGACAGGCAGCCGAGCACACATTTATGCATTTGCCATTAAACTATGGGGAAAAGTTATTAAAAACACTTGACTATCAACCATGAATTTGGTTAGAACCATTTAAGCTATAGAAGTACTTTTAAACAAAAGAATTTGAAATGAATAAATCAATCAAAGTAGATTTGTGGAGAGAAGATCATTTAAATAAGTTGGAATCTACTAGAAATGATTTGTATAAAAGTAAACAAATGCAGATATTTTAAGGCTGTAAAAACATTCAGCTGACCATGGACATTGGCTCCTACTGCTGCACAGGAAGCGCTACACATTTTGCGAACCTGATAGTTTTATTTAAACTCAGAATGTACCTTTAAAATATAATTAATGCTTATGTTAATCATGCTCTTCTCTACATTTCTTCAGACGTGATGGACCAGATAACATTTGTCTTACTACCTCACAAAAGAAGCAAGTGAGGAGTCCTCTTTTATGGGCTATGAGAGAGATGTACAATTTGTGCTTCTACCCACCAAGCTACTAAAACATGGAAATTTATGATTTTTGCCCTCTAGAAAAAACTCATTAAGCTCCTTGAAGAAATGCAAACCTCATGAGCAGTAATCAAAGCATATGAAGCCTCCAGAGTGGTTACAGAGCCCACTTCATCAGACAATTCCATCGGGGACAGAGTTGCCCGGGGACATGCTTCTTACTGAATTCATTATTGAAACTCCGCTCAGAGTCACCAGGCTAAAAATCCCCCATGCTAGAATGTTCCAAAAGTAGCTTTCCTGAGAACACACTGACCTTTTGTTATTGCCAGATTCCCAGGAATCACCCTCACCGGCAGCATCTGGGAGTGCCCCACACCATGGACAGAGCAGTCTAGACACAGCCCCATTGCCAAGGACAGAATTCTGTACAATAGAAACCTTCCAGTGAGTCACCGTAATTTCAAACTGCAGCTCCTGTGGGCGCCATCACGCAGCACCCATGCCTTCTCTGTTTCGTTTTGTTTCCTTGGTTTTTTTTTTTTTTTTTTTTATTTTGTTTTGTTTTGGAAGGGGATGGGGTTTCTCTGTGTAGCCCTAGCCATCCTGGTCTTCTCTATTTCTTTTAAAAGAAATTTTGGGTGCATGAGTCTGAATGAAATTACGTTTAACCCATGAGATGAAGAAGGTGTGCCCCATGTTGAGAATGAGCAAAAAGTATTTTGGCTTTCAGAACACACTGTGGGGCCATGTCATAATTAATTTTTTTAATTTTACATATATATGTGTTTTGTCTGTGTGAATGGATACCATGTGTATGCTAGAGTCAAGAGAGACCAGAAGAGGGTGTCAGGTCTCCTGGAACTGGAGTTACACAGTTATGAGCATCAGATGTGAGGGCTGGGTACCAAACGTTCTGCAAGACTGAGGTGTGCTTTTAACCACTGAGCTGTCTCTCCAGACCCTCTCCACCCACCCCACATCCCACCCCCACCTCACCCCACCTTCATCCTAGTTCCTTATAGCTGCTGTGACAAAGTACAAGTAGAATAAACCAGCACAAGGGTTGTATGTCATCATCGTGGAGATGACATGTGTTAAGTCACAATGCTGCCAGGCCGTGCTCCCTCTGAAATCTGATGTGGACCATTCCTCTTTTCCTAGCTTCTGCCATTTGTAAGCAATCCTTAGCTTGAGGCTGCATCTCCCCCACCTTCTGCCTCTGTTGTTCTACAGCCCGCTGGTCTCTTGTCTCCCTTTCCTTCTGAGGCCATCAGTCATACAGATTAGCACCCAACCTAATGTCCTTGTTTTAACTGGATAACATCTGCTAAGACCCAATTACCAAGGAAGGTCACATTCGCAGGTTGCAGGACCAGGACATCGATCTGTCTTTTGGGAGATACGGTTTAACCCAAAATTGATCACTTTAGCTGGAGGGGTCCCTGTGTAATACTACAGAGCTATGACACAAGCTACAAACCAAGAGAGGCATGGCTGCAGAAGACAGAAGGAACCTTGTTAGGGAAAGGGCATGGGCCATGGGTGGGTTTGTCAATAAGGAAAATGAAGTCGATACATATCAGATACAGCCACAGGAAAGGCACTGTTGAGTCTAAAGAAAGCAGTTTCTGTACTGTGGCGAGGGCTGCGGCCACATCACAGTAGGTAGCAGCAAGTGTAGGCTGGTTTCTCCAGACACGTAGCTGTGTAGAGATAGGATGAACAAGAGCTATTAGACAGCTAAATGGCATTCTAGAGCAGGCACCGGTGTTCAGAGTCTGAAAGCACTTAATCCTCAAAGATGCTCCTTCACAGTGAATGGTTATTGACTCAAGCATATATCGACCACAATGAGAACGCTGAAGACAAACACCTCCAGACTGGTAGTAAAGGTTTTACTGGAGTGCACACTGCCCCCATTTTCAACAGACGTTCCCTGCTCTGCCTATCATGGGAAGGGCAAGATGAGTGTAGAGGTGACTTAAAGCAAGATGGTCTTGCTGAACATGCACAGCTGTGTGTGTGTGTGTGTGTGTGTGTGTGTGTGTGTGTGTGTGTGTTTGTGTGCACGCGCACGGGCATAACTGTATACTTTTACCTGTATCTGTATAAGCATACATGTGTAGATATATACAATATCATGTGTCACTTAATGACAAGGATATGTTCTCAGAATGATATGTGTGTGATAATGTGTGTGCATGAGTATGGTATGTACACATGTGTGCTCAGAGGCCTAAGGGATGTGTCATGTGTCCTGCTCTGTCAATTTCTACCTTATTCCCTTGAGACAAGGTCTCTTAACTGAACTTGGAGCTGGCTGACAGCTGGAAAATTCCGGTGATTCTCTTATCTGTGCCCCTTCAGCACATTACCAATATATATGACCACATCCAAACTCTTAAATGGATGCTAGGATCTGAACTCAGGTCCTCATGCTTCGGTGGCAAGCCCGAGTACCTCTGAGCCATCTTTCCTGCCCTGAGAATGATTTTCTCATCCATAAACATCAGTGTGTGCTAATGGGAGATGTGTGAGGCCACTGAGGCACTAATGATGAATTGTTTGATAATAAACTTTTAAAATAAGTGCACATCTAAATTCATAAGGACAATACAGTACAGTACATAAAGCAGGGTGGTAGCTTTGCATTATCAAGTCCTATGCATTGTTCACAGTGTGCTGAACTTCTGTGTAATTGTGGCACAGTAGGTCATCTGGCATCGCAGAAATCATGTGATCAAGTCATTGTTCTAGGACACCAGGACATAATAGGAATTTTTCAGCTGTTATCATTTAAGAGATAACCTTCATATATGTGGTCTTCTGTTAACCAAAACATCATTACTCAACGAATGTCTGAGTGTACACAAAAGCTTCTTTTTAATGAATTGGCCCACATGATGGTGGGGGTGTGGCAAGTCCAACATGTTAAGATAACCTAGAAATTTAGGCAGAAGTTGAGTCTTGAGGCAGAAGAATTGGGAAATTTTAGCTTTTATACTTAGGGCCTCCAGCTGATTGTATGGGACTCCACACATATGACTGGAGGTAATCCATACTCAGAACCAATGGATTATAGATGTCAATCACATCTACAGTGTCTTCCCATCACCACTTAGATTAATGCTTGAGTAAATAATGGCCAGGAGCAGTAGCCCACCAAGTCAGCATGTAAACATGACAACTATGCTAATTTCCTCAAAACAACCTCAAGAGGCCATAGATTTGGAGGAGGTGTGTCAGTTCCTGGGGCAGCCATCATGAATGTATTACACCTGCAGGCATGTGCTTGGGTGTTCATGAAATGACTGTTTTCCTAGGAAGTATCTAAGCATATGGTATCTAGCATGTGGAGTTAAACCACAAACAAAACTCTGTAACATGAGTAGCTCAGGGAGTAACAAGCACTCGAACTCTTTCAAAGTGTAAAATTTGAACCATAATATACACTGCTGATTCATGTATAAAGACAAGATTGTATTTATTGTGTGCCTAGCACAAAGACAGCTGGTCCCAACCTATGGCAATTTGTTCATTGTCTTGTAGGGATGCTGCCTGTTCCTGTCTGGAGAGATCATTAGCTTCCCACCCTCCTGGAGTAGAGTTTGGGTCTGCCTTTCTCGACATGCAATTGAACACGTCACCTATCAAAGGCTCACGGCACCTTGCTTCTGTGTGAGTGTATGGCACAGACAAATGACAATGAAGGATGAAGTGCAATTTCCTGAGGAAAAGACAGACGACAAAAACGGAGAAAGATGCGAGCTTTATAGCCACAGCATGTATTCTTCTGTATGGCTATCACAGAAAACTCCACCAATAGGAAAATTATGCATACCAAGAAGGGATATTTTTCCATATAAACACACTGGGCATTGGGGAATGTCACCAGTTCAGGAATGCTGAAGATGCTTAAGAGCTTTAAGGTCCCAGACCATGTCTCAAAAGACTATGGAAGTCTGAGTCCCACATGTACAAACTGAACCTCTCCAAACCCAGGCATTAAATGGGGCTTACAATCCTTTCCCTCACCACATCCCTTTCTCTCATGATTTTATTCTCCC
This sequence comes from Rhynchomys soricoides, assembly GCA_019843965.1. NCBI lineage: Eukaryota > Metazoa > Chordata > Mammalia > Rodentia > Muridae > Rhynchomys > Rhynchomys soricoides. The sequence goes on from JADRCH010000040.1 coordinate 3,232,624, forward strand.
AAGAAAGCTTTTTTTTAAAAAAAAAAAAATTGAAATGACGTGCCAGCAGAAAGGGAAAGCTTCCGTTGAACATTGAGTGTTGTCCTTCATAATTCGTCCTTTCAAGGAGGATAAATGGCTCTCTTTCCATAAACTGCTGTTGGGTTTGTTCAGAGGCTAAAACAATACAAATAGCATTTAACATGAATGACAGAGAAAGCAATTCTGGGGTCTCCTTTCTGGCTTCCTTTTGCCATCTCCAGCCCAAGGATAGGATTAAAAGATGTCAGTCAATTACATCTCAATTTTTCTGCCAGCTGCATCCATTATAGCATTTTAGGCACGTTCTGGGAAGAATCGCTTACTGAGTAAATGTAAAATTTGTCATTAGAAACTGAGAAGTATCCAGCAGCACATTTCATTCTTTCTCTGTGATCGTTTATTTTGGCATGTTAGGCTTTTGATACGTGCACTGTGCCAGGGTCTTTCCGTGTATCTCATAAAATATAGTAATCTTCTTACAGTGGTTTCAATAATTTTATTACTAGGTCCTGAGGAGAAAAACAGGGAAATTATGAAAGAGATTGGTTTTTACATAAATATTTTATAATATCTATTTTTCATTTCTTGCCCTGACACTTTATTACCATGGACTCTTATTAATTCCATGCTTGATATAAATTAAATGCGAGATTTTGATGTGTGTGGTTGCCAGGGCCTTGAAGGCATTAGGACCTCTTCTCTAACATTACAATTGCTTAACTTCTCCCAGGATTAATTTGTCTAACCACTGTCCCTGAGCTACCCAAGAAAGGGGTGATTTAGAACTGGAATAGCTGGCTTCAGATGTGATAACGCATAACCTCTCAGTTATGCACTTTGTGAGAATTCAAAGGCACAGTTCACCCGGAGACATTTTCTAAAAGGATTGTGAAATTGAATACAGCCAAGCGCCTCGCTGTTCAGAAGGCGATGCAGTTGTCCAGGGACTTCATTACTTGCTGGCAACTCTGTGCAAGGTCGGGGGGTGAGAGAAGGTAGGGACACTCACAACACCCTCCGGTCCCACTTGTTAGCAACCCGCACAAAGGATAGCTATGGCAGTTGAAAGCAGCTCTGCCTTCCTCTAGGATCTGGGCAGGCATTCTCTCCCCACCACCCCCACCCCCACCCGCATCCTAACTATCATCATGACGTTGATGGGACTGACTGCTGTCACTTTCCCAAACCCTCCCCACCCCCAAGAAAAAGATAAGTACAGTTTAAAATGCTTAAACGAACAGGATGCAATTAAGAATGAGGACAATGACAGAGGACTAGGGGTAGCGAGATAACACAAGAGCCAGGGGAGCAGCTCTCAAAATGACTTGCGGAGGAGAAGAATGTGACCAGAGCATCTTAAGTGATTTATAAACCTCCTTCTAAGGAAAACAATTACCCTCGACACCCTCACTCCTCAGTTAAACACAGGATACAGATGCATAAACACACACACACACACACACACACACACATATTTTACATTTCTTCACACACGTGCAAATTTCTCACTTATACATGGTGCCCTTCATGGTCAGCTGAAGCCCTTGGCCATTGACTCTGCTTAAGTGTCCTTCTGGGATGCAGGCTGAAGGAGTAATGTTCTGGGATGTTACAAGGTGTGCTCCAGAAGGAAAATGAAAGAGGGCAGACAACACTTCCTCTTTGACGCTGTCAACTTGACAATGACATGTATTATGACCACTCAAGCTTTCTTTTGTGAAACAAAGGGCATAGCCAAACCTGGAAATCAGGAGGGTGGGAAGGGATCATTTTCCCACAAGAGGCAACCCTGGCAGTGACACAGGAGATACTTTTGGAAAATAAGAGAATTTGAGAGTAAAATAGAAAACTATACTATAAAATTTCTATAAACTAAAAGCTGTAGCAAGTTGTGAATAAAACAGAAAAGTTGAAATTGGTACTTAATGTGTTACATGTTCTGCAGACACTGAAACGCCACTCAGAGTAAGAGAAATATTACGAAGCACAAAGGTCATGGTCTGGGTGTTCATATTACAACGTAGTTAGGCATGCAGTGTGACAGGCAAATGACTACTCCCTAGAACATTCCCTGTCGAAGCTACTGTACTCAGACCTGCCTCAGTCAGCTGTAACCACATTTGACCTTTGTGTGGATCGAGCATGTTATTACAAATCAGGCCCACTTGTTTTCCCTAGCTCAGGACATTGAATGATTTACAACCTGGCTTCAGCAAGATCATAAAGACTAACAGTGAGATCTTACAACAGAGAGATTCAAACAATTTGAAACATAAAAACATTGCTTTTCAAAGATATTTTTCATTGACATTGAAACACAAATTCAAGAAAACAACTTTAATGTGACCACTTATTCTAATAAGAATGCACCTTTAGGACCTGGGGGATACTTTGTATAGAAAAAAACACGAACCACTTATGGATTTAAAACCATGGGTTTTTATAATCAAATCTATCTACCTATCTATCTACCTACCTACCTATCTATCTATCTATCTATCTATTTATCTACATACCTGCCTACCTATCTCTATTTATGCTTGTATGGGCGAAAAAGAACCTCATGTAGCCCAGGATAGCCTCTAACTAGCTGAGCATGACCTTGAACTTGTGGTCCTCCTTCTTTTACCTCCCAGATGGTGAGGGGATCAGCATGTATGACCACATCCAATTTAAGGCCTGTGTGACCACACCCAGTTTATGTGATGTTGGCCATCAAACCCAAGGCCGTGTGTGTGCTGAGCGATCTATGTCTCAGTTCCTCAAATATATTTTGGGAAAAAGTCTGCCTAAGGCACTCACAGGCACCAGTGGACACATGATAACAGGCCTGGTAAGGAGAGGTGAAGGCTCAAAGAACAAATATGGAATGAATGAAGTAAAATAACGGAAATGAAATGTTTTAATACACGCAGTAACCTGCTCTAGGCAAGCCAGAGATAAAGTAAAAGAGTAGAGAATTAGCTTGTCAGTAAGCATTAGATACACAACATGCGCTAGAGAAGAAAAAGCCTTCATATGTGTGTCATGATTTTCTTAGGTAGCCTGCTCTTGCCATGCCTCAGCCTCTGAGACTTCTCTGTGCACCACCAAAGCCAGGACTGAACAGAGGAATATTAAGGCAATCAACAGAGCAGACAGACGAGATGTGAAAGACAGAGTCAAGGGAGGATAGTTCTGATACTGCAGAAATAAGCAGCCGGAGCAGCTGAATAGCCCATGAGCCTCAGAGCCCTCTGGCCAATGTATGCAGAAAAGCCAATGAGAAACAGCCAATGAGAAAGAGCCACTGAGAAACGCCAATGAGAAAGAGCCCCTCCTAACCAAGAGCCCCTGGTTGAATGATTGAATTGTGTCTTTAGAGTTTTAGACAAAGAATTGAGGGATTGTCCTTTGAGAAGTGAGTGCACCTTCACTCAGAAGAGGGAGGTGCTGCCTGCTCCCTTAGACCGGTGGTTCACAGCCTGTGGGTCCTGACCCACCGGGGAGCGGGGTCAAAGGTCCCTTTTACAAGGATCAAATACCAGGTATCCTGCATTCCGATATTTACATTACGATTCAAAACAGTAGTGAAATATAGTTATGAAGTAGCAACAAAACTGAAGAACTGTATTAAAGGGTCTCAGCATTAGAAAGGTTGAGAACCACTGCCTTAGCCCCTGATCACCCCAGTTACCAGCTACTGCCTGGATTCTGATGGTAAAGAGCAGAAGCAGGGGGGCTGGAGTGGTTATGAGCACAGACTGCTCTTCCAGAGGTCCTGAGTTCAATTCCCAGCAACCACATGGTGACGTACAACCATTTTTAATGGGATCCAATGCCCTCTTCTGGGGTGTCTGAAAATAGCTACAGAGTACTCATATACATAAAATAAGTAAATAAATCTTAGAGAGAAAAGAAAAGAGCAAAAGCAAGTAAGACATTCGGGCCTATCACTAACTCTCCCTCTATCCCACCAAGATAAGATGCTGTCCATGCCATGGTGATGTGGCCAACTATTCCCCTAGAAAAGCTCAGAAAGTCCTAAACTTTGATGAGAGAAAAGCAAAGAGCCCCTTGTTAGAAACATTTTGATTAAATGCTGCTTGATGGGTTTTATCTGCTATATTTTGATTCCTGACTTTTCTGAGGTTTTCTGAGATGTAAATTAGAGGTAAAAATGTGAGTTCTTGGCTCCTGAGCCTCGTTAAGAGGAGCACTGAAAGGAACTGTGGTTAAACTGCTGGTTTTCCGTCTCACAGAGGGCAATTCATCTCCACACAAGGGCACACTGTGACGGGAGTTAATCAGATTCAGCCAGAGTTTAAAGCTAGGTTTGCCATTTGCAACAGTGACCAGGGAGCTGAAACCCTGGAGGATACTGAGGCAGCATCAGAAAGCATGCCCCCTACCATTTCAGTCCAGAAGGTCACATGACATTAACCTCACTAAGAAAGACACCGTTCAATCTCACGGAAGTGGGATTATGCTGCCTTGCATATGTTCAAATATTATTGCAGTGACATTGTTTTTCTGGGATGTTATGGCCATTCCTTCTTTTATTCAGTGACCTAAAAGACTATCTTCTTTGTTAAAAAACAAAAAATAAACAAAGCAAAAAAAAAAAAAACCAAAACAAACAAAAAAACTCTCAGAGACCACAAGACACTTACACATATCAGGTCCCATATTACCACCCTAGAAGTCTGAAATGACACATTTATTACTGTCTGTGGTGGCCCATGGATCCTGTAATCTTGTGAATACAATGCTTGGCACCTTTAGAAAAAGAGCAAAAAAGTTATTATCCCTTCTCCCTCCCCCCAAAAAGGTGGTTCCCGAGAAAGAATGTGCTGCCAAGAAAACTGAGCAGTTATTAGCTATGGTGTGAACAGGCCTAGTTGTCATGGTTCCCAGACTGGGATTTTACCTGTAAGAATAAAGTCACATCCTCCAGCCTCCAGCATGGAGCTTCCTATCTATCATCCATTCCTCTAGCAGTTCTAACCATCACTGATTCAAAGCTGAAAGATTTTAAAGAGAGCAAACGAACATCCTAAAAAAAGACGTGAAAAATAGAAGTGAATCTATTAAACTGAAGTAATGTGGGCATTCTGATGGAATAACACAGTTGTCACTGCAATATACAAACATGAGAAACTACATGGCTGTATTTGTTAAAAATCTTACTAATCAAGTTATATTTTAAATACGAAAGGGGAACTCACCGTTTAATAGAGAAAGCCATTGTGTATCTTTTGTAAACGTATATCCTTTTTGGAAATGTGAATAGTTACTCCTCATTTGGACACATTTATTACTGTCTGTGGAGGCCCATGGAAGCCTGTGATCTTGTGAATGCGGCGTTTACTGCCCTTCATACGACACCATTTATATTCTCAGATTCAACATATTTATGTTGCATAGACCTGCATGAATTATTGGGAAGACAATATTTTGCCACGGGTCCCTCTTGACAGTTAGGAGAGAGCTGGATGTGTCAGTGCAAGGCTGTCATGTGCACTGTGGGCATTGGGATGGGAGAGGCATAGATACCAAGGCAGCCCGGGTTTCCTCCTTCTCAAACGTTCGGGAACATATTTTTAAACCGTGTCTGTGTGTTCCTATAGCCTTAAGTTGTTAAGCATGTGTTGAGGGAGGCTCTCACACAGTTATCTTTTTCACAGATATCTAATTGGTAGCAGCTGCTAATCAAGGGTATTGTGAATCCTGCAGAGTAGCATTCATCCTAAAGGTCTGAGGGAGCTGTTTGGGTTTTGGGTTTTGGGTTTTTGTTTTTTGCTTTGAAGGGAAGCCATATGCGTTAGGCAGCATAGGAGAGAGTAAAGTTCTACTAATTTATCTCAAGTTCATGTAAGTTGGCCTGAAATATCTGACTTGAATGTTTCTGTTGATCCAACTTCCTGGGACACTGTCAGCTTTTGTCAACATTTTGAGCTGTTCTCACACAACCTAGGAGAAAATCTTTCCTGTTCACTCTGTGGTTATGGATCCTTGCTTCAGCATCCTGGAGCTTGAATCCATGTTCTGTCTTTAATTCTTTAAGTTACCCTGCAGTGTTTGGGTCTGCTTAACAGTGTGCTTGATACCAAACATCTTCGTAAGTAATGTGTAACTCAGGCCTCAAATGCTCCCATCCATCAAGACAGGCATCACTCCCTGGGGCCTGCAATATCTGATGCTGATGCATCAGATCTGAGACATGCCAACTCCTGAACTCCCCAAGCTCTGAACCCTGAAGATTTTGGCTCTAGGTTGAAACTGTACCCAATCTCAAGCTCAGCCCACTGTTTGCATGTAAGTCCCACCTTCTACCCAGAGACTGTCAGGATGACCACTCCTGCCTTTCATCCCAATATGTGGCAGGCAGCTACCACAGGGTCAGCCTCCCCCTTTAATCTGCTCATTGTCACAACACCCTATTCTCTCTTGTCCCCAAACCATCTAGACGCCTTCTCTTGAACGCCAAGTCCCTACTCCATTGTCATATTTTCCCGACAAGTTCTTTCTCTCCTTGCTGTTGGGCTCCCCCTCTTTTCTTCTATTAATTGAAAGCTGCCTCTCCCTGAGGATGCCTGCTCCTGTAGTCCTCACGAATAAAAGTTCTCTTTCCTCTCAGACACTAACTACCTAGGGTCGGCGTGCTCTTGTCTTTCCTGTCTCGGGGCAGACTGCAATTCCAAAGGTGGGCGCAGTAGTGTACTCAACCCACACGGTCTCCTATACTATCCTCACCTCACAGAAGGGAACTCTCTCCTCAGCAAATGTACCTGTACCTTTTGGTGAGGAAGAGTCCTTCTTGGTTGTGGAGTGTGCTCTGTAGTGCCTCTTCATGGCTGCCAACCCTGATTTATCTTTGCTGATTCCTCTTCCTACTTGCTTCCCGTTCCTCTGCCTATGCAAGATGGCTTCTGTCTCATTGCTGCACCCAAATAACATTTGATGAGGTCAACAGGGATGTCTGTAGGACATTTTTCATGAATTCTTGCTCCTTAACTACAGTAGAGAAGGCATCAACCGTATTAATTACTTCTCTCATTGCTGTGACCAACAGCTGAGAGAAAATAGCTTAGGAAGGAAGTGTTTATTTCAGCTCACCATTTGAGGGTACAGTCTACCATGCCTGGAACAACACGGTGGTGGGAGCATGCGTAGCTGGTCATGTCGCATCCATAGTTGGAAACAGAGATGAATGATGGTGTCCAGCTAGCATCCTTTTTATTTCGTCTAAACACCAGCCCATGGGATGGGGCTGCCCACCTTCAGAATGAGTCTTCCCATCTCTGTCTGCAAGCACCTTTGCACGTGTGCATACGCACACGAACACACACACACCCTCACCAGTGGTCTAGTCTAGTCAAGATGTAATTATAATAATCTTCATAGGCATGAGAGGCATGGTCCTGAGAAGTCGCGTATGAGAATTCATTTTGGTTGCTAACTTGACTAGCTCAGTGGAGCATCCTTCTAGGTTGTGTGAGGATATTTCCAGAGGAGGCTGTTATATGGACCTGCAAAGTCAGTGATGGAGACCCCCCTGAAAATGAACGGCATCACCTGATAGACTGAGTGCCCTAGAAGAAATCTCTCTATTAAGCACTGGATCTTTGTTGAGCATGCCCATTTTATCTCCCCCAGTCACCTGCAAAGCCCAGACTCCAAGTCATTCTTCTGAATGCAAACTTGGAACAAGACAGCCACCACCTCTCTCCCCAAACACCCTGGAACTTTTTAGCTATCTGCCCTAAGGCGTCTCTCTCTCTCTCTCTCTCTCTCTCTCTCTCTCTCTCTCTCTCTCTCTCTCATATTCTGAAATTTCTGGCTTCCTAGACTGCAAACTAACAACTGAGAACAGCCTGCAGTCAGCCATTGTAGGGCTATCCAGCCTCAGAGAGTCCGTCTAATAAATCCTCTCTGAAAGTCATACACACTTTGCTAGTTCTGTCTCTCTAGAGAACCCAGATTAATAGAGTAGATTTATAAGATGAGAAGAAAGCAGATTAAAATAATATGCAAAGTAAAGGAGGCAGGAAGCCCATGTAAACTACAATTTCACTTGCTGCGTGGAACTCACATACAAATCTAAAGTGTCCGCTGGGCTTCAGAATTTCAAGGCTCACGGTGACCTAAGAATAAGATTAGTGGAGCAATCTGCAGGGTCCCTTACAAGTGGAGCAGGGGCTGTCTCAGTCTCTGTTCTCTGCCTCAGATCCCCTTTTCCCTACCTGGACTGCCTGGTTGGGCCTCAGTGGGAGAGGAGGTGCCTAGTCTTGCTAGGACTAGATGACCCAAGGTGGGGTGGTACCCAGGGGGCTCCCCTTCCTTAAAAAGAAGGGAAGGGGCAGGGAGGGAGGGATTTGTAAGGGTGAGACTGGGAGGAGAGGAGGGAGGGGCTGTGATGGGGATGAAAAGTGAGTAAAAATAAATAAAATGTAAAAGAAAGCTTATTGGAGGAAAAATCCGATTAGTGGGATGAGGGAGGGAGGCTAATGAACCTGTGAAAGGAGTGAGGGAGCTCAGAGAGCGGTGAGGAAGGGACTCACAGTGGGGCTCTGATAGAAAGAGGAGATTACAAATCCTGGCCTAGAGTCAAACACAGCTCAGTCCAAGCTCCAGCTCCACCACTTAAAAAGCCACAAGACCTTGGAAGGACCCCTCTTCCCCTATTTTCAGTTCTGTTAAATACAGTAGCAATAGCTGCTCTGCAGGATTGTTGTGAGGACTAAACTAGATGCCAGCAAGGCGTGTGGTACGTGGCATGTGCTCTCTTAACGAGCAGCATTATTTTTCATGGAGAGGTGGGAGGAAATTAAGTGTATTTTGATGCTGTCAGGAAGAAACTAAAGGAAATGGTTGAAGAGAAATATATATTCACATGCATATAAATCAGAAAAATGATACGCCCTCACTTAATTAATCGTGATTAACTAATTAATCTGAATTAATGAGTGATGTGGAGAGGCCAGACATCCATTAAAACTGATGGGCTCTATGCTTTGATACGTGCTCAAGCTTGGTTGCCATCCTATGTGAGTCCTACAGGGGCTGAGGGGGATCTGTGAGAGGTAGAGCCTGTGGGGGAGACGCTAGGTCACTGGGGACACTCCCTGAAGGAAATGGTTGGCACCCCAGTGTATCCCCACCTCATCTCTCTCAACACCTGTCTTCACTTCTTGACTGCCATCAAGTATACCTCAGCTCCTCCACAAATTCCACCATGAGGTCCTGCTTCACTACAAGCCATAAAACAACCAGGGACCTCTAAACCTGAAAACTAAGAAAGTGTTCCCCTTCTTAAGTTGGCCATCTTACGTATTTGACTACGATAACTAGATGCTGATTAACACAGAGTTAGTGTTAACAGTCTCTTTTAATCAGAGGCTTGTAAAGAAACAGCTGGTGACAGAACATGTGCTGAGACGAGATAAGGACCTGGGTAGGACGGAGTAATTTCTTTAAGGATCAGACAACCATGCAGAGTAGAGATGATTTGCAGATGAGCATCTCCAAGGCCCTCACTGAGATGGATAAATCTGAGAGAGCAATTGCCCTTGCCTGCCTGCCTCTTGTGGGCTTGGGTGGACCCATGCTCTGTCCAGTCCTGTCACCAAACTGCAAGCAGCCTTCCAGTAGAAATTGTTATCAGTCTTGTTCATCACTAGGCCTGATTTGTGGGGCATAGATACTCACTAAATATCTGTCGAAAGAATGAATCAACCAGTGGATATACAAAACAATATCACAAAAGTTCTATGACCCATATTAAGCAAAGCAAAAGAATAAGCAGTATGTTCAAGAACGAAAGGAATGTGTAAAGACAACTATGGGGTTGCATAAACAAATCAGACTAGGTTGGAAATGAAGGGATGCCACCAAACATCTGCCACACTAACAGAGTGGCAATTCATTGTTTTGTGAGTCCAGAGATGAACTACAGGGGGTTAGACCCTTCTCACCTTTGTGTACACCTAAAGGCATGGTCTCTCCCTCTCCCCCTCCCCTCCCCCTTCCCTCCCCTTACTCCCTTCTCCCTCTCCCTCCCCTCCCCTTTCCCTCCCTTCCCCCTTCCCTCCCCTTCTCCCTCCCTCCCTTTCTCTCTCTCTCCTCCTCCTCCTCTCTCTCTCTCTCTCTCACGCACACACACTAAAAAGAACTTTTTATTGATTCTTTGTGAGTTTCACATCATGCACCCCAGTCCTGCTCACTCCCCATCCCCTCATACCCAACCTTCACTCTTTGCAACCTCCCCCACAAAATAAAACATACATGCAAATAAAAAACAAGCAACAGCAACATAAACAAAATATGGAAAACAACTCATCCTAGAAGCTGTAGTATGTTACAGCGTTTCCCACAGCACACTCCTCTGTCCACACTTTGTTTTCAAATGTTCTTTGCAAAGAGTCGTTGGTCTGGTTTAAGATCTCTGGACTCCGTGACATCATCCATGTTGGATCCTCACCCGGACTCTCCCCAGTTGTCCTGTTCTTGCCCCGTGTCATGGAGATCTTGCAATGGTCTAAAAGCAGAGTTGGTCCTTTCATGTGTCCCAGTCACTTGCAGATGGTATACATTTTGGAGTGGGCCAATTCAGAGCCCTGAATCTGGTCCTGGATGGTAGCTAAACTGGTCCATGCTCCGGCTCTCCATTATCCACACCACCAGGGCAAGTTCTCCAGCGCTGCTCTGGCTATGCCACTCAAGGCTGTAATCAGCAGGAGGCAGGGTCAGTTCTCTGTTCTTATGCCCTCAGGCCTACTCAACTGTAACTGGGCCTCCAGAACAGCTCCAGTGTGCTGCCCAGTCAAGGTGCAGAAGCCATTTTCCTAAGTGCTGCAGCCTGCAAGGGACTAGCCAGCTCTCCTCTCCTCATAGTCTCCAGGCTGGCTCACCTGTGCTTACATCATCAGAGCCCAGGAGAGACTCAGGGCCCACTCTCTGGAGTGTTACAGCCCATGAGGGGGTAGGGCTAGCTCTTCCACTTTCATGACCGCAGGGCCAGCTGTCCTGGCTAACACAGACTGCAAGGGGTATCACCCCAGCATCCACAACCATCTGACAGAGACCAGTGGCAGGGCCAGCTCTCTCATGCTTTCATCCTCATGGCCAGCTCACCTGCACCCCTCCACGAGAGCCAGCTCTACTGTGCTGCCAAGGCAAGGTGCAGGGCCCTCTCTCTTGTGTGCTGCAGCTGGTGAGAGGCAGGGCCAGCTCACTCACTCTCATGACCCCAGGGTCAGTTCTCCCCACTGTCACAGGTGGTGAGGGGTGAGGAGACATCACCCCCATACCCACACCACACCAGGGCAGATAAATTGTCCTCGGAGCTGGCTCACCTGTACTCCCTCCATCAGGACCAGCCCTACTGTGCTGCCCAGAAAAGGGTCAGGGCCTGCTCTCCCAAGGGCTGCAGCTGATGAGGGGCAAGGATAACTCTCTGGAGCTCATGGTCCTCATTGACATCTCATGCTGGGACCTCACCAGGGCCCCAGGTGGCAGGGCTGGCCACTCACACCAGGGTACTCCTCTCCACCCTCCAGTATCCAGTTCCATGTCTCTTCATAATGTTCAAGCTGCTCCATTTCTTTTTCTCTCCCATCTGATTACCTCATACTCACACATCATGGTGGCTCCCACTGCAGGCTGGACACACAGCTAGAGGGCCCCTGGGTGACATCCTTCGTAGGCACTTCATGCTGTGGCAGCAAGTGGGTGTCTGTGGTGTACCTGTGCTGTGCACTGGAGCATGTCTGTGGGCTGAACAGCAGTCTGCAGGCCTCTGTCTTCCTCCTCCTGTGCTGTGCTGCCTGGATTTGATTTGATTGATTTGATTTGATTTGATTTGGAGTCCTAGGCATAAGACAGTTTTGACCACCAAGCCAGGCATCAGGCTAAGGTAAACAAAGGACTGGTACCTGCTCTGCCCCTGACTGATCTAAGAACATCACAAACAAGATGTCTCTTTGCCCGTTGCCAGGGGGCTACACATATATATATATTTTTTTTAATCTTAAAACTTCAAAAATTGAAGTCTTACTTTAAGGAACTGTGAAATTGAAAAGACATCAAGACAAAAGACGATGAAGAATAGAGCTGGTTGTCAGAACTGTGTGACCAGAGCAGTTTAATTGCTTCTGTGGTTAAAGGGCCATGAAGCTGACGGAAAAGAAGCCGAACAGATTCTCCCCGGTCACAGAGGCGTTTGTGTGTGTGCTTCTTATGTCCTTGGGGCGTGAGGACTGTAGCTACTCACAGATGGGGATCTGTTGAAGTAGATGAAAGAGAGTGGGGACTTCCTAATTCCTCCCACTTATCCGCACCATTAAGCCAGCAGTGTCAATCAAAAGCAACATTATGAAAATCTGTCCAATTTACATTCCAAGCGAGGTTGCCAAATGCAAAAGAAAATAGATTAGCAATTAATTTAGCAGTGGGGACCATACCGATGATGGGTTGCCTCAAATTTTCAGTTCAATAACCGCTTCCTCGAAAGAACTGTTAAACATGAGAGTATTTCAAAAATGAAAGCTTTATAAAAACCTCACCAAGTACATGCATCTGGGCTGAATTTTCTCAGTCTTTGGAGTACCCGCCAATTGGACAGCATGACTTTGCTCTGGCTAAGCTTTCTCATTCGAAGTGTGCACAATGACAGCTCTTCTCTTATAGTGTGCCTGCATCACTACATGAAATGATACCTTGTAAAATCCTCAGCACAATGTGACCGTGACCTGGCACAGAGTAAAGATTCAAGAAATTGCAGGTCTGCCTACAGTTATCTGTGATAATGAGGAAAACCCAGGCTTGCTAGTTTATGTCTTAGAGCCATTCATTAGCATGAACTGCTAAAGGCTGAATGAGCATCCCACATCAATTGAAACCTAACAACTTCCAACATGGCAGACTTTGGAAGTCAGGCCTTTGAGGGACAAAAACTCATGCAAAAGAGCCCTCTCCACACATAACGTTAACACCCTAATCAAAAGGACCTTGTGGCACTTTTGCCTCTTCTGCCATAAGACAACACAGCAAAAAATTGGCCACTGATAACCAGAAAGCAGACCTTTGGGTGATATTTCATTCTGTGGCACATTGGTTTGGGATTGTCCAGACTCCGGATCTGTGAGGAGTGACTGTCTGCTGTTTGGAAGACACACAATCTATGATTCTGTGACACAGTAGCCCAAATGAGCCAAGACAAAAAAGCACATTAGAAGTAAGCAATGAGTGAGGCTTTAGCTTCAGGACAAAGCCCAAGTCATATACAATCATAGAAATGGAGTATAAAATGAAACTCATTTATAAATGCCCTAAGAATGAAAATGGGTCATTTTGCTAGGGGTGTCTCATGTCACTGCACCACAGACTTGGCAGCCCAATAATGACAACAACACAATTTTTTTTTACGATTGGGGGATGACTAGAAGTTCTATGAAGACACTTCTGTGTAAAGTGTGGTAATAGCGGCTCTCCTCCCTACTGTGTGCCTGGATCATTAAATGAGATGATACTTGCAAAATCCTTAGCACAATGTGACTGCAACCTGGCATATAGTATAAACTCAAGAAATTGCAAGCCTGGCTAGAGTTATCTGTGGCAACAAGGAAAACCCTGGGCTTTCTGTTGACTGCCTCTCCTTGGCTAATAGATGCTCCCCTTTTCCCTCTGTCGTCATGTGGTTTTGGTAATGTATATATCTAGGTCCTAATCTTCTTAGTGGCACTGTTCATATCAGGCTAGAGCTTGCTCTAGTGACATCACTTAATTTTAATCACCTTAAAGATTCTTTGATAGTTAATGTTAGTTAACAGCTTGGAAAGATTCACTCTGAATATGGATAATGCTCTCTTCTATGCTAGGGACCCTGATGAAACAAAAACAGGAAGAAACAAGCATGTGCATGTCTGTGTGCGTGTGTGTACATGTGTATGTGTGTGCATGCTTATGTGTACACACATGTGTGTGTTCACATATTCATGTGCATGTGTGCTTGTGTAAATGTGTGCTTGTGTACATGTGTTTGTGCATGTGTGTGTACATATGTGTGTGCGTGTGCATTTGTGTGTGTGTTTCTCTCCCTAAGCAGTTGTCTTTTGCTGTTGCTACCATTGCACACAGCATTTGGACTCCAGATTCTTCAGTCTTTAAACACTGATTCGAACTTGCCTACAACGATAAAGAAGTGCCAGCCAGCTTGGGTTGAGCCGTGTTATTGTCCACATAGAGATTTTGAGAAATGACAGTAGAAACTTGAGCCCTAAGGAGATGAGATTTCAGCCTGGGATGGAGCTTAGTCATCTCCAGTGACTCAGAGTATGCTCCTCTTTACTTGAGAATTGGGGCCACTAAACTGGGTGACATTCTTTAGCCATGCAATCTAAAGTAAAGGATATCCTTAGACACACATTGTATCTACAAACACAGAACCCATGGTTGCTCTTCCTATGCTGTACAGAGATCAACGTCACACTGACACCCTATATTAATAGGCATAATTCTTCATTTAAAATAAAAAGAAACAAAAATGTTCATCATAAATTGGAGAAAAATGTAGAGTTGGGAGAAAGAGAAATCAAGTCCAGGGCTGTTTGGTCTGGATTTCTCTTCCTAGGGCTACGTTTCAATCTAGTCATCTTTGTGAGTTATTGATAGGGCGAAAATGGAACCTGGCTACAACGGCTATCAGTTATCAGAGGGGCCTTGTAAGACAAGAAAAAGCCATTAGCGTCTCCTGATGAAATCCTAGCGGCTAAGTAAGAAGAGAGAGACCAGACAGACACACAGATGCATGTACTGCCACCGCCCAGTCTCCTGACAGATGTCCTGAGCCACCTCAGGTCTGCCAGCAAAGACAACATTCCATGATATCTTCAGTCAACCATAAACCAAAAGTTCTCTCTCTCTCTCTCTCTCTCTCTCTCTCTCTCTCTCCTCTTCTCCCCTCTTCAAGTTCCCCCCCTTCACTTCCTCTCTCCCTCTCTCTTTTCCCTTCCCCCTCCCTCTCTCCCTGCCCTTACTCAAAAGTAAGTAAAGTTGCTTGTGTTAGGGAAGCTCAGAGTTGGCGCAGGACCCCCAAGACCAAGTTCTCAGTATAAAGATTTATTTGCCCCACGGGGACAGAGGGCAGAGGATAAGAGGAAATGGAGGAAGAAGAGGAGGGAACAAGGGGGGGGGGGTGTTAGTCCTGGAGGACAATAACTGACTCTGGATAGAGAGGAGACAGACATGGCCCATAGGCAAATGACAGCTTATAAAGGGGAAAAGGGAAACCCTGTGTTAGGATAAGGTACTTAATTTTAATTGAGTATATTAATTAAGTGGGCCAAAGGGGGCTTTTGATTTCTGGGCTTCGATACTTTAATAGCTGGGCATAACTTTCATTTTTTCAAGTGCCTATTTTTAATGATGGTTCTTCAATGCTTTAAGTTCCCTTGTAGCCCACCACCCACCAGAGGTCATGAAAAAGAAGGGATAAGGGCAAAGACGACCTGTTTAGAAAGTTCTTTGGAGCAACTCCCATCTGTGCTGTCTGGAAATCAGCAGTTCGGTTCACAGGTCAGCAGGCAGCGGCAGCTCGATCCACTCGCAGAAACCTCACGAATACACCAGCAGTCCAGTTCGGTAGAGTCGGGATAGCAAACACAAATCACAAATCAGCAGCTATGGCCCTACCTAGCAGAGACAGTCAGGCCTCAGCCTCAGCCTTAGTCAGCAGGGGGGACTGGGAGGAACCCCAGGAGAAGTTCTCAGCTGTGCCCATCACAGGGAATCGAAGATCAGCAAAGATGTGAGACCCACAAGCATTGCACAGCTAGCCCTATAAGCAAGCCTAGCTTAGCCTCCATCCCTGTCTGTCAGGTTCTATTTATATTCCTTCCAAACATCACATGTCCTCCATGTGTCCTGCCTCAGCACGTGTGTCTGTCTCAGCTGACATCACTCTGTTAATCAGCCAGAGTCTGAGGAAGTGGCAAGAAACTGCAGCACACCACTAGAAGTTTTTTGGTGTATTTCTCTCTATGGAGTCTGAACAAATACACCTCAACTACTCATTGTAAGGCAGATCAATAGATGCATGTTGTTAGCAAAGAATCTCTCATCATGTGTTCTTTCATGTGCTTGCTTTAGCAGAACATCCTCTCTCCTGTATCTGCTTCAGTAAAATGTTCCTTCATGAGTCTACCTTAGCCTTTCACCTGTGGCCACTTCAGCTAAACGTTCCTTCACATGTTTGCCCCAGCAAAACACCATCCAACCAACTTTCCAAAGAACCCTTAAGTTTCCACTTCAGCTGGACCTTGGTGGCCAGCCTCAAGAGGAAGAAGTGGCCAAATAAGGAAATAGACCTTGGCTGCTAGCTTTAGGAATGTAATCTAACAGTTTTTATCAAGACAGAGGGATTCCTTAAGAAGGTCAAGGACTGCCAGAGCCATGCTTGTAAGCTGGCTAGAGTCTCTTCAACCTGTATCAAGTATCTCATTATAGTTATTTAAAAAAAAGAAAAACCAAAGAGATTCCTCAAGGGACTAAAGGAGGGGCAAAGTTGAAATAAAAGAAAAATGAAAAGCAGAGAAGTGGTGCATTTTAAAGGAAGACAGAAAGAAAATGATAGGGACACTCAGCCATGTTCTGATAAAAGTTCACCAAAAATAAATAATAAATAAATAAAAATAAAATAAGGAAAGAACTGTAGACTTGGCAGGTTTTTCCCTTCAAAATGCTAATCTTCACACTGAAGAGGCCGTACAGTACCAAACACCACAGAAGACGATAGTCACAACACTTCAACACATCAAAAATGGAAAGTCCCAATAGTTTGGGGAAGTCCAGTTTACTCACACAGGAAAAAGAATCAGAGTAAACAAGCAACTCTGAACCTCAGAGTTCAAAACCTTGGGGACATTTTACCTACAATGTTCCACAAGAGGATGACTTTTAATCTAACATTCTAGATGCAGACAAATCCTAATTGAGAATAAAAGTGAAATATACGTTTCTCTGGCAGAGAATCCATTTCCAGGTCTTTCCCTGTCTTGAGGCTTCCTGCACCCTGCACTTATGGATGCCTCCCTTGTCTTCAGTGTTGTCGATGGTAAAGTACCACCCCCTTCTAGCTCTTTGCCCCTCATTAACGTTCTCTACTTCTAAAAATCTGTGTCGTTAGACTGTATAGTCTTGATAGTTTCTCCTACCTCAAGCCTTTATTGGCAAAGGCTTTAATTCTGGGTAAGGTGATGCCTGCAAACAACTAGGTTTCTAGTACTGACATTTTTGGAGGACCATTATTCTGCTTATACACTTGTTCACCTGTGGATAAAAATGGAAACATTATGTTGTCGTGGGAATCAACCTTTCAAGTTGTCACATGTATTATCAGCGTACTCAGTGACAACCAGGGCTTTCTGTGAAACCATCTAGGATTTTCACGGTATCAAAGAGTCACATTCAAGTCCCTTTAAGTTACACCTAAAGAGTTTAGTTCATCTTGCCCAACCCCTAGTTCTAGCAGAGAAGGAATAGGCTGGGTCTGTGGTAAAAAAACCCAGATCATGAAAGACTCATGGGGATTGGAAGGTAGGAAGTGTTGTGTTTTATTTTTTATAAAGCCAAGACATGCTCTGTGGAGGGCTGTATGGTAAGGTGTGGGGTGGTACCTCAGCAGGCCCATGCCGAGTATCCTCTCTCCCTGAGGGACCAGCCATACCATGGGTACAGTGCAGCATAGAGTTTATTCAGGGCATGGGAAGGGGCGTTGAAAAGGAAGTAGAGGCAGAGAGAGAGAGAGAGAGAGAGAGAGAGAGAGAGAGAGAGAGAAGCAAGGAACACATGGAGAGGGAAAGGGGGTTAGGAAGAGAAAAAGTCAGAAGGCAGAGAGAAGGGGCAGAGAGAGCGAGGAGGGACCAAACTGTCCCTTTTCTGGCAAGCCGGGCCTACCTGGCTGTTGCTAGGTATCTGTTGGGTGAAGCCTAGAAGGAATGCTAACAGGAAGGCTAGATTTTAAGTTATTTTATTTTTAAACTGTGTTTTTACTCATCATAAAGTGAGTTCATGCTCATTGTAGAAAACTGGGGAATTTTTTTTTTTTGAGGAAATATTTTTTTTCTTTTTCAGAAACCTGCACGTGGCTTTCAGTCTCCCTGTGCTTCCTCATTTAGAGCGCACTGCAGTCACAACAATACCTCTGTCCTAATACTCTCAGACACAAGGACATCTATCTGCATAGCCAGCTATCCTCCCTTGGTCTCCCCTCAGATCTATGCTAACATGTGAGAGCAAGCCTGTCTGGATACTCCAGAGCTGAACCCCCTAAAACAGCAGAAATCCTCAAATGGGACCCCCAGCAAGCCTTTGCAACAACAATAAACACTTTCTGAAGGTTCCTAATCCTGGTCTGAACTCATCAGAGCATTGACTTTACCCAAGCACCTAGAAGCTGAGAACACAATGCTTCACAGCATGGCACCTGCCAGGGTGCTCTGAAGGTGACTCACGGCAAAGTCTCTCTGGCTCTGTCCCTCCCCCTGCCCTCTGCCCTTCTTCTATTCCAAACTAATTTATAAAAACCAGAATTCTTCCTCTCCAATACAAGCCATCAAACCTAGGAAAGGTGTTCTCTGACCTTGACCTTTCTCTATTGAATGCTTTCATGTGACAATGGCCTGTTCCATACATGAAAGAAACGAATTCTACACAGAGAACCCAAGAAGGATCTGAACAGGCAGGCCCTTTGGGGTTCCCCACCTCCAGCCTATTACCAGTGATTCATACCTTTTGCTCACTCACATTTCTACATGGCTGTCCATTCCCCCACTAAATTTGATATTAGACATTTCCCTGGGCCTTTGCATCTTCTTTGCCCAAGACTTTCATGTCACATAAAACTTGGAGTAAACAAATTTGCCTTTTAATGATTAATCTGTCTTTTGATATGGGGGTGTCATCTGGTACCCCTTAGATGATAAGGAGATGTACCTCTTGCTCATCCCCTTGGGGCCAAGATTATTATCACCCCCACTTATAAATGAGCAGGCTAAAACTCAGTTTGTGGACTTCACCCAGGTCACTTACATAGGAAACTGCAAGACTTGGGCTTCAGACTGTTTTTTGGGTCTCCAGCACCCTGGAGGCCCTAGGACATCTTGTTCTTTCTAGAGATGATTACTGTAAGAACTCAATCTAGGGTATTTATAAAAAGCTCTTTAATGGTGTTGAAACAGTAACATCAGGTAACGTTTTGAGTCTATACTGTAGGCTAGACAATACACTAGAGGCTTATTTAATCCACCTAACTGGTTTGTGAGGAAACATTTATAGATGAGGGAATGGAAGATCAGGGAAAATCACTCCATAGCCTGCCCTTGGTCATACAAGATACAGAGCAAGGACTTCACCCTGGATCCATCATAGACCTAAGCCTGCGTTACTGTGCAATAGCTTCTTTGCTGATCTGAGATCTGCTCAGCAACTTACGTACATGCATGAAGCTGTAAAAGACACAGCGGCCGCTTGCACAGAATTAGAAAGGAAAACCTAACAGCTTGCCCTGGTACACAAAAGGATAGAAGGCAAAAGCCTTTAAATTATATTTTGGGTCCTCGTTGTGATTTTATAGAAAGGAAAACTGGAATCTCCATGAGGGTTAATGAAACATAAAGTCATCCTGTGGCACAGGAAGGAGTGGCACATGGAAGATGCCTGGTGCTAAGCCGAGGAGCAAAGCCATTTAAGAGCCAGGCGAGGCAGTAAGGCATCCAAGTATGGACACAGAGAGCTGTAGTATGCATCCCATGAGAGTCCAGAAAAATTAAGAGCTCAGCCCAGAGGAGGATGAAACCAGTCAACAGAGAGCAGAGGGACAGTAGTTAGAGCATCAGCTACTTTTCACTGCACAGAGGTGACTTTGGATCAAGCATTCATCCTTCTCCAGGCTGGCCTGGAACTTACTATGTAGCCCAGGCTGGCCTCAGACTTTCACTCCTCTTTCCTTAGCTTCCCACATGCTGAGATTTACAGGTGTGAGTATATGAACAGCTTCTATATATGTATAAGGAACTGTAGGGAGGGACATGGTTGGTAGAGCTGAAGCAGGGCCCTACAGAGCTGTTCAGTTGGGAATTGTAGTTGACAGTCTCTTTCTTAGTAGTCTATTCGTCCACAGAAACCAGGATCAGTCTGAAGAGGGACATAAAGCAGGCAGATGATTATGCAGACTTGGGTGTGGAGGACATCAGAGTTTATTTGCGTTAAGTTTATTTTTAACTTGCAATTCTCTGATTCTCTTAAAGGGCACCAGCCACAAGAGCTGGGACACAAAGGATGGAGGCAGGACATCAGAACTGGAAAAGCAGAAAGGAGACAAGAAAACAGTCACGAGTGACTTCATCTCTACCCACTCCAGGCTTGCTCTCTGCTGGCTTTGTTCAGGGTTTCAGCAACTACACTTCTATCCAATGATGATCAACCTGATTATCATCTTGTTGATATATTTCCATGTGTGATACAAGAAAAACGACCCTTTTGAAGGACAGCAGTCATAAATAGAACATCATGTGTGTCCCCCAACAACAACTCCAGGCTGTTGGGAGCAGGAACCTTAGAAAAGGTGGGGGTCCACTAGAGCATTGCTACGCCGGTAAAAACTTTCAGAATCCCTGGGATCTAGACTTTGGCTAGTCTTTTAACCTTGCAATGTAGACATTTTATTGGATTTTATGTTTGAATGGCTATGAAAAATAAGTTAACAGAGTCCTTCTCTTAAAGACAGTAATTTGCATGCTCTATCTTCTAAAATAAGTCTCATGTGTACATGTGGATGCATATGCACCCAGAATGCCTTTCACATTGGAAACACATGTGGCTGTGTTCTGCCTGGTAAGTGACTACATATTTGTAAATCATCTGGCTGGCAATTCAGCCTCTATGTTTTGTTGGGTACATATTTCCTTTGTTCAAAATGTGACACATATTTCTGCTTATAGCATGGAACTTGGACTCCATGACAAAAACAGAACCAAACCATGCAAATGTTTAGACCATATGACCTGAGGCCAAGCCAAAGAATATTTCTACTAGAACTGCTTTGGCCTTCTTTTTTGCGGCTTTGGCATCACAGCTTGCCACCAAGTAATTAGCTCAGAAGTCCATTATGATCAGTCTTCTTTCTTTGTCTGCGCTGAGGACAGTGAGTTGCATCAAATGTAGTTCTAATTCCAGCTAAGTTGTATGACAGAAAGTCACTCCTGTAGTCTTATATCATGACCGACAGCAAGAAAGGGAAGCCAGTGAAAGTGGAGCTCAGATTTGATGGCAGCATCATTGCCTCGATTGGCCTGTTGTCTGCAAACTGAACGAGCACTACCGCCATTGAGAAGATTAAACTGTGAGTGTAAAGCATCTCAGTGTTTGGTGTGTATGAGGCAGTCAGCAGAAGGGACTAAGCTAAAACCTTTGCTTTATGCCTTCAAGGACGACTTAGCTTTATCAGAAAACTCATCACACTAATGTGTTCTCGCTCTGTTTACTTTCCTGTCACTTCATGCAAATAGGCTTAGTGTCTATATTTAAAGCACATAAATCAATGAAGTTTGTTGGATTGCCACATGTAGAATGCTTGTCTTTGGCCATCAGCCCAACCAGAAGTTATGCTGACACCAAATTCCATCTGTTTCCAAAAGGTTAGCTCTTTTTCTTGGCCATCTTTTCTATTTTTTCTGTTTACTGGTACAATATAAACCTAAACCAGAGCTTTTAAAGTGTACCTAGACATGACTGTACTGCAGCATTAGGAAGGTTGAGAACCACTGCCTTAAGAGGTGGAACGGAGCTAAAAAGAAGTGGGCCACTGGGGCAGAGCTTCAGATTTTACAGCCTTGAACTGCTTTTCTATTCAGTATTGGTTGCTTGACTTTGGATACATTGTGGCAAGCTGGCCTTCTCCTCCCCCCCCCCCCCCGGGCCCCTTTCCTGCATGATAAAATGTATTTTCTTGAATTGTAGGCGGAAATCCCTTTCTTCCTTAAATTGATTGTTGCCAGGAATTTTGTCTCAGCAACAAGATAACTGACACCTGCATATTGTTACAACTGTGGCATCAAAAGGCTGAAGCCAAACAGATCCCTCCTTGGTCCATTCTAGGGGAAACCATGAAGCCAAAATTCAGATACTCTACAGAGGCGGGGATACAGCTTGGGCAGAAATGAGCAAAGGCTCTTTGATCCTATTAGGTATCATTTTTAAAAGCTGATGGGAAAGCCAAACTCTATGCAAGGGAAGGAATCTTAGAATCATTAACTTGGTCACTCTGTTCTTTGCTAAATTCACAACTCTGCAACACTTCCCCCAAAGCAATGTGGTACGCAAGTGCCATTCAGAGAGGATGAAGCCTTCCGAGCTTAATGGATGAGAGGCTCCACTCTAATATCCTGAAATACCAATAAAGAAGAGGGAAATCTCATAAAATGTGAGAGCTCCAGAATTCCCAGTGTTGAGGAACGATATGAGAAAAGGCATGGCTGAGACAACATTAGATCCTGATTGTGCCAATCAAACCCCATCCTTCGCCATCAGTGGGCAGTCTTCAAGTTTCTCACTGACTTCAGACAAAGACTTATGCCTTTTAAAAACAATAACAGTATGGTGTCCATGCTGTGCTCACATTCCTACAGTGGTATAGAGACAGAGGCAGAACCTATGTAACTGGTGCTACTACTGACATCTCAGTTTGTGAATGAAAAGAAACTGGGAAAACAGAAAATGTCTCCAATTAACATATTGATACCTGAAATATTGTGAAATAAAAATGGTCCTAGTATTTTTTAAAAAAATTAAAATACCTGTGTAGTTTCTATTCAGTCAGTCATGAGCTCTTTAATTGCCTCTGACAGAAGGGAAGTTGTGTTCTCAAAACGTAATTCTGAGAGGGCTGCCGAGTGTGGCAAGATGCCAGCATGGCAAGATGATTGGTTTCCCAGTAACCAGCAACAGCTCAAGAATGTACATGAACAATTCAGCTTCCTCGGGCTGATCACTTACTGTTACAGTTTGAATGTGAAATGTCCCCATAGGCTCATGCATTGGGATGTCAGGTTGGCAAGGGGCAGACTTAGGAGAGTTAATCTACATCGTCAGTTTGAGCTAGGAAATTGGTCAGGTGCATCTCTGGGGTCATCAGCAAAGGCATTTTCAGAAGAAATTGAAGGGAGAAAACAAACTATGAATATAGAGAGTACCAGCCCCTGAGCAGAGAGCAAAGAAAGTCAGCCGAGCACTGCCATTCCCCATTCCTCTTCTCTCTCCTTCTTGCTTCACCTCTACCATGTGCCACTCTTACTGTGACTCTGCCCAAGTGTGTGGGACCAAGTGACCATGGACCAAGCCCTGTAAGACCATGAGCTGAAATAAACCTTTCCCCATTTACTTCTCTCTGGTATTTTGTCACAGAGTTGCAGAAAGTAAGTGATACATGAGGTCACTGTTACAGCTCTACGTCTCCATCCTTGTGTGTTCAGAAGCAATCTTGGCAATAGAAGTTCCTGGGCCATGTCAATCATCCTACCTTCCATACTTGATGTCATGGGTGCTTGTGCTCTTGGAGCTATTTCTAAAAGTCTGTCTAAAACTCTGCTCTAAAAACATTCGAAGCAGTAAAATTACTCCATCATAATCAACAACAAAAATCTAGAGCAGGATAACTCTAGAAAACATTTTAGAAAGAGTTTCTAAAACTATTCCAAAAGTGTAAAAGGAACTAACTGTTCAACTCTTCTGTAACCACACCTACCCCTCAAAAAAACAAAAAGAAAAAGAAAGACCTCTGCTGAACTATTTTGACAAGGACAACATCACCCTGATACTAAAACCAGACAAAGACACAACAACATCAAAGAGAACTACATGGTAAGACTCGCTGGTGAATACAGAAGTCAAAAAATTCAATACAACAGTTGAGAACAGAGTCCCACAGCACTTCTGAAAAGGTCATACATGATAATCAAGTGAGATGCATCCCAAAGGTGTAAGAAAGATGTAACGTTTGTAAATCAATAAATGCAATACATCTCATCAGTAGAATGGAGAATCAAAGCTATATGATCATCTCCAGTAGATACAGAGAACCTATGGTAAGAAGCAACAGTCTTTCATATTTAAAAAACAAAAAAATCCACTTAAGTTATGCATGGAAAGACAATATCTGAGAATACTAAAAGCCAGGTGTGGAAAACTCCCAGACAACACCATACTGATCAAGGAAACGCTAAAATCATTTCCTCTAAGATCTGTATAAGATAAGGATGTCCACAGCCACTGTTCTCATGCGATATGGTATTGAATGTTTCAGTTACATGAGAAGAAATGAAGTACATCAGAATTGGAAAGAAAGAACACAATTACCCATTTCAATTTGACATCATTTTATATAGAGAGAAAGGCAAATACTCCAACTGATAGACAAATTCAATGAAGTTGAAGGATACAAAATCAGCATAGATATAGCAGTAGCATTTTAGGCACCTATAACTTGCTGAAAAAAAAGATTAATGAAATATTCATACCATTCCAAAAAATCTTAAGAAATAAATTTAGCCAAGGAAATGAAAGATATGTGCAATAAAAGTGGTATTGTTACATGAATAAAGGGCATGGCAATGGAAAAATATATCTCATGGTTACAAATCAGAAGAGTTAACATTGTAAAAATGATCGTATTATCCAAAATTATACATAGATTTAATTTAACCCCACCAAAATACCAAAAATATTCTCACAGAAATAAAAAGCTCCCAAAGTTCATCTGAAACTACAAAAGATCCAGATTAGCCAAAGCAGTTCTGGGGGAGGAGATGGAAGACAGCACAATCTTGAATTGAAAGCATACTGAACGAAGACTAAAAATGCCTGCCTGCCTGACCACCAGCCCACCAGCGTTAACTAACTCAGATGCCATCCAGGCCTGGATCCAGCACTTCGTTTGAGTTGGTCCACCCCAGTATCTATCTGTGAGCTTACGGAGCAGGTAAAGGAGTCGGTCCCACAGAACCAGAGCCACAGGATCTCCACAACTCTGGGCAACAACAGAATATCCAAAAGGAGTCTCAGCAATGGTCTCATATTGATGGTATGTCAGAACCATAAACCTTGAACCAGACCAACAACTTTTGCAATGAACATTTGCATGTAAAGCTATTTGGGATATTTACACACACACACACACACACACACACACACACACACACACACACACTGTGTGACACACTGCGGCTTCCAATTCCACTACAACAAATGATTATATGAGGGAAAGGCAGAAGAAAAGAAGGAATGGAACAGTGTGTGCAGTGGAGAGAGGTTGGAACTAGCGACACTACAGTTGTGACAGATGTGAGTGTGGAAGGCTGTGGTTGGTGGACTGAGGAAGAGGTCATTACCCGGCAGGGTCAGCCTGGTGGTGGAAGCCTGGAGCTCACACAGACTCAGCCTCCAAACAAACTGCCCAGCCCTATGATCATCCTGGTTCTGAGCAACAACAGAGTGTTTGAGATGAAGACTGGTTCCCTCTCTGGATTATACCTCCTTGAAAGTCCTCTATGGTCCATACTTCTCTCTGAGGCCATGCTGGTTGGATGCTCATGGGCTTGTGCTGTTGCCAGAAACTGTGTAGAAGCCCTGGATCTGTGATCCCGAAGTCTTCTTTTGCAGTGGTATGGATCGCTGTAGGCACACAATTGAGAAAGAAAACCAGAGAAAGTTTCTGTGACAAGTCCCATCTTCACCCAACACCCTCCCCCAAAGGGGGAAAAAAAAAAAAAAACCCTATCAGCCTAAAATGAAAGTTACCAAGAAGAACTCTTAAAGAGGGTGATAAGAGAGCTGGAGAGAAGGCTCAATGGTTAAGAGCACATATTGCTCTTGCAAAAGACCTAGGGTCAGTTCCCAGTACCCACATGGTGGCTTACAACTGTCAGGCTTCAGTTCCACAGTGTCCGACACCACCTTCTGATCGATACAGGCACGCACATAGTACACAGACAGAGATATGAGCAAAAGCACTTAAATAAATCCCCCAAAATAAAAACTGTGATAAGGATGCTGAAGTACAGCTCCCCACAATTAATGGTTTCTGGTGTGCATGCAGAGTGAGGTGTGGGGTGGGGCGGGGCGGGCACAGGTGGGGAAGAAGCCAGTTTTCTTTAGGGGGCTGGTCACTGGGAGTTTGACCATGTCCCGGTGAGTATCTGGGCAACATCAAATGGACTTGCTTTGTCTCCTTTCTTTTTTGGGGGGTGTGGGGGGTCAGGGAGGGGAGGTCAAGGATAGGAGAGCAGTCATGGAAGGACTGGAAAGTGAGTGTGATGGGTACATGATGTGAAACTCCCAAAGAATCAGTAAGAAATATCACGTTGGTGGTGGGGGGAGAAGAAACATAGAAAACAAAGCACAGGGCATGGAGGCAGACACCTACAAAATGAACATTTAGAGACAGAGGCAGGAGGATCAGGAGATGAGGCTACATAGCAAGTCTGAGCCTAGCCTGTGCTATATGAGACCCTACTTCAAATGGAAAAACAGAAAAGAAAAAAGGATTTAAAGATCTGAAGTTATTTATCAAATAAGACATGTAAATGTTCAACATTTCAATACTCAGTAATTCCACCACTCAGGAGACAAGAAGGAAGATCACAAGACTGGGGGCAGCTTGGGCTACATACTGAGTTCCATACCAGCTTGAGTTGCACAGTGAGACCTGCTTCATTAAATAAAGCCTGCATCCCTCCCCAGAAGAAAAAGTCAGCATCACCAGTCCACTAGGAAATTCAAAATTATATGGCTGAGGAAGATGTTAAGAAGGGGGCTCGCCCACCTGTTGTGGGAGGAGATGAAAACTAACGTAGCCATAGATGGAAACACCACGGAGACTCCTGACAGAGCTGAAAGCAGAATCCATGGGAGCCCCTGGTCCTACCACCGAGTGTAAATTCAAAGTAAACGGAACCGTGTGCAGAAGAGATCCGCACACGCTGCTGTATGTACTTCTTCCAGGACTCCTTACAACAGCTAAGAAACAAAAACAAACAAGGTATCCATTAGCAGACCATTGAGTAAAGCGAATGTGGTATATGAGAGCTCTATAGCGGACCTTTACCCAGCCATCAATAGAATGAAATGCTGTTGATTGAAGCTGTGTTGGTGTGACCGGGGTCACTTGGTTAAGTGACATAAGCCAGAGGCAGACTCGGTAGGTGGGAGGTGGGAAGGAAAGAAGTTAGTGGCCACAGCACATTGAAAAGCAAAAGGGATGGCTGGCTCTGGGTTCTGTATTCTCAGTGCAGGAACTATTTACCACAACAGTCAGTGGGAGATTGAAAGCTAATGGGAAAACAGAGTCTGGAATCTCCAACCCATGGAGGCAATTAATGTTTGAGGAACTGGAAGTTCTGGCCACCCTGATTTCATCAGTATGCACTGGATGCATTTACTGGGTTACCAGAGTGTACTCTATAAAGATATAAAATAGGGTTAGCAAGATGACTCAGCGATGAAGATACTTGCTGCCAAGTCTGAAATCCCAGCACCCACATGGTGAAAGAAGAGAACGGATTTCTGCAAGTTGTCCTCTGGACATCCAAACTGACACTATGGCTTGCCCGTGAGCCCACACGAGCATGCGTGAACACACACACACACACACACACACACACACACACACACACAAACAGGCAGGTTGAAGGAAGTAACTAAAGAATCCAGGGTTTTTGTTATATAGTTGGGGGGAGGGGTAGTTCCCTATAAGCCCACTGCAACTTAAAACTCTATGTGTTTATTGTTGTTTAATATCTCCTATACATCATTTTCATAAGGTTTTAAAAATAAACCCCATAGTAGATACATACAATTACTGTCCAACAAAACTGTCATGTTCTAATACTTTTAAACTCCATTCTTCTTTCAAATATAAGAGAGAGTCTTGCTGGCCTGGAATTAACTACATAGACCAGATTGGTTTATTTGTGCCAAGAGTCCTGCCTCAGCCTTCCTAGTGCTAGGATCACAAATGTGAGCCACTGTGCCTGACTTCCCCTTCCCAACTGATGATTGATGATTGATTGATGACTGATGGTTACAACCTGTTGTGTAGAAGCTGGTATATAGAAACTTTGTCATTATTTTGAACTGAGATTTCTCTTGCGGATCATCACTGTTTTACTGCGCTCACAGAATAGCGCAATGATTCAATGTAGAGTTTGGGATGAGATCCCAGTTTGGCCTTCCTCTCAACCCCAGAACTATGCACTGGAAAGCTCAGCCTGTGCTCTGTAAAATGGGGCCAATAATAGCTTCCAGTTTAATAGGATTTGGTAAGGATGATCAAATAACACACACAAAGTATTTTGCCATGTGTACAGTTCCCAGGAAGTGCTCAGCAGTCATTGATAACAGTAATTAAGGTAAATGACCATGCTCATAAAGAAGAAAACATTAGCCTAAGCATTAATGTTCCTGTCCCTCCTGCCCAATGCATTGTCATCCAGAGTCTATCACAGCACCCCTTCTGGTGGTTTATTTCAGTCTGGTTATGTACTGACACTTTTTAATGTTGGTACCATGTTTCACATTGGCTTCTAACTGCCTTCACTTTGCATCAAAGTGGCAAAGATGAACAGCCACACCCTGGCTTAGGGTGCCACTGGGCCACAGCCCTCTTTGGAAGCCTGTGCACTATGGAGGCTAAAACAACATGCCTTCTTCCTGGCACCATTAAGTCAACAAACCTCCCAGGAGAGTGATTTTAAAAGATGTGGTTGCCGCTGCCTTAATGAGGACATGCTCAGAGCCCAGTGTAATCTTATAATGTGCTCAGGGCCCCGTGGAATTCACAGGAATTAGATTTGGTAACAGTAGAGCTCCTTTTCTCAAATATTAGCAACGTAATTTACAACAATTGTCTCTTATTTTAGCCGATGACATTGTAAATTACAAGCATTATTATGGTGTTGTTTATAATTCAGCGATCTTACCACAGGAATCTGCTCTTCAGCTGTCGGAGGATTCTTGTGGAGTCTGCTTTTGTTAATACACCACATGCCACATTTTTCTTAAGGCCTTTAATCAGACTGTTACATACATTAGGACACACGCAAAGTGTGTTTCCACATAACAAACTGAAAGGCAATGATCGCTCTGACATAAATTCCTCATCTCCATGTTTTCCAAAAAGCTCTCCAGTTGTTCAAAATGTTTGCTCTCTAGTCAAACCTCTAACAGCTCCAGCGGTGAGACTTCACCCAGGGAGATGTGAACAAACCTCTATTCACTCCAGGCAGGTCACCAACAACAAGGAAAGGATTATGACCAAGTTTAGGTTGGTGAACCAATTTTTTTATTGGGGTTACTTACAGAGGTATGAGTGACAACCACAATGCAGCACTGAAAGCCAGGCCCACACAGGTGACTGGAGTTCTCTGCAGCTTGCAGGCAGCTCAAGGGAGAGTCTCCTTTCTCTAGCAGTTACTTACTGTTCAGCCTCAGGAAAGGGCTTTGGGAACCTTGTGAGCTCCCCTTCCCAGACCCCAGCCTCCCATCCCATCCTTCACCCCTCACTCCTTCCCTTGGCCCCTCCCTCCACCCCCTTCTTAGCTGGTTGAGTCTTGTTGTGCCTCTCTCTCTGCCCTGCTCTAGGAGGGGATGTTTACATTTGGGACCTCCAGGACAACTCAAATGCCAGGAGGGCCTTACCATCCTCAGCATCAGAACAGCCAAGAAAAAGAAGCCCAAGACAGAAGACAGAAGTTTTAGCAACTCACAGAGTGTGATTTTTCAGGAGCTGTTGTCTTTTGAGTTTGTGGTGATGTTCTAATCAGAATACTTCTTCAAAATTGGTGATGAAATGAAAGTACCACCACATCAACATTGGACAACTGGAATTTTAAATAGATGGTTGAATATTCATGCCCTGGCTGCAGGGTCTTTGCACTATTGTGCCCAGAGGTCTTCTCTTGAATATTCTTTTTTTTTTTTTTAAAAAAAAAAAAAAGATTTATTTATTTATTTATTTTATGTATGTGAGTACACTATCACTGTCTTCAGAAACACCAGAAGAGGACATCAGATCCCATTATAGATAGTTGTTAGCCACCATGTGGTTGCTGGGAATTGAACTCAGAACCTCTGGAAGAGTAGTCAGTGCTCTTAACCCCTGAGCCATCTCTCTAGCCCCTTGAATATTCTTTATCACTAACTCCCTCAGCTCCGTCTATGCTCTTTTTCAAATGTCACTTATCAATGAGTTTTTGACTCCACCCTGACCCTTGTGCTCATGGGTAACATCCCCTCACCTTCTATGTCTTCAATAGCGCCAATTTCTTGTTAGAATCCTATATAATTAATTTATTGTGTGTACTAATTTGTTTCTGCTAGGATTATAAACTTCATAGTAGAAAGGATATTTGTCTGGTTTGTTCATGAACTCATTTTAAGGATGTATGAGAGTATCTGGCATAAAATTGATCCCAGGTAAAAGTTTGTCTAACGCATACGTGATTGGAGATACCCCCAATATCTAGAGGAATACATGGGTACCCAGAAGGAAGTCTACGTGCCTCTGCACCTTTCACTATAGGATCGAGCACTCCCGAACGCTGACGGTTGCTAGAAGGACCATGTGCTAAGTCAGTGGTTCTCAGCCTATGGGGAACTTGGCTTTTCTTCGTTTTCTTTTTCAGAAACCTGCACGTGGCTTTCAGTCTCTCGTGCTTCCTCATTTAGAGCACACTGTTGTCACAACAATACCTCTGACCTTCTAATCCTCTCAGACACGAGGTCATCTGTATAGCCAAAGTTGTCCTTAGGTAGTGGTCTTTAGGGGCCAGTGGTTTTGATAGTAAGGGTTCTGAGTTATTGATATAGCAAAGTAAATTCTAGTTTAGCCAAATATATTCACACATTCAATAAATAAGTATATATCCACATACACACACATTGTGTGTGTGTATCTTAGAAATTTACAAATAGCAATCTTTGCCTGAAAATTTCTCATTTCCCATCAATGGTAGATGAAACATACAAATGGAAAATGGTAAATCTTTTTCTTTTCTTTACTTATTTTTAAAATTGGTGACTACTTTTGAAGTCTCTTATGAGACGCAATAACATACAGTATAGAAACAGAAACTTTAGAAGGGATGAGAATGTATTTGCAGATGGTATGTCATATGTTTATTAATAAGTAGTGACCAGTGAGCGAGGCCAGACATGAGGAGCCGTGGGACTCACAAACCTTGCACGCGTGGGAGGTCACATTCTCATGGAGGTGATAATTGAAGGCAGGATTCATGTGTGCCTCAGAAGAGGAGTCAGCAAAGGTCACACTTAGGCTTGAATACAGTTTGTCCCCACAAACATCCACGTTGAAACGGGACCACTAGAGTAGCAGAGTTGGGAGTGGCCTTTAAGACATGATGGGCCCTGAAGAGAGCTCAACACCTTTCATATGAACTGGAGTGTTTCTTCTCCTGGAAAAAGGTCAGCGCTTTTGTCTCTGCGCATGCTCCCACTAGCCCCTCTGCTCTCCAGCAGAGGCCCTCACCAGAAGCTGAATGTGTGTCAGGACCTCGCTCACTCTCCGCTTCAGCTCTGATCGTGGTCAAAAGAACAATGTTTCCTTTATAAGTTACCCAGTCTCCAATGTCTGCTATAATAATAAGAAACAGACTAAAACAGACCTACAGGTGATGGGGAGATACTTCTCTTGGGAGAAAAAAAGCAAAGTCCCAACCCTTCATTTAATTAATTAATGATTCGGGAGAACCACAGAATCAATCCTGAAAGGGGGCAATTTTCTTGCTCTATTGAAAACTTAAGAAATGGTTAACCCTAAAATGCCCTTCAGTAGCAAAATTCTGCCACTCAACACTTTTTTTTTTTAAGATTTTTAAATTTATTTTATGTATGTGAGTACACTGTCACTGTCTTCAGACACATCAGAAGAGGGCATCGGATTCCATTATATATGGTTGTGGGCCACCATGTGGTTGCTGGGAATTGAACTCAGGACCTCTGGAAAAGCAGTCAGTGCTCTTAACCGCTAAGCCATCTCTCCAGTCCCCACTCAACCTATTCTTTATCACTTACGTGTGATTTCTGTTCCTCAGTTTCATCCCACACTCCAATTGCTTTCTTATTTGTCCTAAAATGCTGGCTCAGTACAGACCAAGCATCATCTTAAATACTATACATTAACTTATTTCACCTCCATAACCCCTCTATGGGCTGGACAACAGCCAATGTTACACTCAATTTATAGATGAGGAACGAAGTCACAGAATGGTCTGAGAATTACCTCATGCTCACACTGCTGATACCAGGTAGGAAGTAAACAAACTTTCAGTATCACATAGAAAACTGTAAAAAATTAGGTTAACATTTGACTTCCTGTTGTATACAATTTTTTAAAATGTAAGTTAAAATAGAAAATATAATCATATGTAAGAATACGTTGAATTTGAAGAGTTGCCCTATATCTGGAGTCTATGAGTCACATGCACTGAAGATACCAAGAACATGGCTGTGTTCCCCAAACTTTTCAGTCTTGGACAAGAAGCTGTTATATGTTCAATCCATTGTATCCAAGTACAGTGAAGGAAACGGAAGCACATAGACGTGGAACATAGGAAACTTCCTCGATCCAAAGACACAGAGGGTTGGTTAAAGCTGCCCAAACAAGGTGCCATCACTCTGGTCTTGAAGAATCAGGAACACATTAGCACTGGGAAATGTTTAGAGCAATGACATTACATGCCATTACATGCAGGTAATGTAATATAGGCCACTGTGCAGATGCATAGCAGGGGCCTGAAGTGACAGAGTGTGGCTATGGCCAAAGTATGTAGGTGAGGTATTAAAGGGAATGCCAGTAGGGTGGCATGTTAAAGGGGATGCCAGGAGCTTGACTTTGCAGCTGAGAACAACTAAGTACTGGAAGATACTGAAACAGGCATTGCACACGAGCTGCTTTCAACAGACAATTCTGGTAAACAGTCCTGCAATGGAACTGAGAAACTATGCAGAGATGCATCCCAGGTGCTTCATGGCGGTGGGACACAGAAACTCTTGGCAAGGAACTCAGGCGGCTTCCTTGATAACATAAGGGAAAAGAATTAATGCAAGGGTCCCCAGGAGGTACAATAGCCAACTAAACATAGGCATTTGGGGAAGAGGAAGAAACGGTTAACTTGTGATTTTAAACAAAGGGGCTTAAGACCACGTTGCAAATACGACTCACCTATAGTTTTTCTCTTTGGTGCTTCTTTTTGTTTTCCAGTTCCTCTTATACAATGGTTTCTTTGTCTTCAGTTTGTTGGGCCTCCGCCAGGTGGATAACACCCATGAAGGTTAATCTTGACTGTTAATTTGCTTGGCTGTAGAACTGACTAAGAAGGTCACCTGAGGGAAGGGATATCTGCAAGGGTGTTTCCTAGGAGGACTAACTGAGTGTGGGAAGCCCAGCAGCACCTCAGGCCGTGGTCTAGATGTAAGGAGGTCTGCGGACTAAACTGTCGCTCTCTGCCTGGCCCTGGCCTGGCCCTGGCCGCCTTTGCTCCCTTGCTGGTGAGTGCGTCTACTTTGCTTCTGCTGCTGTCATTCTTCCTGAACATTGGAGCCCAGTTTCTCTAACCTTCATCCTACACTGAAGACCAGTGGCTCTTAGAAATCCTCCAGATTTCAACACCACTCAGGGACTGCGAGGTGTCCATGACTGTGAATGGACTAGCTACTTGGTTTTCAGCCTCCCCAGTGTGCTGGCAGCCAATGTTAAACTACATGGCTCATATCCTTCCAATCTAATAAGTCTCCTCTGTAGTTATGTAGTCATTATACCAGTTCTGGGGCTCTAGAACAGTGGTTCTCAACCAGTGTGTTGCGACTGCTTTGTGGGTTGAACAACCTCTTCACAGGGGTCACCTAAGACAGATGTCAGAAAGCACAGATGTTTGCATTATGATTCATAACAGTAGCAAAGTTACAGTTACAAAGTGGGAACAACAATAATTTTATATTTGGGGATCACCACAACATTAGGAACTGTATTAAAGGGTAGTAGCATCAGGAAGGATGAGAACCGCTGTTCTAGAGAACCCTGACTAAATCAATGCAAAATTCTCTTTCTGGTGCATAGAAGATTGCTCTAGATATTGTCTTTTCAATTATCCAGGCTTGGATCTCTAACTATAATCACAGTTTGGCAAATGGGTGCAAAACCATCCCCTTTGCATGGGAGCATGCCAGCTCTCCCTGGAGATGTCCCCCTCTGTGATAAATGCCTCACACTCAGTCCTAAGCCTCTCAATGACCCAATTCCATAACCAGTTTGCTCCAGTTCCTCCTCCCCTTCATCTCCTCTTTCCATCCATCTCTCCAGCAAGGTCTTTCCTGAGTCCCTACCTTCCTTTTACCTCCAGGACTTCCAGAAACACAACTCACTTTCTTACAGCCAAGTGTCCACCAGGCCTTCACCCAGTAGTTCTCAACCTTCCTAATGCTGTAAGTTTCAGTACAGCTCCTCGTGTAAATACCTGTGTCTTCTGGTGGGCTTAGGTGACCTCTGTGAAAGGGCCATTATACCTACAAAGAGGTCTTGACCCATAAGTTGAGAACCTGTGCCTTAACCCATTATAACCCCAATAGTGGGATCCTGGAAATGCTGCTGGCCCAGCTATAGATAGTTCACAGTTGACATTCCATTACATTAAGGTGTTCCTCGGTAGCAAGCAAGGGGCAGTTTCACAAAGTCCCAGCTCTCTTGAGATAGAGCTGATTTTTCCTTCTGTTTGTCACTGTATATTTCATAGAGGCCATGAAGACTGTAAGAAATGCTCTGTTGGCCTGAAAAACATGAATTGTGGCATGGATGGCCCACCCAAACATCTACTCTTACGGTACCTTCTACTTGAACTTTTTATGTCTAACTTTAAAAATGGCTCACTGATGATATTCCATTGGGTCTACTCATTACATTCCATTTCTGAGATATGTTTTCTCAGGATGAGATATTATTATTTTTTAATCAGCAGTAATTGGCAATCATGGGGAAACACTTGTAAGCTGGAGGCAGAGTCAGTTATTTTCTCGAACACGATAACACCAGTAGCTCAGTCTCATTAGCAGACTTCTGAGGCTCTAACTCCGGGTTTGTTCACCTTCTCAAAGGCAACACATGCACCTCCCCCCCACCCCCCCGCCCCAGGCTGCAGTTTCGCAGTACTCCATGGTGAGGGAGATATAGGTCAGCAGCAGGAAGTAATTGGATTTCAACACAGGGAGCACAAAGTGCCACTTTGGAAAGGGAGCCTCTTGTTATGTCCAAGTGTGCCTATGACTCTAATGGCATTATTTCCCCTTAAGAGAGGTCATCTGGACCCCAGGGGTAGGAGGAGAGAAGACCCCCTTGCACCTACCTTCACAGTTCCACTCCTCCTGGCTGCCAATCTGGAGCCAGAGCATCCTGGGCTGAGAGCTAGTCAGTCAAAGGCCACAGTGAGCAGCCAGGAGCTAGGACTCCACTGACTGTCACAATATAGACATCAGCACAAAGGTAGTCATCGGGGACTTTGTGAACAGAGAATGCTTTGAAGGACTTCAGGATGACAAGGTGACACCTGTGATTTGGTCCTCTTGGACCCTGAGACTAAAAGCAGATGCAGCCAGTTTCAGTGATCCCAGAAAAGACAAAGCAACTCTAATGAGGTGCCAAGCTACTGCACAATGTCCCCCAGGGACTGTTTCTGCTCTTCTGCCTGGCATGATTTGAAAACAGCCAAGACAAGCAGCTTCCAGGAAAGCCACCCTCAAGGACAATTCCAGTTTTCTTTTTAAAGTCACTATTTCTAAAACTACAAACTCAGTCCATGTTAATTGTAGAAAATGCATTAACTAAAGATGAAAATCTTAAAAATAAAATCTCTTGTAATCCCAAGACCCAGGGATGCCCCCCGGAAGTCTTCTAGTGAGAAGATATGCCCTGAGGAGCGTGCATGCGCACTTTACCTTGTATCCCTTTTTCTGCAGCATAATAAAACGATCACATCATATTAGCTCACAATTTACCGTTACATTCTTCTTAACATTATTTTTAGTGAATGTTAAGTATCAAACTTTTCTTTAAAACATACATGGATCTATGTGATGCTGTGGTTTCCGAACTACTTATAGCTCAGGGCAATGACTGGTCAGACATCGTTTTAGTTGAGGGAGCTTGGCATTCAGCTAGACATTGCAATAAGCATTTCTTCTAGTTCTTTGCATTAAGTTGCATTTTAATCCAAGCTCGAGGCCACCAAAGACGCTATCATAATAAAAAATAGTAAATTCCACCCATTCCATGCGTGGTAGTGCACTATGTGCTCCTCACACAAGCCCTAATTTAACCTCACCAACTCCCTTTATATATTCTCAACCTTCCTAGCTGCAACCCTTTAAAACAGCTCCTCATGTTGTCGTGACCCCCAACCATAAAATTATTTTTACTGCTAATTTATAACTGTAATTTCGCTACTGTTATGAATCACAATGTAAATATCTGTGGTTTTCCGATGGTCTTATGTGACCTCTGTGAAAGGGTCACTCGACCTCCACAGGGGTCATGACCCACAGGTTGAAAACCGCTGCTTCTTATTGAACTGTTTGGAGTTTGTTGTTCTTTCTCCACAGTCCCATAAGGAAGCTGCGAAACTGAGGCTTGTAAAAGCTAACTAAGTCGAAGCCATACTAGCGTGTAACAGGCTAAGGGCTCTGTCTCAAGTAAACCAGGAAATTAAACACTTTGTATGATTTAGTTTTCCCAAAGATTTCTACTCCTTAGGAATGGAAGGGCGACCCATGTAGCAATTAACTAACCTCATGGCACATCACAGTCGCTCAACAATAAGTCAGATGTGGGGGAAACTTGCATACGTCTTTATTCCCATTAGTGAATGGTGTCTTTAATCTTCTACTTAGAGCCAATGATGGAACGAACTAAAATTTTTGTTCCAAGTGACTTCAAGATTCAAAAAATAATCTCATGTGAAGGTTTTGTCTCAGGATGATCCCCCTCACAAGCTCACTGCACCCTTTAGTGGGAGAATCCCAGCACACATGTGCATAGGCCCTGGGGCTCAGCCTCCACAGGACATGCAGTTTATAGGCCCGGCCTAATTGGCCTTAACATTAGATGGTTCCTACTTACAGAATGGCTTCTCAGTCTATAGAGAGCCATTGTTCCCTTATAGTAAAAGTCACAAACCTCAGATAAAACTTAACCCTTATTTTGCTTTAAATTATTATTTCTTCCTTGTCCTGGAAGATCCAGCATAAAGTACGGCCAAGATGATCAGACCAAACAGCAGCCCTTAATCTGTAAATAATCGCTTTGGCTTCATGGCAATCAGGTAAGCAGTGGGAAACAGCTGGCTTGAGATGAACTTGACAACCTATTAGCATTCGGAGAGAAGTGATTTCTCTCATCACCTTTCCTGAAGATGCTGTTGCTGTGGCAACCAGTCCCTGCGCTCGCTCATCCTGCATTCAGTTGCTAAAATGACAGCGAGGCAGGCCAGGGTAAGAAAAGATCATTCTCACTATCTCAGTGGCTGCCAATCACAGCTGTAAGGTAGGTTCTATAGAACTACCCCACGAACCCCACACAAGTTACTGTGGTGAGACACCTCTCCAGCCGACTTCCCTAACTTGGGTCTTCCACAAAGGCTTCAGAATCTGCTCATTTCATTGCACCAGCCAACAATTAACTTTAAAAAAACATCCTATGCTTTGGGGACAGCATTTTAGATGTTCTTTCTTCTGAACATTGCTATGTAAGGTATGCGGTGTGACCATGGTGTATTCTTCTGGGCAATGATGTCCTCCAGCATGGTGTCTGGGAAGAGGGCCACAGCTGTTTTCTGACACTTGCCACTCTGTTCTCAGTCTGTGGATAAAATTGCTAACCATGAAGCCAGTTCCTTTATTTTTACCTTCTGCCAGCAATCCACCTGGATTCCAAACATACCCTGAACATCAGTTTAAACCATGAACCAAGGTACTCCTGCGCCTCGTGGTGGCTAGCTTGCCACCAACAAGTCAAATTTCTCCCTTGTCTGAACACTAGAATGTCTCTCAGATGGAGACAACACTTAATTCTATTCTCTGAAAAAAGTACGTCTGAAGACAGACCATCTTGGGTGACCATCTCAGCTTATCTTAGCTTCAATGACATTATCCCCCCTCAGTTCCATTGCAACAAGAACAGTATCTGCTTTCACCATCCTGTCAACAAACAAATAAAAACCAGGTAATTTTAAAAAGTTTCACATGAACTGGGATCTAAATGTTCTGCAGGAAGCATTTTTCTTCACCTGTAAACAAATTACTTTCCTGCTTCATGCTGTGGTAGACTTATGAAGAAGGAAAAGAAAATATGTTTTCAAAATGGCACCATCCTTGGTGCCCACTGATTCTGATGGCTCTTTGTTTTCTATTACTAAAGGCCAAGGCAATTTCTGCCCTGTTCAAACATTACGTGATAAGCTTAAATACGTTTTCTGATAGTTCACAACCGAGAACCTTTTCAGTTCTCTACCCCAAAACAAAAACAGTTTTTGTTGCCTTGTGTGAGTGCAGCGCTTGGCTACACTGGCAATGCTGAGTGCAGATCTCCAGCAGCAGCGTGTACCTTTGTCTAACCAAAACGGAAGGGGAGCCCCTGACTCGTGATTTGCCACTTTGTTAATACAGGGCTCTCTTGGGCCCAATCATGACCCACGAAAAAGAAAATTACAATAAACCCATTAGAATTATAGCTAATGGTTGTTCGGGACACAATGAGAGGTCATTTAAGACACGATTTGCATGTATAGTCTCATTTGTTCCCCCCAGATGTTTTATGAATTAAGCAAATGCCATTATTGTCCTCCTGCTTGAGAAGCCCAGTGACTCCCCAACAGAGACAGAAAAACCCCAATCACATTAATGCTAAAATCCTATGCCTCCTTTAATCCTAACGCTGGTTACTTTTCAATAGCTCTTAAGCACAAAGGCCCCTTCCCCTTTCCGTCTCCCTGGAAGGAGGCTACAATCAGAGCCTAGCTACTCAGTAGGATCCAGTGTGTGTTTCATGTGTGCCACCGCTCAGAAGATCTTCACTGATGAGAACAGGGGGGTTTTTGATTGCAGATTGAGGAAGCTCATGCTTTTCAAAGCTGTGCTTCACTGTGGTGCTTGTCAGTTCCAGGAGTCTCTGGGATAGCATGGTCTCTTCCATGCTGCTCCGACCACCAACCAGGTGAGGGGCCTTCTGAGGTTCTTGTCTCTCTTCCTGACTGCCCATTTTCCTATAGTGCCCCATAAGGTAGACTGTAGAGTTCCTTTTTCTAAATGTTAACACTGAGGAATCCATATACATATCACCCAAAGAAGAACAATGACTTTTCTAAAGATTTAAATAAAACGATAATTTTTTTAAGAGAAAGATAATTGCTGATGAAATTATATATGTCAAAGTTCCAAGCCTTTGCAATCAAAGGCTGGAGTGCTTTCTACACCTAGGCAGTGCCTACTGTCATACAATGCAGCATAAGAGATGGTCTGGCCCATCCAGGGTGCCTGTCACACCACTAACAGCAGCAAGTCATCACACGCCCACAGAGCAGCGACACCTGGGCAGCTAACCCCTTAGGGAAAAATGCATGGATGTCTACATAGGGGTTCCTTTTTAGCTCTGCAACTTAAAAATCTTACAAGCAAAAGCTATAGCTGGCTATTTAAAAAAACAAAAACAAAACTGGAAAATACAGGTAAACTAAAAGAAAGCAGACCATTCACAATCCCTTCCCACAGAAATAGCATGTTAGTATATATTTCTTCAGAAATTTTCCTTTTTATTTTTAAAAGGTCACATTGCACCATATACCTCCTGGTTTTTTATAAATCTAATATATTATGAACATTCTTTCCACGTCAATAATGTTTAGTCCATGGAATTATTTTATTAGTACCAATATCTGTCATATACATTTTGTAATCCACAATCCATAGTTTATTTAACCCGATTCTTAACTGTTGAATCCTTAGAAGCTCACACAAACAGTATTTCATAGGTGATCCTTTATAAATCTCCACTTATGTTTTACTTATAGCAATTATTCTGTATTAAAAGGCATTAATGTTCTAAAGGATGGGGGTGTAGTCAAATAGCAGAGCAGTTGTGTACTATCTGCAGGACCTTAAATTCAATTCCCAGCACTGACAAGAGATATATGGTTTCAACCTGTTTAATACATATTGTCAAAATGCTTCCCAGAAAGTTTTAATCAATTTACCTTCCTATAGTTCAGTGTGATGGTTTGCATATACTTGGCCTAGGGAGTGGCACTATTGAAGGTGTGACCTTGTTGGAGTAGGTGTGTCCCTGTGGGTGTGGGCTTTAAGATCCTCATCCTGGCTACCTGGAAGTCAGTATTCTGCTAGCAGCCTTCAGATGAAGATGTAGAACTCTCAGCAACTCCTGCACCATGCCTGCCTGGATGCTGCCATGATCCCACCTTGATGATAACGGACTGAACCTCTGAACCTGTAAGCCAGCCACAGTTAACTGCTGTCTTTTTTAAGACTTGCGACTTGCATTGGTCATGGTGTCTGTTGACAGCAGTGGAAACCCTAACTGAGACATTCAGAATGAGGGTTTCCATTGTTTTATTGGGTTTTAAACATAGTTCTGGGCGGCTTCTTTACCATGATCATACTCATCTCCCCACTGACCCCCACGACTACTGATTCGTCCCTTCCCTTCCCACCTAACTTCATGTCCTTAAGATGTAGTAAGAAATGAGTTTTTTAAAATGCCCATTGAGTCTAAGTTATGCTGCCCAGGTATTCTTGGATTCGTTGCCAGCCATTGGAGCACAGTCAACCTTCCAGAAGCTATACCCTTAAAGAAAACTAACTCTCCCTCTCCAGGCAGTTAACAATTGACAGTAGTTCCTCAGCCAAGGTTAGAAATTCATGCCCAACTCGCCTCTCCACTCTGGCATTTGGTCTGGATTGAACTTCACAGGTCTGCTGTCACAACACTGGGAGTTCACATGTGCAGCTGCCCTGCTGCATCCCTAAGGTCAATTTCCTTGTAACCATCCTCCACTCCTGCTCTTAGACACTTCCCACCCTTCTTCAGTGATCCTGAGCCTTGAGAGAAAGGGATGTTGTAAGGGCCTGTACTTACTTACCAGGCCAAGGTCACCTGGTATGGTTGCTCAAGGAATTAAACCAAGCTCAGGTTGGGGGGGGTCACAGCAAGACTTGGGGTGTGACAGTTTCATTGACTTGCTG
Source organism: Rhynchomys soricoides (assembly GCA_019843965.1). NCBI lineage: Eukaryota > Metazoa > Chordata > Mammalia > Rodentia > Muridae > Rhynchomys > Rhynchomys soricoides. Next base: position 3,273,991 of record JADRCH010000040.1, read on the forward strand.
TACCCTTATCAGAAACAGAATATAGGGGTGATCATCAGGACCAATACAACTGTAGTTGTCAGGATGCAATGACAGTTGCAAGCTACCCAGGGCACACAAGGTTAATGTCTAAGGCCAATTGTCCTGCCAAGTTTCCATGCTTCCTTGTCTTCAGAGAGAGCATACTGAGGAACACAAGGTGGCCTGAACCCTTCACTGCCTGAGGGAGTAGCTCAGTTTCTCGGGAACTGAAAGGCACCCAGTGGCCCAGGAGCCATGGACTCTAACCTGAAAACCCTATGACAAAAGCCTCTCCTCATAGCCTGGTATTTAGGTCAGGCCAACTTCAGGATTCCCCACAGGGTGTGATATAGATGTTCTGTTTACAGCTGAGCATCCCACATCTGGATTCTTTTTAAAAATCAAATCTTGTTTAATCCCAGAGTCAGTATAATGTTCTTCAATAGCCTGAGCCATTTGTTGCTTTTCTCTGTTAACTTCAGTAATGACTAATATAGACTCAGAAGGAAAAAAAAGAACAGAAGAAAACAAAAGGGATGGTGATATGTTCTTCCATTTGCTAAAGAAATAGATGCTGGATCATGGAGACAATCCTCCAGGCACTGCCAACTCCTAATGTCATCATGTACCAGGATCTCAGGAGGGCCAGCCTGACTCCCGTCATTTATCCCAGGACGGTGGGTATCGGTAACTTTCCTCATTGCTGTGATCAAATACCTGAAAAAAAGCAATATCATGAAAGAAGAGTTCAAAGGCACAGGCCACGATCCAGGGAAAGCATGGCAGCAGGATGGAGAGGTGGCTAGCCATGCTGGTCCAAGAACCAGAGACTGACGAATGTTCAGCTCATCTCATCCTCTTCACTAAGTCCAAGACCCAGCCCATGGAGTGGTGCCAAGTTCATTGGGTACAGGTCGTCTCATCTCAGTTAACTCAGTGTAGAGGTTCCTGCACAGACATGGACGGAAGTTTATGTCCCAGGTGATTCTAGGTCCTATCAAGTTGACAACATCAAACATCACAATGGGCTAATATGGATCAACATGAGGTAGGGTCAGAGATTTAAGTCATTCTCAGAACTAACATGGACCAGCAGAAATCTGTTGATGCCATGCCTCATATCTAATACTTAATCAGAACTTCATCTGATAAAGTCTCCCCTTCCACCAGCTGGGAGCCTCTGGAGGACTGTCCCCCAGTGGTGCTGCCAGCCTCACAAACTTTCTACACATCTGACAACTTACGCTATTTCTTTTCTGGTCAACTAAACTTGACTGTTATGGAACTGATCTCAACATTTACATACATTTTTAAGGGATTTCAAGAAAACATAGAGCCTTGCAGCAGCATGCTCAGGGCTACTCCTCCAGACCTCAGGGGAGGAAAAGGTGTCTCCTGCGAGTGGGGTCTAGCAGAGGTAAAAAGAAAAGGAGGAAGAGATGGCTTGGCTGAGAAAGGCAAGAGAAACTCCGGTGCTGTGTCACACTCAGGGACAGCTTTGGGTGAGTATTAAGGAATCACAGAAGGCCTTAAAGAAAGGAAGTGTTGTGAGCTTCTTTATTATGAGAGAGACCACGCTGGCACCTATGTAGTGCCTCAATAACAATAATAGCAGAAGCTGAGATGCAGAAAGACCAGGAGAGAGCGATTCCCATAACCTGAGCATTAAGCTCCTCCCTTTGTAAATTCCAAACTATGCTCTTCTCATTCATTATTTGGTATTTTGTTCAGTGCCTAGCTTTCTCACTAAACAATGATCCCATGAAAAAATAAACCATGCCTGGTTTTCACTGATACATTCCACCATTAATACCTTCTGTAAGCAAGTGAAAACAGATGGAGTCCATACAGGATTGTGTAAGTACGTATGGCATCCTTTTCTTCTGGAAGAGGTTAAAACACTTATCAACAGTGACAGACAGACTTCTATATGCATAGGTTCTGCAGCAGTGGATTCAACCAAGCTTGCATCAAAGACATATGAAAACCGTTGAGTCTACACAAATATATCGTGTTCCTTTTTTATCATTATTCCCTAAACAATAAAGCATAGCAACTATTTACACAGCACCTGTATTGTCTAAAATGTCCTACAGAGATCTAGAGAAGATTTAAGAATACAGAGAGATGTGTGCATGTTGGGAGCTGCCTGAGCACCCACATCCGCCATTACAAGATGGCGCCTACATTCGGCCGAGGACAAGTTGTAAACAGGCTAGTGCGCATGCACCAGGTAATTTTCCACCTCAGAGTCTCAGCCTCTCTCGTGGCGGCATCTGGCCTGGTGTGCGGGAGCCAATGGGGAAGCTCCATGTCCCAGGCAAGCGCTGTGACCCATATAAAGGGCGAGTATTCTATTGTTCTGGGTCTCCACTCGTGGCAAGCTTATGCTCTCCCTCTTAAGAGGCATTAAAGCTTTTACTGCAGAAGGATCCTATGTGTGCCGCGTCGTTCTTGCTGGCGAGACCGTAGCGCGGGACATGTGCAGATTATGCGCAATCACTGCCCCATGCCTTTTCACATAAGGGACTTGAGTACCTGTTGACTTGGACATTCTTGAAGGTCCTGGGACCGATCTCCCCATGGACACCAAGAAACAAATTGAGGTAGACAAAGATAGGAAGATAAAAACATCTACTTTGATGGTTTGAAGTTTAATTCCTGGAGTTTATGTTATGAAACCACCCTTCTTCTATGTTATTAGTTCTGCTCTGTGTTTTTAAAGGACCACTCTTTTTACAGATGGCGTACTGAGATGCTCAACGAGATTAAGAGTCTCACCAGAATCATACAGCCAGGAAAGAACAGACTTGGAGCTGGACCTAGCCAAACTGAGCATGACTTTCTGTCAGTCCTTAGATGGTGTAACCTTTTTGTCTAAGCTCCGCCTCACAGTTACCTGGCAACAGCCAGGTGTGCCGACTCACTTTAAAAGGAGCTGCTTGCCCCCTCCTTCTCTCTTGCTCTTGCCTTCTTGCTCCTGCTCTGTCCTCTCTCCCTTTACCCCTTCCCTCCCCTTAACCCCTCTGTCCCCTCCCCCTCTCTCTCCTTTCCCCTTCCCCCTCTCTCCATGTGCTCATTCCCCCTCTACTCCTCTACTCTCTTCTTTCTCTCTCTCTCTCTCTCTCTCTCTCTCTCTCTCTTCCTTTCTCTGTCTCTACTACTCTCTCAGCTCCCCTCCCCATGCCCTGAATCAACTCTACACCCTCAGGGAGAAGGGATGCCTCAGCATGGGCCCGCTGGGGCACCCCCTTCCCTGATACCTGGTCCACATCCACCAAACGTATTCTCTATCTTTATCTTTTTATAAAGCACAACAGATGGGACAGGGCAAATAGACAAAGCTCTGTGGATACCAGAGCTAGGATACCAGGCCTGTTCCTAAACTGAGGATAAACATCCATACATTTGAGAAAAGGCAGGACATTTCAACTCCCAGTGTGAGCAGAATCTAGTGTCAAAAATTCCTTAGCATCTTGGAAGAAAGTAAGTAAATGAACTTAACTGAGATATACACAACATGGAGAGAAAGGAAAAAGTTAGGAAGTACCACCCAGGCCTTGTGGCACACACATGTAATCCCTGAATTTGGGAGCTGCTGGGGCAGAGGAATTTCAAGTCTGAAGCCAGTCTGGGCTACATAACAAGGTCCTGTTGCTGCTGCTGCTATAGTTTTAAAAACTACCTAGAAAAGCCAATAGAAAAATATTGCATAAGGCTTGAGCTTTCAAAGAGACCCTTGGAAAAACCAACTTCTTGCTTAGACCCCTTTATGACCTTAAATGAACACTCAGATCTATTCCCCCCATCTCATCAAGAGAGTCGTCTTGTTAATTATCATGAGTTAACTGAAAAATAAATCTTGACCCAGAACAAAAGCACATCTTTTATGGTAGAAAATTTTTTTCTTCACTTCAAATCTGTGGGAAGACTTTTATATAAACTGCTTTTCTCCACTGGGTTATGGATCTCACATTTTCTGAGTCCTCCACTACTTGGAGAAATGTATGTCTTCACGGTGTTTGGTCTTCTTGGAGTCTAGCTGTCACTAATTCCTCCCCACCCAGGGGTTATAATTTGTTGCCTACCTCAAGGCAAAGATCTGAAGCTTGATTCTGGCTCCCTAGATCTCAGCAAATGAGAGTTGCTGATGAGCTGGAGAACCAGTTCCTCCTCTCACTGTTCTTTAAATTTAGACATTCATCAGGCTTACATGGAAGAAGACAGAAACTAAAAATAGAGTCCAGTTGGATGAGGTCTGAATACGGAACCCAGAGTAGACAGCAATGCCCCAACCCAGCCAGGAGGACTCTGACATTCAAGTTCCCCCCTGTGCAGCATACAAGACACTCCTAAACTCTCACTGCAAGCCAAGAAAACAAGGGAAACTCGCTGTCTTCTCAATGGCACTGATTGAAACCAGATAGGGCTAGTCTTTCTCTAGAGCCAGTGAGAGTCCCTTGTCCTTAGAAAGAGATGTGTTTTTCTTGGACTTGGAAAATGTCGCTCACAATCTGCTGTTGCATTTTGACTACATGACCGGGTGCACATGTGCGCACACACACCATATGTATACGCATGCACGCACGCTCGCACGCACGCACGCACCCTTTCTTTCTCACGTTCTGTCTCCATCAAGCTGCCTGCTGTATCCTATTCCCTTTTGCAACCATATGACCTCCAGCGACAAACAAGGGTCATTTCCTCAGTAAGTCAGGCTTTGATGATGCTGGGCCATTTAGGTTGGAGCTGTGATCTGACTTTGTCAAAAGCCATATGGTTCTGAGAAAAAAAGCTAAGAGTGGGAGCAGACCCACCAAGATCACAAGATCTGTGACTAAGCGAAGCTGACCGTGTAGAGGAGAGAAGAGATGAAGGCGACACTGGCTTTCTTTCTTTTTTTTTTTTTTGGCAAAACACCAGTTGAACACAGAAATGCCCAGAGGCAAAAGCAACTTGACTTACAATAAATTAATACAACTGCCCATTGGTTCTGTCTCTGTTGTCAACACAGTAGACCGAGCACAGCTCCACTTGCAGAAAATCAGCACAAGCAAGCCTCTGGATTTTACACTTAGGCATGTGCCCAGTCTCCTGGAACCAGACAGTATGAATTACTGGAGTCTCATTATCATTGGTGTGTTAAACTGGGAACATAAGTCACCCATCAGCTGTCCCTTGCTTCATTAGAGAATTGTATGTATCCTACCCAAGAATGGGTTAGCTGGTATAATATTAAGATTATAACACAAAGGATGATGTCATCTTCCTGGGACTAAACTAGAGAGTGTCCATACTTTCTCCTTTGATGTTGCCCTATGCATGAAAACACGAAATGTTCTTCTCTGTATATTAATATCCACAAAATTTACTTTCTTGATCTAGCCACCATACACCGCGGCAGGAGATTAGGGGCTGGAGAAGGAAGCATCAAGATTAGCGTAAGAGAAACCATCTGGCAGAGAAGGACTAGACAGCCATTCCTCACCTGGGCTTCATGTAACGAGCGAGCATTACATGAGAAAAGACTTTGGACCTACAAATGGGAAGATCAGTGTTACCTGAAAGACCTGTGCAGGGACATGCCCTAGAGAGACAGAGCTTTGGGAGCTTTTGCCATGAGCTCAATAGTCCGCTTCTGAGTGCTTTCCCTGTCTTAGTAACTATCTTTGTTTCTAGTTCTAACTATACTTCTCTGGCACAATCCATTGTCTTAGGATACAGGATCCCAGATTTGGGTGGCCTCAGATCCAGCGCATGGCACTGAGCATGTTTGTTTTTTGCTTTTGGAGGGTGGGTTTTTTTGTTTTTGTTTGTTTGTTTGTTTGTTTGTTTTTGAGGAGGTATTTGTTTGCTTGTTTGTTCTTTCTTTCTCCATCTCTTTATCTCCTTTTCAGATACTCTCTGAAGCTTGAGCAGCTTCTTGGACACCCTGGGATGTCTCACTATTTGTCTGCCCTTCATGCTTATTTTAAAAGGTGTGGTTCTCTCTCTATCGCCCTCCCCAGGCAGCGGCTGGGATACAGTTGCCATACATTTGTGAACTTTCACTATATTTGTTGCTGAGTCATGCATTATAATTTCAAAATATTCTATGTTTAGCTTTAAAAATTCTCTTTGGGAGTATGAAAGACAATAAAATGAAGAAAACTACTAAAGTTAATAAAAAGTAAGATGATTACAATCATCTCAAGTTAAAACTATTAGTACTGCAAGTCTTTTATACTAGCCCCTCACACATGCTAAGCAAGTGCCCTACCACTGAGTGACATTCCTAGCCTTCCTAGCCGGCACTCTAATACTGATGAACAGAAAATAAGCCACCCACCCAATAGTAATGACTTAGAACTGGACATTTGTATTCTGTATAAGTGTATTGCATCCTCCAGCATGTAGACTGCAGAAGAAGAGAAGAGAAGGGCTAGAGAGGTGGTTCGCTGGTTAAGAAGAGCCTACAGAAGGCCCAAGTTCAGTTCCCAGCACCACACTGAGTGGCTCTCAACCTTCAGTAACTCTAACTCCAGAGGATCTTACAAGTCAGGCCTCATGGACACCTGCACTCATGTGGACAAATGTTCTCACACGCACACACTCATAACTGAAAGTAATTTAAAAATTCAGGTTTTTGTCTGTTTTAAGGGAAAGCAAGAACACAAAATAGGTCTCCTAGTTTGGTAAGGGCAGAGAGTAAGGAAGTAATTTAGAGTTAATGAACTAATGTAAGACCCAATCCAACAATGAAAAATATCCTAACTCTGGGGAGTGGGAGAGAGCAAGAAATAAGTTCCCAAACTGCCAGAGGGAAGCAGGAACTTCAAAGTCAGCAGGGGAAATGAATAGGGTGTGAAAGTTGAGATGAGCTGGGTCCTGCTTCCCCCTAGATTCCCCAAGAGATCTGGATAGCATCCACAGTCAACAGCAGATGGGAACTTCGAAGAGGGGGGCTGGGCAGGGCTGACAACTGAAACAGAGTAATAAAGAAGGAAAGGAGCAAAGAAGAGTGAGGTGGTCCAGCAAGAGAAGCGAAGCAGAATGTGCTAGACATTTGTCAATTTTATCTTCCTTGTGGGCCTCACAGAAGATAAGAGAGGTCAGGCTCTGTCAGTGAGGGAGGGGATCATGCAGAGGAAGATTTGTGCTGGGATTCTCCCCACGCTTGCCAGAGAGATAGTGAGGCAGAAAGCTTGTGGAGTGATTGGGGTGGGCTCAGAACTATCTTCATAATCATTTAGATTCTAGGAGACAGAACCACTTCTATTCCAGGGGAAGTGTGTAGGCACACAAAAATAATTTTGTGTCAATTCTGTTTGGCAGGTCAAGGTTGGATATTACATTCTTCAAATGTGAACATTTAAAAAGCTCAGGCATTGTGATGTTGTGAGGAAAGTACCAACAAGTTTGCAATATATACCCAGAGAGTAAAGGGGGAGGAAGGGTTAGAGCAAGAGGGGATGAGCTGAATTCCTCGTGGAGCAGTTCCCCTTTAGAGATGGGAAATGTATAGAAGAATATCAAAATTATATGACAGGAGAATGGTTGAAAGGTGGATGGGTGGGTGGATGATGGAGATGGATGGATGATGGAGGGATGGATAGAGGGAGGGAAGGAGGAATGGAGGGATGGATGATGGAGGAATGGATGGATGAGTGGATGGAGGGATGGGTGATGGAGGGATGGGTGATGGAGGGATGGAGGGATGATGGAGGGATGGATGATGGAGGGATGGATGGATGGGTGATGGAGGGATGGATGGATGGGTGATGGAGGGATGGGTGATGGAGGGATGGATGGATGGATGGGTGATGGAGGGATGGATGATGGATGGATGGATGATGGAGGGATGGATAGATGGGTGATGGAGGGATGGAGGGATGATGGAGGAATGGATGGAGGGAGGGAGGGGTAGAAGGAGGAAGGAAGGAATTCATGGAAGGAGGGGTGGAGGGATAGATGATAGATCCACTGATATAGACAAGGAGATTAGCTGAAAGATAAAGACAGGTTGGCAAGATGGCTCAGCAGGTAAAGGCACTTGTGCCTAAGCCTAACACCTGAGTCTGATTGTGGGAGCCCCTGTGGTAGAAATATAAAACTGGCTTCTACATGTATGCCATGGCATGCACAGGCACTCATGTGCACACATGCACAAACATTCACTGAATGAATGAATGAATGAATGAATGAATGAATGAAATGTTTAAAGACAAGGACCATGTACACAAAACTTGTTTCCCTGTTGTAAAAGACTGATGAAAGACACTCATATAATCTCTTTAAAATAGAATTTTATATAACCTTTGTAACAACAAAACTCAAACATATTTATGTAAGCAATCCAACTCATATCAAAACAAGAAGAGGCCAACACAGCTGGGCCAGTTAACACGGATGAACCAGTGAGCCAGTAACATCTGCCAAACAAATGTGGAGATGATTCCAGAGGCTGCAAATTGAGATGGCCGGGGGGAAGCACATGAGAAAGAGAGGAAGAGGAAGAGGGTTTTAGGAGGGAGAGTGAAGACAAAGGCGTCTGCAGGTGAAATAATAAGAGACTACCAAATACTAGCAAGAGATACACAGCCCAGGAAGACCAAGCCAGCCTATGGCCTGGGAAGGGGCTGGCCGCCAGCCGCATTGTTCAACCTTGCATGTGCTCATGAGAGACGTACTCTTTCAGCTCCAGCTCCAGCTTGTCTTGCAGGCTAAAAAGCTGAATGTTGCCAACTACGGGGCAGGATCCAAGGCTTAGGCTCACAAAGACAGAGAAAGCAGGACATCACTTTGTATACACAGACATGCTTTCTTCCTGCAGGCGGTCTTTGAAAGTAAGCAAATAACAGTTGGAAGATCTCTCAGTGAAGATGGTGTTGCCATAAAAAGAAGACACAGAGAAACAGAATTAAAATCCTAGACTGAGGGGCATAAGCCTTTGGCATTTGCTAGCTGTGTGACCTTGAGCAAGCAGTTTAATCTCTGTGTCTCATTTATTAAATGAGACATTTTGATATCTACTGCTACATAAGAAATCACACCAAAATTAGGCAGTTTAAGACAACTGTCATTTATTTTGTTCATGTATCTGCCATCATGTATATCCGTGGTGTTTGCTGAAGTGTTCAAATATGGACCAGAGGACCTATATACATGATGTTCTGAGGGGACTGGGTCAGCGCTAAGGACTCGGGATTCATCTCCTGGCCATGGGTTTGTCTAGGTTTCCAAGTGTTCTTTAAGCCACAATGGCTGGATTCTAAGAGCAAGTATCCCCGGAAACAGAATGTAAAAGCTGCCAACTTCTTGTGCTTGCACCAGAGGTTGACACATGCTCTATTCTACCAGCCAAACAACTACAGGGCACAGATTCCAGCCACCCAAAGCTCTCAATACCTCTGCTACACTGGTGGTTCAAAGCAACGAGTACATGAAAGTGTATTCTTCTTTGAATGTTTGTGATATGTGTTTGTTGTGTTGTTTGAGACTATTAAACACTGCTTTAGGGAACAAGCAAACAGAAGATACACGACATTTCCAAGATATAGCAGCATGTAACCCTATGGACCATACTAACACAAATGCACATGTATGTGATAAATATATTCAGACACACTGAACATGCTGTTCTTATATTTTCTAAATTAAACGGAGAAAGTAAACTGGGAATGGCAATTCACACTTGCCATTGTGATCCTTGGGAAGATGAGGTAGGAGGACCGTGAGTTCAAGGACAACCTTAGCACATAACAAGACTGTGTGTGAAAAGAAATAAAAACTTAAAAGACTGTATTTAAAAAGGAAAGACAATAGCAAAAGAACAGAATTCTTCTAAAAGACAATAGATAGAAAGATCAACTAGCACTAATATGATAAACTAAAACATAAGACCGTCACTATTCATGAGGGCTAACTTAACTGTTCACTATTGACACCCATCTCAGTCCCTTCTGTCATCTGCCCATAGCTGTTCAGGGGACTAACTGGAATGCTGCAGTTGTCTCTTTCCAATAGAGCAAATGTTTGTCATCGAGCCCAGACACCTTCTGTCTGATTGGACCCCCTTACTTCAACCTCAGCTCCAGTTTTTGTAAGCACATGATTCATAGGGAAGGCTAATGCGGTAGACAGCCCCATGACCATCAATGGTCTGGGCGCCTGAACATCATACAGATAACTTACCTCACCCAATCCTTTCTCCTTCGGTTGTCAGTTGAATTATGTCCCTCCTCTAGAAATGATGACATTCTAATTCCAAGAACTCTGTGGAACCCCAAGGACCTGTGAATATGACCTTCCTTCAGAAATAGGGTCTTGGTTGATGTAATCAAGTTAAGATGATAGCATATTAGATTGCTGAAGCATTAAATCTAATCACTAGTGTCCTTCCAAGAAGAGACACTGAAATTCACACAAAGAACACCAAAGGGAGTGGAAGCAGAGACAGGGGTGCTGCAGCTACATGCTGAAAACCTCTAAAGATTGCTGGCCAGTACCAGAAGTTAGAAAGAAACAAAAAAGGACTCTTGCCTAGGGCCTTCAGTAGGGGGCCAGCACTTTAATTGCACACTCTCAACCTCCCAAACTGTGAAAGAATAATCATCTATTCTTCTATGCAACAAGTCCTGACAGACAGAACATAAGGTGGAAATAATGTGAAATATCAAATAAATAAATGAATAAATAAATTAATAGCAGAGAGGACAAACCAAAAGAAGCATAAATGGAGAAGGCCAAAGAATTAAATCCAAATTACCAAATATAAATCTGGAAGGTCACAGAAACTAATAAGGATATCAATGATGGCAGCAGCTTCCATCTACGAGCACACGCTGCATCCCAGCATTGCACTGTGTGATTTTCCAACCGCAGGGTGGGTTTTCTTAGCACCAAGATGAGCAAACCATCTGGGAGACATTTCGTAATTTATTAGGGGTAGCATAGAATAGTGAACAACACAGCTAGACTCCAACCAGACCTGTTTTGCTCAAAACCCTTCATCTTTCCCAGGGTATCACTCGGCCTTCTGATAACGGAAATGTGCCAGGAGAGGAGAGAGACAAAGCAAATGGATATTTTTTAGGAAAGTACATGAATAAGAAATTACAAGAAAAACAAAAACCTAGAAAAAGAGTTCTATCAGAGAAGACAATGATGGTCACCTCCTCCTCCTCCTCCTCCTCCTCCTCCTCCTCCTCCTCCTCCTCCTCCTCCTCCCCTCTCTCTCTCTCTCTCTCTCCCGGTCCTCCTTCTCCTCCTTCTTCCCTTTCTTGTCTCTTCACTTTAAACACACTGTGTGGATGTTCAGTAGATAAGCGAGGCATGTGTGGGGAGACACACTGTCTCTGGATGAACTGGGAAGCAGAAGGACAAACCCTTCCCATCTTCCTTTATGGTGCTACAAGCAGCAGTGGTGAGAACCGGCTTCAGAGGAGTCCTGGGGGGGAAATGGCGGGGTGAGAAATAAATCAAAGTGAGTCCCAAGTTTAAACATTTAATATCCCTCACTCAATAAGAACAGATAGCTGAAAAGTTACTTACTAACAGTCTCTGTGAAGGGCACTGAGCCAAGAAGACTTAAGAGCTGTAAAAGGAATAAAGCTACTTTGTTAGTAAAAAAGAAATAACTGATACTGACTTATCAAAATGAAGGATGCTTTGCTGAGGTCTATGGCAGATAACCGAATTTTTTCCCATTAAGAAGAAATACATAAATAAGAAGAACGACGGAGCTGATGAAAGCCCTCCTGGCTTTGGAAGGCTATGAATAAGGTGACATGTTTCAAAACCGATACAAAGAAGACTCAAAGGATGGAAGGAAGCCAAATCTGGATTTTAAGAAAAAAAAATTCTCCCAGCTGTGGTAATATAAAATGCTGAGAGAACTGGGGAGAAGAGGACTGGAGCCAACACACAACAGTGGGAAATGTTGGAGGCAATGTCAGGTGACAAGAGAAGAAAGGCGGATCCTAGAAGGACAGACTTTCTCCCTGTGACTACTTAGTGTTCAGAACCAGAGAATGCAGTGAGAGTTTAGGGGAGACAAGGAAGACCAGAGGGCAGGGGCCGAGTGTAAACGTGAGCTGGAGCGCTGGATCAGCAGGTAAGAACACATGTTGCTCTCCTAGAGGACCTGAGTTCAGATCCTACCATCCTTACCTAACACTTATCTGTAACTACATCGCCAGGGGACCGGGCTTGCTTCTGCCCTCTATGGGCACCAACCCCACCCATAACACACACACACACACACACATACACACACACACACACACAAACACACACACAAATATAAAGTAATAAATTCTTAAATGTTAGATATGTCTTCACCCCAGTTCCAAGTGTTGGGCTTTCTTAGAGTTCAGTTTTCCTTACGTTTCTCCCCTCCCGTGTGTCTGCACCTCCTTCTCTCCTTCCTGCCCTCCCGCCATGCCTCCCTCCCTCCCTCTCTCCCTCCCTTCCCCCCTTCCCCTTTCTTTCCCTCTTCTTCTTTTCCTTTCTACGGTTTACACAATTTTCTTAACCTCCCTATGCCTCAGTTTCTTTTCAGGTGTAAAAGTAAAAGAAAGGAAAGACTCTTACGTGGCCTCACCTTCTCCCCACTGATGTTCTTGCAGAGCAAATCAGTTGAGTACGGTAAGTTTTCATTTGAGCCCTAGCTCATGAGGAAGGATCTAAATGTTCATTATCATGATTGATTGTGTATAATAACCTTGGAAGATATAGGCCAGAGATCCCTGAAAGAGAAACTGCCAACAGTATATAGGATGTGTCTGAAGAATGTCTCAAAGGTGGGGTGTAGGGGAGAAATGCCAAGAAATAAGTGGGCTGGTGCTAAGAAATAAAAGAAAGAACAAGCTCTTAAACAACCTATTGAATAACTTCAACTCAAAAAATAATATGGCTTGCCTAAGAGATAAAAGGGAAGGTCTCTGGGGCGGGACAGACTCCTCTTTGGGGTCCCAGCGAAGACAATGCAGCCTATCTAGGACCCAACCTTCAGTGGCACAGTAGAGAGGGCCATAATGAGGCCCTCAATAAAATAATGAAGCCTAATGACAGCTGATTGAAGACAGGAAACACAGTGACAATCTGAGGTCACATCCTAAACACACATCGATAAAGGGCAGTTCAATTACAATATATCTATCCTAGAGCCCTGCTAAAAAGGATATAATCATTGTACACGCGCCGACAGAGGGAAGCCTTCACATGGTGTTTAATGACAAAGAGCAGAACACCAGACATACTAAATTACTCTACTTTACAAAAACGTCTTACATGACTATATGTACATAGCAGAACCAGATACAAGAGTCTAGAAGATGAAGCCCGGGCACTGAATGGCTTTCTTTCTTTGATTACTTACCTGATGGAAGGAAAATTTTGCTTTTCTTTTTTTAAATTGTGTTGGGAATTCAAGGACACTGTTCAAGTAAGCAGAGAGCATACTTGGCATACACAAGGCCCTGGATTAAATGTCACTACAAGTAAGAAAGAAAGAAAGAAAGAAAGAAAGAAAGAAAGAAAGGAAGAAAGAAAGAAAGAAAGAAAGAAAGACAGACAAGAGTAGCAATTTAAAAAAACAAAAACAAAAACAAAAAGCTTGCAGGTCTACCCCTTAAGTAAGTAGCCTTGAACAAATACTTGCTTCTCTATGCCTCAGTTTACCCGTCTTTAAATGACTAATAATCTGACATGTCTGTGAGGAGGCCACATGTAATTAGAGCAGTGCAGATACATGATACTGGGAACCTGGTTTGCTATCTAAAACTCTCCAGGTCTATGTTACCAAACCTCTGTGATGATGCTCACTAGGCTTTTTGGCACAAGCAGGAGTCATTTCTGATAATTTAAAAACCCAAATGGAGAAAACCAGAATTCATTATTTGTCAAAATGAACAGAACTTTCCTGGAATTCTTTCATGTAAGTTTCTCTGGGACAAACTCAGAACTATTTTGTAAGATTTTCCTCAAAGCTCAGTAGGCAGCTTAGCTGTCATTCTATTCAGTCTCTGGGCTTCGCACTATTGAACCTTCTGATCCCAGATCAATGTATGCCTTTAGGTTTCCTCTTGCATTCTCAACCCAATCCTATTATTTTTAAAGTATTGCACTTGCTTCTTTCTTGCTAACTTAGGTCTGAATGGTTTTTTTTTAATATTATAAATGGAGTGTTTCTCTCATTACATTTTAAACCTGATCTTCTTTGCATACAAGGGAGCTATGAGGATGAATCCCACCAGATATTAAAATGTTACCCATGAAGCTAAAAGAATTAGAAGTACTTTGTTAAAGAAAAAAATGAGATTAAGCATAGACTAGAGAATATAAAAATAACCCTAACACATATGGGGATTCAGTGTATTACAATCAGAAGGGGAATGAATTAATCTGTAAATTACAATGTAAAAACTAGTTATCAGTTTAGATAAATATAGATTCCCATCCTCTGGTTTTCCAGTGAGTTAATCTAGATTAATTATAGACTTTAATAAAACTATTAAGTCAGATTAATCAGTGACTTAAAAGATAAAGCAAAGCTATTATAGGAATAGATGAAATTTAAAATTCATTAATTTTAAATCGTGGTAAAAAGAAATGGTTTCTAGGCAATACATATAAAATTTAGACTCTATAAAGAAAAGTTAAATATTTATGTAATTAAATCATCTGTTTGGGAAAAATCTGTCATAAAGCCAAATGATAATAAACTGGGTGCATCTTAGTAGCACACATAAAAATGTCAGTTTTCTTTAATTTACAAAGAATTTATCCTAATAAATTAGAGGAAATTTTTGACCACTGATTGAGAACTGAACTGAAGACTATCAGCTCATTAACACAGTTTGTACAGATGAAGTTTGAACAGCCAGAACATATGAGGGTAAAAGCAAGAAGATCACAATTCCTGCTGGCTGCAGAGAACCCAGAGGACAGGAAAGTCTGCCTCCTCTGTCCTCAGAGTACAATGGGTCAGGACACCTGTCCATCAACTGTGACCTTTCTGTGTTTCTTTTCTTAGGTGGTGATTGGAGCTGCTTTCCTCTCATTCTGATATAACACGATATACTCTCTTACTTGTGTTCAAAGTGAAAAATGGAAAATTTCCCCCAACTCTACACTCAGGAATTGCTTCTCTGATGCTTTTGAGTTTTAGCTTTAAGAAAAAAGAATCCGGGGCTGGAGAGATGGATCAGTGGTTAAGAGCACTGACTGCTCTTCCAGAGGTCCTGAGGTCAATTCCCAGCAACCACATGGTGGCTCACAACCATCTGTAATGGGATCTAATGCCCTTTTCTGGTGTGTGTAAGGACAGGGCAACCACATATATAAAATACATGAATAAATTTTTAAAAAGAAAAAAGGGATCGGCTTGCTGCTCAAGCCTACTTGGATTTCTGCCTCCCATGCTCTTCTGTTGACAAATGCTGCATCTCATGTTAGGAAGGTCACCCTGCCAGTTTCATAAAGATCATGGTCAAAGTGCAGCTAATTGTCCTGAAACATCTTCCTCAAAAGCCACTTTCTCCGTCCTGGCACGTCTCCTTTGGTTAAGTATACATTCTTTACCTATACATTCTTTACCTCTGGTTTTGCCATAGACGGGATTTCTTGGCTCTTTTCTAGATAGTTGGCCTTCATGAAACATTGTCATGAAGCCATAGGCACCTCTGTCCTAATGGCCTTTTTATGTGGGGTTCAGTTTTATACTTAAAACTTTTCTCTCAAACTCCTCTTCTCACACACACACACACACACACACACACACACACACACCACAGTAATCAAATAACAAAACATGTCAGTCCTGGTTTGCTTTTCTGTTACTGTGACAAAAACCAGTTTGGGAAAAAAAGGTTTTGCTTTAGCTTACAGATTACAGTCTGTCATTGAAGGAAACCAAAGTGGGAGCTAAAGGCAGAACCTAACGTCATGATTGGAAGCATAGACCACAGTGGAGCATGCTTACTAGCTCATGTCTCCCTGACTTGCTCAGCCACCTTTGTTACCCCAGGCCTATCTGTCCAGGGAAGGCACAAGTCTATAATAGTTGGGACCTCCTACTTCAACTAGCAACTAATAAAATACTCACATACGTGTCCATAGGCCAATCTGATGAAGGCAATTCCCCAACTGAAATGTCCTCTTCCCTAGTACATGTAGGTGTCTGTCAAATTGTCATAAACTGTGATACCTTTCTACAAGGATCCATCCATCCCCATGATGAAAGTAATTCACTGGGCAATACAATGAAATTTGATAGAGATAACTTAAGAATTATCAATATACATGGCCTAACCACTTAGTTATTACTATAATTACATATAAGTTAGGCTATCCATAAAATATACACACTGATGCTTCGAAAATTACAATAGGGTTACTTCCGAATAAACCCACCATAAGTTGAAAATGAGAGAAAAAACACACCAGATTCAACCTACTGAACCTTGTCACATCTCGGCAACATGGCGCACTGCAGAGCTCCAAGCATTTCCGTGTGATCATAGCTGACTGGGAGCTGTGACTGCTGCTGTCTAGCATCCTAGGAGAACAGTGCACTGTGCATGTCACTTTTGAAATCTTTATAGAGTTAGGAAAATCCTTATGTTAAATTAACACTATATGGGACATCTATAAAATTTACATGCCAGATAGTATATATTGTCTCTGTCTTATACTGTGTGTGTACATGTGTGTACTTGTATGTAGTAAGAATCAATATGAACCCATGTTTAATCTATGGTGGTCTCTTAGGTACCTATTGCCTCCCAGTTAAAACAGTCCTTCTGGAAATAGGAGAGAGGCCAATATGATTTAGGAAATAAATGAAACTCAGAAAGCTCCTGAAAATTACAAGATTTACAAAGCCTCTCTCCATATGAAGCCAGTAAGAATGCTCTCCACCCAGACCTGATGCCTTTAGGCTGTGTAAAGAACTCGGGATGCCCAGAGTTCATGGATCATCATCTATACCAGGTGGGCCTCTCAGTGATGCAGTTGCTTCGGAGTCACCCGTGCTCCTGCTACCCCATAAACTCACAGGTTCACTGAGCTAGACTTGAATGGAGTCATTCCTTTGGTCTGCTGTCCAGCACTTACCTAGGATGAACAGACATTGACTCACGTCTCCCCAGAAAAAGCCTCATAAAAACCACTGATTACTTTATATGTATTGTTTTATTTAATTCTCACAATCACTGATTAAATTAACACTATTATACATCCCATCTGTGGCAGATTAAACCAGGCCACAAAGTCTTTGGCATTCCATCCGAGAGAGGGTGAGAGAGAGGTCATCCCCACCCTGACTCTCTGCAGGCTCTAGGATTGCTTTGGAGACTAGCTTCGTAGGGAAGTGATGCAGTGCAGGTTGCCAGGCCCAAGCCTTAAGAGCATCCTCCTCTGCTACCCTCACTTTTGGACCCAGAGCCTCAACAGTGGTTCTCAACCCCTTTGGGGATGAAATGGCCCGTTCACAGTGGTTACTTAAGACCATTGGAAAACACAGATATTTACATTACAATTCATAACAGTATCAAAATTACAGTTATAAAGTTGCAACAAAATAATTTTATGATTGGGGGTCAGCACAATGTGAGGAACTGTATTAAAGGGTTGCAGCATTCGGAAGGTTGAGAACCATTGCTCTACTGTAAGACACCCTGCTAATGAAACCACCTAGAAAGGTGTTCAGCCTAGCTTCTAGTCAACTCTCATCAAAGTTCCAGATGATGACTGTCTTAGTCAGGGTTTCTATTCCTGTACAAAACATCATGACCAAGAAGCAAGTTGGGGAGGAAAGGGTTTATTCAGCTCACATTTCTACACTGCTATCCATCACTAAAGGAAGTCAGGACTGAAACTCAAGCAGGTCAGGAAGCAGGAGCTGATGCAGAGGCCATGGAGGGATGTTACTTACTGGCTTGCTTCCCCTGGCTTGCTCAGCTTGCTCTCTTATAGAACCCAAGACTACCAGCCCAGGGATGGCACCACTCACAAGGGGCCCTCCCATCCTTGATCCCTAATTGAGAATACGCCTTACAGCTGGATCTCATGGAGGCATTTACTCAGCTGACGCTCCTTTCTTTGTGATTAACTCCAGCTTGTGTCAAGTTGACACACAAAACCAGCCAGTACAATGAGGGAATTCTTCCTGGATCCTTTAGAACTAATAGCTGCTAGCCAAGTGCCACCAAGTGTGAGGAGTACCAGCATGTGTCTGCCCAAATGCCTGACATACAAAATCATGCAGTTTAGTACAGTGGGCATTGTGGTATTCCATTCAGTGTTTAAGTAATTGTTACACTGGAATTCTCATCTCCCAGATGTAAATCACAATGAATAAAGTAACTCTTTCTGGATCACACTCTTAATTAGCAGCAAGGCTGATATTCCAATGGAGGCAGCGGGACTCAGAAGCCTATAATCTTACTACTCCATTGAATTCTTTTAAAATGATAATGAACTTTTAGAGATAGGGCAGAGATAACATCTTGATTCTCCTTAGCAGCTACTCTAATTCCTAACTAATGAAGAGTCTGTGCCCAAGGCCTCTGTCCCCCTCTCCCTCCCCCTTCTATTCAGTTACCTAGTCATGCATATTTTTACATCCTTCTGAATTTAAAAATGTGATAAGTTCCTTCAACAAATTTGCTTGCATTTAGGGCAGTGGGGGAGAAATCCCTGTTTCTACTCTGTCCTTAGTGTTGATCATATCAGCTAATGCTGGGTAATACCAAAAGGGCAGACTAATTCTGGTTTCAGGAAGTTGATTTCTATGGCATTAAATTCAGCTTAGCAATTATCAAGGAAGCAGAGGCCCTGAGGGCTTGGAAGTTTCTATGATAAGCTATCATCCCATCTATTCTGTATTAGAATGAATTATTCCCTAGAAAGGGAAAAGGGGTGGACAAAGAGGAGACTGGATGACCTTCTTTTCAGACAAATAGATCTATACCTATAACCTTTCTGGAGCCAAAAAGGTCAGGGGTCAAGGACCCAGAGGAACAGATCAAATCAAGGGATATAGACTAATTAAAGACTACAGCAATGTGCATGCTGTATAGACACTATTGTTTCCAAAACATAATAAACAGCATTATATGTGACATCAAAGGAAGCCAGATCTCTGTGCGTTATTTTGTTGCTGAAGGAAGTTTTCCAAACAAAAGAATAACAGCCACATGGCCCAGCCTAATTTTCTGAGGGTTGCTTCTAAAACATTTATCTCTACCTCTAAAAGACTCATCATATTAAAGAAAATGATTCAAATGACAGACAGCAACATAAAGTTCATGAGCAAAACATTCCTAAAAATGGTCATGTAATTAATTCTTAAATTTTGTGAAATCTCTGCATAAAACACAGAATTCTGAGACTTTAGAGATTAACCAGTCAAATGACTCTTAAATAGTAATGCTCAAATTCTTTTCCACTAAAAATAGAAACATACATCGATTGTGAGGTCCTGGGTTCAATCTCAAACAACAGGTGAAGGATTAATCCTCTAAAAGTCTTGGGTGAACATTCTGGAAAGGAGAGTTGACTTCACTGGCAACATCTATAGGCTGTTGATGTCTTAGTTACTGTCCTTGGGGTAAAGAAACATCTTGACCAAGATAACTCTTATAAGGGAAAGCATTTAATTGGGGGCTTGCTTAAAATTTTAGAGGATTAGTCCATGATCATCAAGGTGGGATGCAGACAGGAATGGCGCTAGATCAATAGCTGAGAGCTTTATATCGAGGGAGAGAGAGAGAGAGAGAGAGAGGCAGACAGAGAGAGACAGAGAGACAGAGACAGAGACAGAGAAAGGAAGAAGAAGAGGAGGAGGAAGAGGAGAGGAGAGAGAGGAGAGAAGAGAAGAGAGGAGAGGAGAGAGGAGAGAACAGCAAAGAGAGACTGAGGCAGAGAAAGCTTTTGAAACCCCAAAGCCCACCCTTACCCCAGATAACACACCTCCTCCAACAAGGCCACACCTACTAATCCTTCCTAAGCAGTTCTGCAACTGGGACTAAGCATTCAAATATATGAGCCTGTAGGGGCCAGTCTCATTCAACTACAGTTAGGTTCGGGACACTTGTGATAAGAGGTCTAACATCCCTCTCTGAGTAGTATCTACCACTTTGAGACTGTATGAGAACTGACCTACAGGTGGAACCTCTACCCCCAAAGTCCCCCTCTTTCCATTCTATGCGTTCCAAGTCTTCTGCACCCCTGTGTGTGCAGCCTCCACTTCTTTGGAGAAACTGTGGTCTTTCAGTGGCTCTAATGAACAATTCTGCTTCTGGAGATTCGCCTGGCTGTCTCATTTCCAAGTTGCCTCTATCAGATCCCATCTAATATTTGGTGCCAAAAACCAGGAAGGGTTTGAGGGTCCAATCCCTCAGTTTCTCTCTTTCTCTCAGGGCAACTGTTCCTTTCTCTCTTTTCTTACCTCCTTCTCTTTTCTGAGACCCAAACCATTGAGAGCAGGAGTCCTCACCAAGCTCACGATAGCTTAATGGCTACCAGTCACAACTTGAAACCATTGGGGTTTGGTGGGTCATGTAAACTCAATTTGGGTCTGTCCCCCTCCTCTGCCTTCCTCTGTTTATCTGTCTGCCTGTCTATCTGTCTGTCTTTTGTCTTCCTGTCTGTCTTCTGACCTCCAGAGCAGATTCTCTTCACCATAGACTTTCTCCCCAACTCTGAGAGTTCCCCTCCTTTTCTTGACCGATTTCCACCCTCTTCTGTGAATGAGGCTCACTGAGCCTGCCTCTCTCCAACCTTAGGTGCTGACTCAGGGAAGAGCTGTAACCTCCCTCTCCCCCACCTACCTGGATGGGTTCCCGACAGTCTGTGCCCTTTGGCATGTCTAAAATTAAACTTCAAAACACTGGGTCTCTCTGACCTCAGACCTACCACTCTCATTTCTCTCTCCATTAATATCTGGTCCGTGTATCAATTAATCAGCAGCCACATGTGGCCTGGATTCAGTACTTTTGGCTTCCAAATCCTCACAGCCTTAGACACTTCACTAGACAAAAGGTCTGAGGTCCCACCTTCAAGTGTCTTTTCCAGCCTCACCAGACTCTTCCCCTCATCCCTTTGTCTCTGCACTTCAGGCTTTATTAACTCAGACTTCTAAACCTAATTCCTTAACAGTCTTTCAGATAACACCCCTCCCTACCAAAATCAGAGTACATTAAGTTATGTTAGGAAAATTTCTTGTGCTTTTTAAAGCTGAGATACTGGCTCTGTCCAGGACTTGGCTTTTCCACTCCAGACTCAATGTCCTCCAAACCCCTGACCTCAGGTCGGCCCCCTGACACTGTGACTGGGAAAAGGAAAGCAAATAGCCTTGTTCTTTCCCCATCCTGGTCAGTACCATTCCTTAGGAAGTTACTCTTCTGAAATTCTGGGAGAAGCATCTGCTGTGGTTCTGATGAATCTATCACCTTCTTATGGGCTCAACTTCTTGAGCTAAGACCATAAAATTCCTTCCTGTTTCTTTATTTGGGTATTTTGGCTATTCCTGCCTAGGCCATTGGTACCATTTCGTCCTATATCCATAGTGTTGTGATTGCCACACAGCTCCAGAAAGACCACACCAGGCCAAACAGTTCCATATTGGGGTTTATTGAGAGAGAGAAGGGCAAGGTGGCGGTGAAAAGAGAAGGGGGGAGAGCACAGGGAGAGAAGGGGAAAGAGAAAGAGAGAGAGAGAGAGAGAGAGAGAGAGATTGATTAGAGGGGTCTTCCTTTTATATCTGGATAGTGACATAGCCACAGGTAAAGGTGGGAGGTGGGCCAAATGCATTCTGGGAATATGGTGGCTGTTGCCTTGGCAACAGGTGTGCGGGGGGGGGGGGGGGGGGTGTCCCACGCTGTGGCCTAGGTGTGATGTCACTGGTTTCGGAGGTCCTGATGCCAACACATAGTACCTACCTAACTAAAGTATCTTTTTAAAGAAAAAGATGTAACAACCCACATTTAGTTTATAAAATAGTAGATTTTTCCCCCAGGGATTCATACCTGAATGGGGGATGGGTTCTCTTTACCCTGTAGTTGAGTTCCCCTTGAACAGTAAACAACCAGGTGGTTTGCTGCCATCTTGGCTGGGGCACTTCCTCAAGGAAGGAGCAACCATGTGACTTGGATGCCATCTTTGCCACAAAGAAGGCAAATGCCATGTGACTTCACCACCATCTTGGTTAATGTTGCTATATGAACAAGCCAAAATGGCAGCATCCATAAAACTTCATGGACCCGATGAGTCCTCTGGGGACCTCTTTTATATTACTAAGGAGAAAATATGTGACCTCCAAGGTATTTATTTTGTGACCCTATGTTAGGCGTTGGTTCTAATGCGGTCTCAATTCAATTTGGCTCCTAAAAGGCTGCATTCCTAGACGCTGAGGGTCTTTGCCCCCAGTTGGATTTGACTGGCAATAAAGAATTGCCAACGGCTGGGCAGGTAGACTGAGGCAGGACCAGGAGATTTGTGCGGGCTGGGGACTAGGGAAGGTAGAGGGGAAAACCGCCATGACTCGGAGAAGGATGGGATGTAATAGCTGCAGGAGAGAAAGCCAACCAGCCATGTAAGAATTCAGGTAGGTGGCCAATGGCCACTTCCCAGATTGGGCCTGGGGTAGCAGGGGAAGGTTGAGGAGTCTCAGGAGAACAGGACGGGAGCACTTGCCAGCAGGGGAAGATTTAGGAGTGCCCAGTCTTTGAGCAAGTCATAGCATGTCAAAAATTATGCGTGCGTGTGTGTGTGCGTGTGCGCGTGCGCGTGCGTGCCTGCGTGTGTGCATGCGTGTGTGTGCATGCGTGTGTATGTGAGTGTGCGTGCGCGTGTGCGTGCGTGTGTGCATGTGTGTGTGTGCGTGTGTATGTGTGAGTGTGTGTGCACGTGTGTGCGTGCGTGTGTGTGCGTGTGTGCGTGTGTGCGTGTGTGTGTGTGTGTGTGTGTGTTTCATTCGCAAATCCAGATTGCTCCTGGACAGGTGAGCGTGTGAGACCCGCCAGGAGCCAGAGCAGCTTAGCCCTTTACTGCTGCAGTCTGAATGCTTTGTTTTGTTTAAATTTTTATACAGATGATGCACTTATTTATAGGTGTCTGAAGAGTACCTACAAAGCCTTCCCCTGGCCACACGCCTAAAACACTGGCATACTAACAAAGAAAATTAACACTTTGAGATGCACGGGTCCCAAAAAAGACTCCAGGAACAAAGTGTCAAGTATTAGACAAGATGCAGTCAGTGAGGGGCTGCTATGGTAGGCTCTTCTGAGTCTCAATGGCTGTTATTTCCGTCTGGTATCTCCAGGGCCATTTTCCTCTACCTGAGATTTAAATGTTCTTTTGACCCTAAATATTCATTTGTTCTGCACATGTCTGCTTTTGCTTCTGGCCAATCTAACAATATGTTTACTAAAGATCTCTATGCTGTTTCCCTGTCACAATTTTAAATATATATAACATAATCCCAACAAGCAATAATGTACAAAAGCTTGGTTTATTAAAGTATATGTTAATAGAAAATTATGTACATGCAAACTGTCATCTGATTATGGTTTCTTTAGGTTGGTTTTTTATATCGTGCATTCAGTATGCCAAATTGACGTATAAATAAATGCTTATGTAAACTTAAGTTGTTAAGTTGGCCCAACTTCATTTTGTTCAAAGTAAAATAAAAAATAATAATAATGGGTAACTGTGCTGAATTTTTCTTTATAAAATTATCAGGAGTTTTTAAATTTAAACTTTTAAAATCTGCTTTTAAGATCAAGACATACATAACTATACAGTTCTAGACAACATGCTACCTCCTTGGTACTTTTTCCAATTCTGGTTCTATGGGACGGTCCTTACAGCTTGAGGGAATAAATCAACCTTAATGGATGATGCTGTCTGGTTCTATGGGACGGTCCTTACAGCTTGACGGAATAAATCAACCTTAATGGATGATGCTGTCTACTCCAGGATACACTTTTCCTATTGGACAATTGCCTTCTCTTTAGATAACAATAATTTATGTCTGTGCTTTTAAGTGTGTTTCATATAGAAATGGATGTATAGAGAAACACAAACATTTTAAGGGTTTTGAGATGCATTTTTGACCACAATGGCCTCTTTAAAAATAAATGAGCAAATGGGTTTTTTTCCAAGATCCTTACTTTATTCAGGCCTAGATAAAGAGAAAAACGAACAACCACCAAGTACCCCTCTCTTAGCACACAGGGCCTCCGTCCTTTCCTAAGTTAAACAGCTGCACTACCTTACCCTCAGCTATACTGGACTGTAATGCTCATAGCAGGACTCACGAAATGTTAATATGTCATAAAGAGATAAACAGGTCAGCCCAGCCAGAGAGAGAGAGAGAGAGAGAGAGAGAACAAAATGTCCTCATACATACTGAGTAAAGGCTTCTCAGTGGTACTGCTTCTGGGTCACACACACTCCCATCAGTACTCCCATCAATCCCCTGCGGTAAGCCCAGTAAGCTCACTGGTTCCCAGGGTGAGCACTGGTTTGTCATTGGGACCTTAGGAAGACGTTGTCTAGAAAGCCAATGCTAAAAGGACCTGCCACAAAAATATATATATATGAACTAGTCAAGGTCTGCTCTGAGGTTTGGTAAGCTAGGCTACAGAAAATTCCATACTTTTCCTTTGAAACTTTGGGCTTGCTAGAACATATACTCAGACTATTACTAAGTGTGCACATCTGTGAGAAAGAAACATAATACAGTTGACCAGAAAATGAGCATGGAATCCACTTTATCAGCATTTTTAATACAGCTCTTAAAATAATATCTAAATATAGACTTTTCATACCAAATTGAAGACAGCTGTCTCTCCATATAACATCCTGACGCTTGTCTATTTCCTGATGACCCTTAGACTTCTGGGGTGGACTTCTATTTTTCTTCCCCTACACAGAATTCCGATCCACACAAAATTTAACCTGCTTTTTCTTTATTCTCTCAAGGGTTTTTTTTGGGGGGGGGTGTTTATTTGTTTGTTGTTGTTGTTTGTCAACAGTGGCAAATATAGACCACTCTCAAAAAATAAAGTAAAAATCTCCTACTAGTCTGGAATGAATGCTCACATTTTAATCACTGAGATGTAAGTGGTAAGCTGGACCCAGTGCCAGAGGCAGTCCAAGAGAAGTGCAAGTGTCCATTTTATTTTCCCAAACTGAATGATCAACAAACACAGCTTCATGTGGTTCAACACCCATAATGACCAGGCTGGCCTAATGTTGCCTAGCAAAAAGCCTAGAAGGCATTAATCAATAAGAGGTAGAGAAGTTAGCACAGGATAGCTTCAGTGTGAGCAATATTAGCCTCGGCAGGACTCCCCTCTAAATGACTATTTCTTAAATGTTTGAGAAAAGACTGGCCTTCTTCACTGGGTAATCACTGTCCTTTGGCATCTTGTTTATAGTCTGCTAACAGGCTTTCATTTTCTCTCAGGCATCTTTTGAATAAAAAGAAGAAGAAGAAGAAGAAGAAAAGGAAGAAGAGGCCATCTTCATGACCCCTGTACAAATATCACAAATTCTAATTATGCAACTACAAACCAAGGAATTTTGCTGTAATGTCTTTATGATGCCTTCTTAGAAAACCATTAATAAATCAGACCTTTTGAGGGGTGCATTAGGGAGGTTGTTAAAAGAAACCTTTGATCAATGGAAGAATTTTTGACAACACAGATAATCATCTTCTAATGGACCTCTTTTCAAAATTCACGTCTTTAGGACGGATTGCTTTTAAAAGGGAATACCTATAATTTTGGTTCATCAAGATCTCAGACACCCTACTTTGTTTTAAAGCAGGCTTTAGGAATATCAAAAACAATGTACTCTATTAAAAGTAATGTTAGTATTGGAGTGAATTTTGGTTTTTAAATAATGATGGGAAAATAAAGTTGCATTGTTATAGACCAAGTGAGAGTGTAGAAAAATAAACTATAGCTCGTCATTCCTCAGGATTAAGTTGATGGTCATTTTTTTTCCTTGCACTGTGATTAATCAACATGTTTTCACCTTCACAAACTGAAAACAAATTCAGATATTACAAGGAGTAAACTTCCCAGTGATGGGATTGTGACCAGATGAAACAGTCACTTCATAGGCAGAGGGGAGCTGTGGGTTTTCCTTTAAAAGTTGACTGGAATTACCATGTGATCAGCAACTCAGCTTGCTAATTGCCAGAAGAGATGAAATCAGGGACTGAGCAGAGATTTACCTACCAGTGTTCAAAATGGCATTCTTCAAAATAGCCAACAGGTAAGAACACCCCAAAAGTCTATCAATATTTGAATAAAGGAAATCTAATAGATACAGTAGGCACACACACACACACACACACACAGAGAGAGAGAGAGAGAAACTATTTAGCCTTAAAAAAGATGAAAGTTCTAGACAAGGAAGGTATCTGAGAAGTAAATTGTCAGTCTGAGAGTTTGCTCTCCAGTGCTGAGGTTGAGGTAAGGATGAAGAAATTCTGACTCCGGCTACAACAGGAATGAATTTTGAAAACGTTGTATTGATCAAAATAAACCAGATACAAACATTGTGTAATTCAACTCATTTGAGTTACCTAGAGTAGTAGAGTTTAGATAGATAAACAGACAGGCAGAAAGACAGACAGACAACAGATAGAGGCATACCAAGTACTGGGGGAAGGAATAATGGGGAGTTCCTGATTAATGGTCTCAGAATTTTGATTTTTCAAGGAAAAAAAAAAGAGTTCTGGAACCGGAAGTGTGATAGGCACCTAATAGTGTGAATTCACTTGAAGTCACTATACTGTAAAATAGTTAAAATGGCAAGTATTATAGTATGTGTATTTTACCACAATATTTTGGAAAGTGTGGCATTTTAAAATGATAATCAGTAAGTTTCAAATTAGAACTGTGTAGAAAGGAAGCCCACATCCCCAAGAGTGGTGCCAGATGCCAGCCCCGCCCCACACAGCTAGCCCCGCCCCACACAGCTAGCTCCTGATCACAGGAGCTCATGCTGTCTGGTGCAGCTGGAGTCTCCAACTCAGGAAATGGTCTCATTTTCTTTTTTATGCTGGTAGTTTTGGTCCAGGTCTGTTTATAAATGACTGCTTTGGAGTAGTAAGAATTTAAGAGAACTTCCTGATTTTTTTTTCACTATGACATGTTTAAAACGAGAAACAAGACCATTTGAGGGAAAACAAGAAAGAAAGTTTTAAAAAGCCAAGAGCGTCATCTCCTCCAGGAGTGGACAGTCTAAACCAAGGGAGAGAGCTTGAGTGGACACACAATCCTAGGCTAACACCAGAGAAAAGAAGGGATCATTGTGTAAAGTGCCACAACATCTACACCTTAGCTGAGCCCACATAGTCTTAAAACTGTGTCAAGTAGTGAGAATTTTGTTTTCTTTTAAATCACAGAAATATTATAAGAATCCTTTTTTTAAAAATCTCAGGTGTGAGATATAGGGCTGCTTCAGACTGTCCATAGCAGCAGACTATGATTTGCCTCGTGCTCTGGTAGGGGCATGATTTTGCTAGCTGTGGATAGTTTCTGCAGCTGTATGGCATTTGGAGTTCTGGGGACTTTTCAGATGATATATAAATTCTAGGACACCAAGAGGCGGGGTTGTTGTTGGTTAGTTGTTAGTGGTCACTCTCTGTTAAGTAGTCATGTACAAAGAAGAAAGAAGAAGAAGAGGAAGAGGAAGAGGAAGAGGAAGAAATAATTAGATATCCTGACAGTGAAGATCAAATTTGCTCCAAGGAACTCAACTCCCCTAACCAGCAGGAAGTAGTCTAGTGATAATGCCGCCCTCTTTCCCCTCTGTTTTTTTCTCTTATCTAGGGGTTGAAAGTGTGGAAGAAAAGGGGTGGAGAAGGATGGAAGAAAGAACCCACAAAGTAGCCAAAATACCGGCTACAGTGTAAGAACATGGGGCTACTCAAGAACAATAAATTGTGTGGAAAGTGAAAGTGCTAAGTCCTACGTTCTCATAGAGAAAAGACAGGAAGCTTTCTGCGGCTGAACACGGAGTTGAAACTGACCCAGCGCCTCAGACGGATGTTGAGACAGTGCCTCGTAAATATGTCATCAGTCTCCATTAGAACTGTAAAGCTACAGACGGAAAAGAAATTGAAAGACAGCGTCACATGGGGGTAATAGCGTAGCAACAGGACGTATTATCAGCCTATGCATTTGTACCTAAGTATATAAGCCTGTGATTTCCCAAGTGGTTACAGATTGTTCGGGTAAATACTAAGAAGAGCAGTCTTTAATCGAAGAGAATAGTAGAAATGCAGCTGAAAACAGGGAAGGCAAATTGTAGCACATGCTGATTTTAAACCCCCCAGGGGGACAGACGAAAAAATGAGGCTGACTACAGAGATGGTGCAGGTCTCGGGATGTTATAAGAATGGACAGTTTCAACGGTTCACAAGCTATCACTCCCACCAAAAACCCTGAATTATGTAAAAAGCAACATTGTAACCAGTGAGCATAAAAATAGACTGAAAAAAAATTTTTGTGCCTGGTGATTACATTAAGCCTGGAATTGACAAAAGCCACCTAGGAGGTCCTAGCTTTAATAAACACAGCAGAAAATAGCAATTCTGGGGGCTGTACACAAAATAAGCAAGAACAGGTATGCAGTGACTGACGCGTGTTTAGAAGAAGCTTCCACATTTTGAAATCTGCTTTAAAATAACCTTGAAGGACATGAATTGGAGTATATGGTAGATAGAGAAAGTACAGCAGGAACAAAAACAGTCTTCTGCTCTACAGTCACTGGACAGGGCTGGGAAGAAATTGGTTTCTTGGCAAAGAGAATAATCTAATTTTTAAATTTGGCATTGAGAACTGTGAAGGTATAGAACTCGTGTGTGTGTGTGTGTGTGTGTGTGTGTGTGTGTGTGTGTATTGACCCAGGCTGATCTTGAACTCAGTATATTAAGTATGACTTTGAACATCTCATCTTTCTTCTCCCCATACTAGAATTACAGGTGTGAACCAGCCTGCCCAGTTTTATGGGGTGCTGGGGATCAAACCCAGGCTTAATGGATTCTAGGTAAACTCTACTAATGGAGTCACATTCCAGTCCCATGTACTAGTAAAAAAAAAAAAAAAATCAAAAGCGTAACCTTCAAATTTCACCCTAAATGCAATTACAAATTTAAAGCAATTGCTTTGAGGAAAAGCAATTTTAAAACACGGAGCAATAACAAGGCAGCAGTAACCATTTATTTTAACAAGTTGTCCCAGATAAAAATAAAATAGCTGCTCCTGAAAAAAATTATAAAAATAGTCCATTTAGGAAACAATATGAAATTATATAGAGGAGAACATTATCAAACGTTATTTGAAGCTAATTTTAATTTCCTTGGAAATAAGCATTGTTACACAAATTTCAAATGGGCTAAACTATTTAAACAAAGGAAATTGATAAATTACCCAGGATCCAATTGAGTAGAGATATTTGGCAGAAGTTCTATTGGCTCTGGTCTCAATAAAAAGTCTTATTAATATCTTGAACTAGAGAGCAAGCAGTCAGTTATTGCTCTCTAGTTCAAGATATTAATTATTGTTAATTATTGATAATTATTGATATCAGAAGTTCTGCTTTAAATAGACAAAGATTGTGCTCAGATACACAGAGAGCTGCGGGGATTGGCTCTAAAGCCAGAAAATTATAAGCTAGAGTCAGCTTAGAAAAATGCAAGCTACCATAGCATGAGAAAATAATTTGAAACTAATTTAATTCCATGAGAAAGTATGGCTGTTGGAAATGCCAAAGAGACTCTACAGGAAATAATAGGCGGAATATTAAGTAACTACTTCGTGTGATAGGAAGGAAGAGCGAGCCAAAGCCTCCCAGTGCCATTTCCATTTGCCAGCCAGCCATAAGTAGATGCAAACGATTAGATAAAGTGAGATTGACAGGCCTTTCCTCACTCTCAGCCCAGCCATTTCCAGCTCAAGTAGCAGGAAGAGAAACACACACACACACACACACACACACACACACACACACACACAGCAGAATGCTAAGGCTGATGAACTGTTTCCATGAAGCATCTGCATCCTGTTTGCCTTAGTGGAAGGTGGACAGACTTAGAGGCTGAGTCTGTGGCTCTGATGCTGAGAACCTCAGATAGTCTCGATGGAGAGGCAAACCGGAGCCAACAAGCCCTCCTCAAAGCAGCATCCACCGCCTCGGGGGGAACCCAGAGACTGAATTATGAGATCACTAACACGCACCCAGCTCTCAGCCTCCATGTGGTTTCTAGGTCCCTAGAAAACAAGCTGCATTTATACCAAGGAGCTCACTGTAAACTTATGAAATGAATTACTCTTTGTGGGAAAGGCTGAATATGTGCGTATCTGGGGGGAAAAATCCTTAAACTCTTTGGGTTCTTATTACACATTCTTGGTGTTTTTAATTGTTAGACATTGTGCTACGTACTTTACATAGATTATCTCATTTAATGCTTGGAAGAATTCCTCACAAGAGGCATAGTCATTATCACCCCTTTATAGTCAGTCAAGGTTCTAAGAGAAGGATTTGGGTCTAGGGAGAGAGCTCCATTGGTAAGGTGCTGGCCTTATAAACAAGAAGACTTGAGTTCAATGTCCCAGAGCCATAATGATTTTTAATTAAAAGCCAGACACGGTGGCATGCATTTGTAATCTTCATGCTGAGTAGGCAGAGACAGGTGAGTCCCTGCGACTCATTAGCCAGCCTAAGCTACCTGGCAAGTTCCAGGCCAAAAGCCACGGTGGACCATGCCTATGATCTCAGCATCTAGGGAGTAGAGGCAAGAAGATCAGAAGTTCAAAACTATCATGAGTTATATAGCAAATCTGAGACCAGCCTGAGTTACACAAGACTCAAGGGAAGAGGGAAAAACATCACCAGAGGAACAAGAGCCAAGAATACCCTGTGGCCCACATATGAACACGCATACATGTGCTCACACACACCATTGCACATTCGCTTGTCTGCTCATGTTCGTACAGAGACAAGAAGGACACACAACTACTAAGTTGGGAAAATTCCTAGACTAGACAAAGTTTTGTGCTGGCTAGTTTCATGTCACCTTGACATAAGCTACAGTCATTTTGGAAGAGGAAGCCACAACTGAGAAAATGCCCCCACCCAATTGGCCAGTGGACAGCCCTGTGGTGCATTCCCTTTATTGATGATAAATGTGCATGGGCCCTACTGCATTGCCACCCCTTATAAGGCAATCCTAAATGGTGTAAGAAAACAGGCTAGCAGGCCGTGAGTTGCAAACTAGAAAGCCATACCCTTCCGTGGCCTTTGCATTAACCTGACTCCAGATCCCTACCTCAAGTCCCTGCCCTGACTTCCCTTCATGATGGATTGTGATTGGCACATACAAGCTGAAATAAACCCTTTCTTCCTCAAGTTGCTTTTGGTTGTGGTGTTTTATCACAGCAATGGAATGCCTAAGACAGTCTACAACAGTCCTGGCCTAAGGACAATAGCACTGTCCTTTGGGAAAGGGCATGTCAGGGACGTGGCATCACAGCTGTTATCATTACACTGGGTATAGGCCAGGCACTCAGCCTTCAATGGCGCTCTGAGACAGATGTGGTTATCTTCATTTTGCAGATGAACAAGCACACCAGCTTCTCAGTGCTGTAACCACACCGGGATTGCTAACACCAGAAATGTGGCATTTGAGTCTAATCCTTAACACACAGGGAGGAAGAAACACAACCAGAAAAACAGAAAAGTGGGCACATGTTCATATCCTTGTGTCTTAGAGAGAACCATGGGTCAGTGGTTCTCTTGGGTTGCTTTCAGTTTAACAGCCTTCACCTTCCAACCATTACCCTGCTTATGCTGTGACCTTCCTTCTGGAGGGCATGGTCATTTGGTATGGACTTAAAGGGGGGGCACTACTTCCTACGCCACAGATACTAAAGAGGCCTCCTTGTTCTGTGCATCCTGTGGAGGTGTACAGGGAGCATGGGCTGATGAGCTAGGCTCAGCCAAGAGGCTCTTTACTCTCGGAACTCTGAATTCTGAGAAAGTGTAGAAGAAGAGGATGGTTGCAGCTGCACGCCACACATCTGGGCAGAGGTGTGTGTGGCCACCTGTGCTAAGGTCTAGCCTGCTGTTGCTCTGTCCCCTGATCTTGAGCTTGTCATTGCTTTGCATTTTTCAAGCATCTCCTTTCGATTAGAAATTTTAGCCCCAACTAAATATTCAATGAATATTCTCCTTTATTTAAAATAGCTTACAACGAATATTCTCCTTTATTTAAAATAGACTGCTTCTGCTGTTTGCAACTCACAAGCCTGTGTGGCACTGGCCTGAAAAAGGACAGAGACATTACACAGCATTTAAAAACCATCCCTATCAGAAGGTTCTTCAAGTGGCAGACCTGTCTTCCATCCTCTCAGGCACTCAAGCGCCATGGCTCAGTGTCGTACCAAGTCACACCTTCATCCCCAAATTCCTCCAGACCCTCCTTTCAACTCCACTAGCTTTCAACACAGATGTTCAGAGTCATGTTGTGATCACTGAATTCCACAGCCTTTTCTGTTTGTCTTGTAGACATTCGACCTTCCAAAAGGAAGTCTTTTGAGTGACAAGGTAATAAGTATCTTTCAGATATTGCCCATACTGGTACAAAAGACATTTTCCACGATGCCCATAGCTGCCTGAATGAGAAGCACTCATGAACAGCTGGTTGTCATGGCTTCCCTTACTTCTCTGCCCTTCTAGATGCAGATATACATAGAGATGCACATAGCTGTGCACACACTGTCTTCTCTGAGCCTGTTTTTCACTCACACCAAAAGACAATCATGAGTCATTGTTTGCCAGAAGTCAATGCTTCCCTAAAAGGAATAGAAAGGGGCCTATTTGAAGAACTTCACACTCTGAAATTTATCTACATTGGGATGGAAACAGCCTCGGACTATTCTGAACTTTTCTTTTCACGTATCTACCTATGAGGAAGGACACTGAGGAGATGCCTGTCAAGCCCTTGATTGTGATGCCCTGGAAAGTGATGAAGCAAGAACTCTGAACAAGGCTTGAAGAAAGCTGGGCAAAGTCTAATGGATGTCCCATGCAACTGCTGCAGGAGGGTCGGGGAGGGAAACCCCGGGCCTTCTCAGCATGTCAGTTATCGATGATGTGACTGTCCATGGTAAGCTAGATGGAGCACCTGTGTGTTTGAATCAGAAATGGGGATGAAGATGCCATCTTCATGAGAATGTCCCATGTTTCCTGGAAGTGTAGAGATCTGGAAATATGACTCAGTTTCTTTCTTGACATCTTAGTCCTAAAAATGTCATCGGAGCACAAGAGTGTTCTCTGATATTATATATATTCTAAAATATGTCAATAGAAAGATAATTATACACACAGTGGAATAACATCTTATTCTACATGGAGCCGATCCCTTAGGATAATAATAAAGCCACTTACCTAATTGCAACAGAAAATTTTCTCCTTGCTTTGCCTTGTGTCTCACTACCATTTATTTTATTTTATTTTATTTTTGCAACAATGATGACAAAGTATTGTATTTGTATTGTGGCCCACTGGGTAGATCCTACAACCCAGTCAATAGAAAGCTTTCCTCATTGTTGGAGATCCCGGAGAAAAGAGCTCAGAACAGTAGACACTGTGACTATGATAATCTAGATCTCACACCTAAGATT